>CM040121.1:575630900-576174691 GCA_022559845.1 Amorphophallus konjac | reverse complement strand
GAGCGCGTGCTGGTCTCGAGTGAGGGGTGCTTGGCCAGAGACCCCTTTCGCCGTTCAGAGGTGGCGGATAGAAAGGTCTGTTTAGTCAGTGACTCAGACGGGAGGTCCGATCCAAAGGGGTGCTCGCCGCCCGGGGAGGACGGAGAGAAGAGTTTGTCTAGTCAATGACCCAGACGTGAGGTCCGAGCCAAAGGGGTACTCACCGCCCGGGAAGGACGGAGAGAAGAGTTTGTTTAGTCAATGACCCGGACGGGAGGTCCGAGCCAAAGGGGTACTCACCGCCCAGGAAGGACGGAGAGAAGAGTTTGTTTCTTTCTTTTTAAATCAATTTTTGGTACCCCCGCTGATGCGGGGCGGTGACTGGAAATGGGGGGCGTTCCCCCTTTCTGGCTTCTCTTTTTTTTCTTTCTTTTCTCTTCTTTCTTTTCTTCTCTTTTTTCTTCTCTTTTTTTTTCTCTTCTTTTTTTTCTCTCTTTTTTTCTCTTTTTGCTTCTTCCTTCTTTCTCTTTCCATTTTTTTCTTTTTCTTTTTTTTTTGCTTCTTCTCTCTTTCTCTTTCTACTTTTTTTCTTCTTCTTTTTTTGCTTCTTCTTTTTTGTCTTTCTATTTTTTTTGCTTCTTCTTTCTTTCTCTTTCTATTCATTTCTCCCTTTTTTGGAAACCTGGCTGGTGGCCAAATCGTTCGGACATTAATCACGCAAATCCGCCCCAAAATGGGGCGAAGAGTAATATTATTACCTGAATGGGGGCGCCGGAGCGTGGTACAGCCTCAAGTGCCTTCCATTAAGAGGCGGGAATTGAACCTCCCCGCGGTGGTTGACAATTACATAGGCTCCGCCTTCGTAGACTTTTTGGACTACGTAGGGTCCGAGCCAGTTCTCGTTTAGATTACCTTTGGGGTTGGCCGCCATGAGATCTCTTCTCTTGACCATGACAAGGTCACCCTTCTTGAATTCGCGTTCCTTGACGAGCTTGTCAAAGGCGCGTGCAATCCGGGCCTGGTAGACCTGGATATTCTGTTGGGCCTGAAGCCGCTTTCCTTCCAGACTGGAGAGTTCGTCGAGCCTTCGCTCGGTGTTGGTCTGCCCTTCGGGGACAAGCCCATGCTGAATGGCGACCCTGAGGGACGGTATCTCCAGTTTGATGGGGACGATTGCTTCCGAGCCATATACGAGAGAGAAGGGCGAGCAATCCGTTGGGGTCTTGTATACGGTTCGGTACGCCCAAAGCGCTTCATACATTCTTCCTTCCCAGTCCCTTTTGTTAGGGCTAACAGTCTTGGCCAGGAGAGTGCAAAGTGTCTTATTGAAAGCTTCGGCCAGCCCATTGGCTTGTGGATTGTAAGGAGTCGATGTCCTCCAGTCAATTTTGTATTTTTCTGCTAGCCGGTAAACCTTCTGATTGCGGAAGTGGCTGCCGTTGTCTGACACAATCCGGTCGGGCACGCCAAACCGGAATATAATGTTGCGGCGGACAAACCTGACCACAATTTCTCCGGTGACCTCCCGTAAGGCAACAGCCTCTGCCCAGCGGGAGAAGTAGTCGGTCGCCGCCAGAATGTATTTGCAGCCTGTGGAAGATGCGGGTAAGGGGCCCACAACATCTGTTCCCCATTGGGCAAACGGCCAACTGGGCGCGGTTGGGTGCAGTTGCACGGGAGGCCTCCTGGGTATAGTGGCATGCTCCTGGCATCTCTGACACGACTTAGCGTACTCGCAGCAGTCGTTGAACATTGCAGGCCAGTAATAGCCAAGTTTCTTGATTTCAATTTTCATTTTCGGCCCCGCCTGGTGTGCACCAGCTGTCCCGGCATGGACCTCCTTCATAACTCTCCAAGCTTCTTCAATAGACAAGCATCGGAGGAGTAGCTTCTGCTTGGCATCGGCCACGGTCCGAAATAATATTCCGTTTCGGAGCTCATATGAGTCCTTGGTTCTGACTAGCTTGATTTTCTCTTCCCTTTGCCTGGGTAGTTGCTGGTGCTTGAACCACTGCATCAGGGGGTCTCTCCAGTCAGGTAGGTTGACGGCTTCTGCTGTAGCGACCTCTAGGTCCTCTTCTTCTGGCTCTTCTTCTATCATGCTGGGCATCTGGCGCTGGTTTATTACTTGGATATGGAGAGATCCATCTGGAGGCACTGCCAGTGAGCTTGCCATTTTGCCAATGCGTCAGCTTGTGCATTCTCCCCTCTGGCGACATGGCATATCTCGAGGAGGTAGAACCGCTCCATGAGCCGCTTCGCCTTAGTGTGATAAGGGAGCAGCTCAGGTTTCCGGACGTCAAACTGTCCCTGGACCTGTTTGACGACTAGCAGCGAGTCGCCGAACACTTGGAGCATTTTAATCTCCAACTGGAGGGCCACCTGGAGGCCGATGATCAGAGCCTCATATTCTACCTCATTATTTATGCAGGGCTTGCTAATGCAGCAGGAAGTATGCATGACCTCTCTGTCTGGGGATTTGAGGACGATGCCTGCTCCGGCTCGTACCTTGGCGCGCCCGGACGGGGTAGCTTCTGTTCTTGAAGCCTCGTCAAAGTAAAGCTGCCAGATGGCTTGTTGTATTTGGTCTACCTCTAGTGTTTCGTCTTCAGGTAGTTCGGTGGCCAAAGGGGAGTCTTCGGGCACGGGGTGTACTGCGAAGAAATCCGCGACGGCTTGTCCCTTGACGGCCTTCTGTGGCACGTAGGTGATGTCAAACTCCATGAGTAGCACGGCCCACTTGCCAAGGCGCCCCTTTGGGACTGGCTGGAAGGGGATGTGCTTAATGGGGTCGGCCCTGGATATTAAGCTGACTTCATGGGACAGCATGTAGTGCCTCATTTTCTTGACTGCGAAGACCAAGGCAAGGCAGATCTTCTCAATCGGGGTGTACTTAGCCTCTGCACCCACCAACCTTCGACTGAGATAATAGAGAGCCTGCTCTTTTCCCTCATCATTGTTCTGGGCAAGCATTGCCCCCAGTGAATATTCGATGGCCGCTATGTACAGAATCAGCGGTCTACCTTTGACAGGTGCCCCCAGGACAGGCGGGGTCTTCAGGTACTCCTTTAGCTGGTCGAACGCGTGCTGGCATTCATGGCCCCAGCTGAAGGGTGCATTCTTCATCATCAGTCTGTGGAAGGGTTGGCAGCGCCCTGACAGGTTGGAGATGAACCTGCGGATGTAAGCTAAACGCCCCTGCAGGGACCTCAGCTCTCCCAGACTCTTCGGAGGAGGCAACTCCTGGATAGCCTTTATCTTCAGGGGGTCGATCTCGATCCCTCTGTGCCGGACAATAAAGCCGAGGAATTTCCCGCTGGACACGCCAAAGGCGCACTTCATGGGATTCATCTTCAGCCCGTACTGCCGGAGCCTTTGGAAGATGACCCTGAGGTCACTCAGGTGCTCGTCTCTTTTCTTGGTCTTGACGACCAGATCATCAATGTAGCACTCGACCTTGCCGTACAGCAGCTCGTCGAAGATCTAGGTCATCGCCCGCTGATATGTGCCACCGGCATTCTTGAGGCCGAAGGGCATCCTCTTGTAGTGAAATATCCCTTTGGGTGACCGGAAAGCTGTATGGACCCGGTCGTAGTCGGCTATCCAGATTTGGTTATAGCCGGACGACCCATCCATGAAGGACAGGGCCTCGTGGCCAGTGGTTGCGTCAATCATCACTTCGGTGATAGGCACCGGGAAGTCATCTTTCGGGCAGGCTTTATTCAGGTCGTGGAAGTCCACGCAAATCCTGATCTGTCCATTCTTCTTTTTCACTGGTACAATATTGGCCAGCCATGTGGTGTATTGATTTTCCGCCACGAAGCCGACATTTATGAGCTTGTCGACCTCTTTGCAGATCTGGCTGGTTAGCTCCGGCCTCATGCGCCGGGGAGGTTGCTTCACTGGTTCCACCTTGGGATCGATGGACAAGATGTGCTGAGTCACCTCGGGGCTGAGTCCGGGCATTTCTTTGTAGTTCCAGGCAAAGCAATCCCGGAACTCTTGCAGCAGTTTTATGTATTGGTCTCTCTCACGAGGGGGTACGAGAGCACTTAGAAAGGTCAGCTTGGGGTCGCCTTCCGTGCCGAGGTTGATCTCGATCAATTCGTCAACTGTGGCCTGGCCGCCATTTTCAATTTCCGGCGGGGCTGGCGACAAATCGACGAAGTCTTGGTCTTCATTGTCTTCGGGCTCGAGGATGGCGTCCTCGTCTTCTTGTTCATCATGACTGGGCATGGAGGCTGCATTCACCCCGCAGTCCTCCTGGGCCGTAGCCGCCGGGTCGGTGAGGTCCACTGGTGCAGAAAGGCACGGGGCCACCTCGGGGTCTTCTGTGTACTCATCGTAGACGGCTCGGACGGGGGCCGGGGCAGCCGCATCTTCAAGGCCTGGTAGTGGATGGACACGGTGTAGGCTCCTGCTCTGGGGCTGTCCGCCACGTGGGGGCGTGGCGGGGCTACCACATAGTCCCCCATCCTGAGCTCGTCCCTTTCCATGAGGTCTTGGACAATGTCTTTGAAGACGTAGCAGTCTTCAATGACATGACCCAGCATCTGGTGGTAAGGGTAAAATAGTGGGTCCCCGCTTCTTCGGGTGTCTTGCGGCCTCTTGGACCGTGGGAGGGAGACCTTGCCGTAATGGCAGGCCCAGTCAAAAATGCCCCGGGTCTTCTCTCTCGGAAAGGAATAAGGCTTCTGCAGCTTCTCTAGGAGTGTCAGCCCTTGCCTGGTTGGCCGCTCGGTCAGCGAGCTTGCCATGTCTCTCATTTCCCGCCTTGACAAGGCGGGGGTGTTGGGACTGGTGCCTCGGGGCCGAGGCATCCGGCCGCCCCATGGGGGGAGGGAGCCCTGGATCAGGTCGGCGACTAGCGAGGTTAACTCAGCCAGCCGCCTTTTTAGCATCTCGATCTCCCGTTGCTGCCTGTGGTACAAGGCGTACATGACGGGGTCGTATCGAGGGGAATTCGGAGCATGGCCCATGCTGCTGCTCCTTGCTTCGCCGGCTGGCCGGGGTGGAGGTGCCTCGCTGGTGTGCCCTCTCGAGGTCGACACTTCGGAGGAGGAGGGGGTCTTCTCCAGGCAGCGGCGGCGGGGAGGTTTCCAAAGGAAGACCTCTTCGTCTTGTGCCTCCTGAACCGGAGGCCCAGGATATGCCTCTTGACAGGCTTCCCGCGAATCCGTAGCTTCGGCGGGGTCGTCGCCGGACCATGTCGAGACTGATATGACGTCAGTCTCGTAATATTCCTCTAGTGAAAAGCCCAGACCGGGGTGCTTGGTGATTTTCAGCAACCGTCGATCCAGGTTTGGTGGGTTCCACATTCTTTCAAACATTTCCTTCCGGCTGGAGGGCAGGTAGGGAGGAATCTTCTGGTTTCTGACCATTCTGGCTGCCTGGTCAGTCATGTGGGGAAGTCCCGTAATGGGGACGTATGGGTCATGCAGTTCGTCAGGGAACCAGCAATCATCGTCTTCCCTGACTGGCTTCTCCCCGGCCACATAGAAAATAGTGGGCGGCCCCTCAGAGTTAGGCACCTCGAAGGTTCTCAGTTGCTCAGCCGTTTGGCATTCAATTTCTGCTATCGGCTTGATGATCCCTGACGGGACCCTGACATCTTCTAGCAGGTCTTCGAGGCAGGGTGCCCCCGGAGTAGGGTAAATGGCGAGAGGAGCTGCCCTAAATACCCCTTCTTCTTGTGCAATGAATGGTACATGTGGGAGAGCCGCATAACCTGGGGGCGGCGGAGGAAACCAGCCTCCTGATTCCATTTTCTTCTTTCCCTTGTCTTGGATGACTTGAGGAGCTTGCTTTGCCTTTTCTAAGTATAAGTTGGCGTCTGACAAGTGACACTCGAACACCTCGAACGGGTGGAGGTCGGCGAAGATTCTAACTTCCTTTCCCTCGCAGGGGTACTTGATGCATTGATGCAGAGTGGAGGGTACCACCCTATTCTGGTGTAGCCAAGGCCGGCCAAGCAACACCTTGTAGGAAGTGCTGGAGTTGATGACGTGGAACTGGACCTTGGTGGTGAAGTCATCAAAGGTCAAGTTGAACTCTGCAACCCCCATGGGCACTTCACATTTCTGGTTAAAGCGAGCAATCTTGACATTTTTAACCTCAACCAGGTGTACGTCGAAATAGTGTTTCTGGTACACCCGGTAAGGGAGTATATTCACTGCTGCCCCTGGGTCGATTAGGACCCTGTTGATGGGCTGGCCATTCAATTGCCCCTTCATGTAGAGGGGTCTGTTGTGACTGCAGGTCGACAGGAGCATGTCCTCTTCTGTAAAAGCCACAGCTACTTCGGGTGCTATTTCTGCCAAACTGGCTTCAAGGTGGGCTGGCGTCTGGAGTGCGGCGATGATGGCTTGCCGTGTTTCTTCACCTAAAGACAGCATCTCCCACACAGTGAACCGGGTCGGGATCTTCTTGAGGTGTCTGACTATCCGCTCGGCAGCCCGCACCTTGAGCAACTTCATTTCTTCGGGCTTGCCGCGCCTGCTCCCCTCCTGAGGCTGGGGTGTCAGATCAGGGGACGCCTCCTTCGCGGGATCTGTTGTAGCCCGTTGAGCAGGCGGGGCCTGTTGGGCCTCCTCCGCTGCTCGCATGAATTCGGCGAGGTTTGGGGTGCCGCTGAATTCTTCCTCTGGCTGGGCAGGAGTTACAGCTGGTAGAGCTTGGGGAATGCTTACTTTACTGGTCGCAGAGGACCCCTGGGGGTGCGCCCGCCTTCCCGCTCGAGCTGACAGGAACTCGACGAATGACGGGGCGCCTTGACTCTTAGTGCCTCCGGGATAGAGACCTGATGGGGGAGGGATCTCGGTGCCTCGGACCTCGGGCTCGGGAACCTAGTATGGTTGTTCCCCTCTGAGTATGATGTTGAGGCTGCCCTGGGGAGGGCGCCCCCTCTTCCTCCCTGACCTGGTGGCGTGTTGGGAGGTGGATGGTTCAGCTTGACTCACCTCTGCTGGTTCATGGGGTGGGTCTTCTTCTTTTTCTTCCAGGGAGAGAGCGGTGTCGAACAGCGCCGAGAGGGTGTTGCAGGCGAGGACGACCTCCTTCTTCTTCTTGCCCCTGGGTCTTCTCTTCTTCTTCTTCTTCCCTCCCGTGGCCAATGGCTGCTCCTGAGGAAGCTCACCCCACAGGGGAGGCTCTTTTTCTGTTTCAGCTTTTGTTCCTGGAGCCAGCTCGAGTGATTCGAACTCCTCCCAGGGGACATACTCTTTTAGTTCCACGGGCTTGATTTTGGGTTGTTCATAATCTTCAAGCCCGTCAATAATAGCCTGTAGTTTCTCGACCGCCGGGCTGGCTTTCTGGGGTATTCGCAGCGGGACGGAGCTCTTCTTGTTGTGGGTAGGCCGCCTCATGACCAGCCTGGGGGCCGTGTCAAGGCGAACCGGGCTCGCCGGTGGTGGTGCCGGCAAAGGTGTCGCGTCCCTTGGATGAATCCCTGGGGCGGACCGAGGGATGCGTGCCTTTCTATTTCTTCCGGGCACCGTCTACCAACCCTCTTGATCTTGGGCCGGGGCCAGGATAAAAGCCTCATAAGTGGCGCGGGCACAGGCTTCCGCCCACTCTTCTGGCAACTCCTGATATAGTGAGATCATAATGACGGAGGAGGCTATGCTGGGCAGCTCGTGTGGCTGCGGGGGGTCTACTTTATGCTCCCCCATGTCCAGCTCTCCGTCCTTGATTAAGGACTCGATAACATCCTTGAAGACATAGCAGTCTTCAATAGTATGCCCGAGCACCCGGTGGTACATGCAGAAGCGCGGGTCATCCTTCTTCTTCAGGTCGCCAGGCCTTTTCGGCTCTGGCAGTGTGATTTTATTGTAGCTGGTTGCCCACTCAAACAGGAGCTTGGACTTGTCCCGGGAGAAGGAATATAACTTGTTTCTCATCTTCTCTCTTAGCGAGGGGCCTTCCCGTCGCTCTGTGGTTCTGGGCGGCGGAGGGTTGGCCGCTCCCTTGGCTTTCTCCTTCTGCTTTTCAAAAGCCTGGAAGTCTAGTGCATGCACCTCCGGGGGAGCCGGCTTCTTCTCCGCCTGCCTGGCCCTCTGGCTTGACATGGCTGGGGTGGAGGAGTATCGGGCCAAGAATGCCTCGATCTCCGCTACCACATTATTCAGGCGGTCAAATGTTTTGACCTCAGTGCCGATCATCCTCTCTAGGATTTCTTTCTTTAAGTTTTGCTTGCAAATCTGCACTGCGTCCTCCTGATGCGGGGGGCGTTTACACCTCATACTAAGGTTCCTCCATCTTTTAATGTAGTCGAGGGCTGATTCGTCAGCCCTCTGCCTTGTGACGTAGAGTTCAGCCATGGTAACTTCTCTCTCGGCAACGTAGAACCTTTCCTTGAACTTCTTCTGCATGTCAGGCCAATCGGCCACCGACCTGGGTGACAAGCCGGAGTACCATTCAAAGGCCAGTCCGGTAAGTGTTGAGCCAAAGAACTTCAGGAGGTAGGCCTCATCAGCAGCCAGGTCTCCCATGACGTTCACATAGTAGGCAATGTGCTCTCTGGGAGACCCTTGCCCGTTGAACTTTTCAAATTTCGGCGGCTTGGTGACGCCAGCCGGCAACTTCCTGGCAGCATAGTGAGCCGGGTAGGGTACCCGGTAGACGTCGAAAGGCGTCTGATCCCCATCGCCCCTCTCAGCCAGCCTCATATCTATCATCTGTTCAAGCATCAGACGGCTAACTGCCGCCGGGTCGACCGGATTCGGGTAGAAATGAGCGGGCTGCGCGCTCGGGGTGATCACCACGGTCGCCTGGGGGGCCATGGGGGACCCATGTGAGAGCGGAGCCTGTGGCGGGGCCACTACTGTATAATGTGTCTGCTGTGGGGGCGCGCCCCCGAGAGGGTTGAGGGTTGCTGGGAGAGCTGCCTCTGAAGACTGCCCCCTGTCCCTGGGTACTTCGGGTATAACCTCGGTCTGCCAGGACATCGGGGGCGGTGCGTCCCGCTCACTTAGCTGCTTCTTGAGTGACTCGATTTCCTACTGGAATCGTTGTATCATAAGCAGCATTGCTGGGTCAGCTGTGGGGAGACTGGGCATGCCCCCTGTCTCTTTGGCCGGGGGGTCCTCGGATGATGTCGAGGGTCCGCCACTCGTGTCACTGGTGGTGACCACATTGGCCGTGAGGGCCGCAAGGGGATCTTCAGGTAGGGCCCCTTCGGCGCCAGTGGGTGTCGCGCCGCCTGCCGCTCTCCTTCTTCTGGTAAGGGGTCCCGGCCTGACGGCTATTCTGGCCAATTCTTCCGGGTCGATGGGTAAGGCCCCATACCGACCATGAACTCCTGCCATATTGCAGGTGAATGTCTGCCACTTCTCATTCTTATTTCTTCTTGACGCCCTCCTAGACGATCCTCCTGGGAATGTCAGCCTGTCGGAGACCGACCGTCGGGGCGGCGCTTCCTCCCGTACAGGGGACTGGCACGGCTCCTCCGGGCGGGTCCTCGACTCCATGCTAGGTGCAGGTCCCCCCCTTTCTTCCTGGAAGGCGGAGGCCATTGCCCCCAGTAGTCTCTGGCGGCCGGCGGGGGTGCTACCCGGGCCTCGGAGGTAGTTCCTCATGGCCTGCTCAATCCCTTCCCACTCCTGGTCGGGGAGAGCAGCCCGGGGTTACGCGTCGAGGACAGCGGCAGGAGGGGAGTAGGCCGTGAGAGCCGGGCGGGTGGCATTGTGCCGGCGCCCTCGGCGACGGCGGTGAGCATTCTCGGACGTCATTGGGATGACGGGTGCCGGTCGGAGAGTGGGGGTCACTACCTCGACCCTGTCATCACGTCGGGCCCTCCTGGGGCGGAAAGTGCTGGGCCCTGCCTGGGCGGGTGCAGTGGGCTGGGTCTCCTTAGGCACCCAGACTCGCTTTAATTTAGCCGGCCTGTGGGCCGGCGCCCTCTTCGGTGCCACAGCTGGGGTCGCAGGCACTGCCCTCTCTTTTAGCTTCTCCAGTCCCTAGAAAGAGTTGCGGACTGGAACGGTCGAGACGACGCGGTCCGGCGTCGGTTGGGACCTCTGTCCGTCTAGGCGGACTCGGAGGGCTCCAACAGTCATTGACTTTCCGGAGTTGGACATGCGACGCCCTGAGCCGGTACCGGTGTTGTTTCTCCGGAGCCTTCTCCGGTGGGATGTCGACCCTTGGTGGAGCGGGCCGGTAGTGTGGTGCACGTGGTGCACGTTGCAGCTAAGCGTCGTTGTGAGGACGCTGTTGTTGCCTTCGGCCACAGCTCGGCCGGCAGCGGCTCCCATGGCCCCCGGGGCGGGAGCGTTGATCTGGGCGTCCTCGGGCGTCTCCACGTCGAGGATCTCGGCGAAGGCCACCCCCAAAAAGTTGGGGAAGCCCACGGTGGGAGGGAAACTCCCAAAGGTGAGGGGCACCGCCAGGTAGCCGCCTCGAACGTGGTTCTGGACGGGCTGAGGGCCGCAGACGACCGCCATGCTTGGTTCCATGATGTCTCTCTCTTTTTTTTTCTGCATTTAAGAAAGTAGCACAATTAGTATTACAAGAAGGGGGCCGCGGGGCCCCTTATTTCGGCAAAAAAATGAAGGGTGGATCTGTCCCACCGGGCGTGCCAGAGTTGTGGACGCACTTTTCGTCACTTGTTATTCTCTCGTTTGTTTGTTCGTTTATTGAGTGCGTGGGCATGCCAGTCACCGGGGTGACGATTTATTTGGGCTCCGAAGAGTCCATGGTGCGCTCGATCTGACTCAGTCAGACGATTGTGTGGTTCGTGTCGGGACCGAATCCCGTCGCACCATGAAGGTCACGACGTCATTTACATCCCCCATACGAGGGAATACCCTTGATTGATTGCCGAATTAGAGGCCCCGCGGCCGAAAAGAGTAATACTAATTATGCGAGAGAGATAGGAATAGATCACACTGAAAGTTGTATTAAGGCCATAAACTGTCGGCCGTGTCGGCCACTCGTAGACCTTTTCGTATTCGGACACAGGTCCGTGGCAGAGTCACGATGAGAAAACCGAGGTAGGTCCCTTCAAGTGTCTGCCGAGCATGCGGCAATTTTAATGAAGATTCGGAAGGTATCCGGAACGAGAAAACAAATCCGGTCCGATTAGGATGTCGGCCCCAGGTTGGATCAAAGCCTGGCCATATCGGGGTAATTCCAGAGACTCGGGCTCGACCTGAAAGGGCGGCGTCGTTATTCCCTTTGGCCCCGGGTCACGGGGAGAGATGGGGAGGCTGCGGTGTAGACCTTAGCATCTTTTATCCGGGGTTTTCTTAGTTATATCCTCTGGGATTTCTGATTCGATGTTTACTGTTTGTTCGTGCCTTTGTCCGGGGTGATTTTTCTTCTTTTTATTCATGATCATTCTTATTATTATCATTTGTTTATTATTTATCTTTTTATTATCCCTCCCGCCTCTTTTATTGTGATTAATATTGCGCATTCGGAGTCCTTTAATTAGCGTAATTTTTATTAATTTATTTGCTATTGTTAATGCCCTTATCAGGTTGTATATGTGCATAGATGTAGTGTACCGGTGAAGGGAAGGTAAGAGTGTACCGTTGAGAGGCCCAGAGGGTGTGCTGCTGAAGGTCAAAGGAGCGTACCGCTGGGGCTCAAGGGGGTGTACCGCTGAAGGTTCAAGGGGCGTGCCGCTGGGGCGATTAAGAGTGTGCCGCTGGGGGTTTGAAGGGCGTACCGCTGAGGGTTTAAAGGGGTGTACCGCTAAGAGGTGAGAGAAGTGTGCCGGCTAAGGGGCCAATCAGAACGTGGGGGTGGGTATGAAGTCTGTACGTTCCCCAGGCTCAAAGTCTATACGTTGCCAAGCCTAAAGTCTGTACGTTGGAGCAGAGTGGAGCAAAGTCTGCACGTTGCAATATGAAGTCTATACGTCGACTGGCCCGAAGTCTGTACACTGGCCGCCATGAAGTCTATACATTGGCTGGCCCAAAGTCCATACATTGGAACGTGAAGTCTGTACATTGACCCTTTTGACTGCAGCTCGAAGTCTATACGCTGCCAAGCCCAAAGTCTGTACGTTGGCTGGCCCAAAGTCTATACATCGGCCAAGTCTATACACTGCAACATGAAGTCTGTACGTTGGCTGGCCCAAAGTCTATACATCGGCCAAGTCTATACATCGGCCAACCCCAAGTCTATACGCTGCAACATGAAGTCCATACGTTGGCTGGCCCAAAGTCTATACATCGGCCAAGTCTATACGCTGCAACATGAAGTCTGTACGTTGCCTGGCCCAAAGTCTATACATCGGCCAAGTCTATACGCTGCAACATGAAGCATGTACGTTGACTGGCCCAAAGTCTATACATTGGCCAAGTCTATACATCGGCCAACCCCAAGTCTATACGCTGCAACGTGAAGTCTGTACGCTGCCCCTTTGATCACAGCTCGAAGTCTATACGTTGCCAAGCCCAAAGTCTGTACGTTGTAACGTGAAGTCTGTACATTGGCTGGCCCAAAGTCTATACATTGGATCCCGTTGAGGTGGTGGCTGAGGGTGTACCGGTGAAGGAAGGGAGCGTGCCGCTGAAAGGGTCAAGGAAAGTGTGCCGCTGAAGGCCAATGGGAGCGTGCCGCTGAGGGCCAATAGAAGCGTGCCGCTGAAGGCCAATCTGGGCGTGCCGCTGAAGGCCACTGGGGGCGTGCCGCTGAAAGCCAACGGGGCGTGGTGGTGGAGGTTTGATCAGTTTTCGATTACTTATTTTAAGGCTTTTCTTTTCTTCTTATCTTAACTTTCGTGTAGTTTTATACAAAACTCCTCCCTTTGTTTGTTCTCTTTGTTCGGTTCGATCTCTTTTCTTGCGGGTCGGACGTTCGGGCTGCCGGGTGGTTAATTAGTTCGGTTCAGTTCTCGTCGTGGTGCCGGCAGTGATTTGATGAGTTGGAAGGTTTCATTAATCATCCTGCTCGTTTGTTACCTCCTTTTGTCTCTTTTAATTGTTTATTAGTTTCTCACAAAAATTCGGTAGCATCTCCCCTTGACCCGGGGCGTAAGGGAGATAAAGGGAACGCGCCCACATGGAGTGGCGGAACCCGACAACTGGAGGTGGGCTCCCGAAGAAGCAACACCTTTATAGAGCCTCGGAAAACACGAAGGAAAATGACAGACTGAAGGCCTCTAAGGGGCATGGACTGGGGCTGGCCAAGGAGCGTGCCGCTGAAAGGGGGGGGGGCTGGAGAGTGTGTCGCTGAGGGCTGAAAAGTGTGTGCCGCTAAGGGCTGAACAGGGGGGTGTACCGGCCAAGAGCCAAAGGCTACAAGTGTGCCGGCCAATGGCTAATTGGGTGTGTGTGCCGCTGAGGGCAGAAAGGGGTGTGCCGCTGAGGGCACATGGGGTGTGCCGCTAAGGGCCAAAACTGGGTGTGCCGCTGAAGGCCATTGGGTGTGTCAGCCAAGTGCCGGAAAGGTGCATCACTGGAGGGGCCAAACATAGTGTGTAAGCAAACTGGGGGGCCTTATAAGCCATTCATGGAAAAGAAAGAGGATTCAAGGCCAGGGGTAGGCCACTTGGTTACTGGATATTCGAAGAGGGGGCAAGGGTCTCCCCCTCCCCTGGGCCAGTGAGCACAACGGAAGGCCATGTAGGGGCTTGAAGGATTCATGAGGCCAAAGCTCATAGGAGAAATCACCTCGACATGAAGACCCCAAAAACACCGGAGAAATGGGGAGACGGAGGGAGAACGAATAACCCCATAAAAAAAGGACCGTGAGAGCTAGCGCAAGCCGATAAAACTCATAGAGGAACCCAAAGAGGGTGATTTTCATTTATGGGGAGCCAAAGGCCAAAGCCCTATATGCACATTACAGAGGAAATGCCCAAGACGAGGCCATGGACAAAGGAAAAGAGAAACCCAAAACAAAGAACAGGAGGAGGAATGGAATACGAAAGGGAAGAAAGCATTGGGGCCCAAAAACCCTGGCCACTGTCCCTAACCCTCTCCCCCATTACATTGAGCTCTCTCCCTCTCCCTTACTCTTGCTTCTTTCCGGTGGTCGTCGGAGGGGGCTCACGCCGGGAGGGCCTCTCCTTCTCTTCTCTCCTCTGTCTCTCTTCTTCTGCCCGAGCTCTTCCTTTCTATCTGTCCCCCTTTTTTTTTGTTGAAAGCAGAGGGTCTTTTATACTTCAAACAGCCGAAACCCTCGAGCCCGGCCGTTGAAGGCGGGAAGTGGCCTTGTGATGATGGCGTTTGACCTGCCCCATCCTCGGTCGTCAAGGGGGGGTAGCCTACGTGGCCCAATGGACGGTTGCCACCTCGGACGGCTCACTGCGCGCCAAGGAAGCGTAGGGCATGGGCTGCACGTCGTCTTGCCGTTGAAAAGCTTCAACGCTGTGCTGCTGGCGGGCTGAACAAGCGTGCCGCTGGAGCCCCTGAGGGCGTGCCGCTGGAGGGCTTCAAATGGGCGTGCCGTTGAGGAGCCAAAAAGGCGTACCGCTGGGAGCCCAAATGGGCGTGCCGCTGAAGCTCACAGCAGGCGTGCCGCTGAATAACCCCCTTGGGGGTGTACCGCTGAAGGCCCCCCCCTAGGGGGGTGTACCGTTGAAGACCCCCCCAGGGGGGTGTGCCGTTGAAGGCCCCCCCTTAGGGGGGGTGTACCGTTGAAGACCCCCCCCAGGGGGGTGTGCCGTTGAAGGCCCCCCCCCAGGGGGTGTGCTATTGAAGGCCCCCAGGGGGGGTGTGCCGTTGAAGACCCCCCCCCCCCCCAAGGGGGTGTGCCATTGAAGGCCCCCCCCAGGGGGGGTGTGCCGTTGAAGGCCCCCCCCAGGGGGGGGTGTGCCGTTGAAGGCCGTACCGCTGGGACCCCGAGGGGGTGTGCCGCTGAAGGGCTCCTCGGGGCGTGTGTACCCGGGGTTGTTCTGAGCCCATTGTGGGCACGAGCCATGGCCCGTTTGATTCTCTTTGTGGCCCACGAGCTGTGGGGCCTTTTGTGCTTGATTTCTCCGGGGTTCCTTTACTCGGCGCCGCTGCTGACGCGAGGCCGAGCAGAATATCCAGGTATGCATTTTTTGGTGTCCACACATACGTAAATACAAACATATATATTCAGAGTTCACACTAACTCGGTTTCTTAGCCATTTGGAAAAAAACTTCTCGCGTTCTTTTTCAATCTCCACATCCTGGATATTTGGACATTTTTCAGCTAATTTTGAATCAAATTGTCTGCAATATAAATGTAGCACCCCGTAAAAAAATGATTAAAAAAATTTGATAAAGTCAATGTATAGACTTTGTGAAGTCAATGTTGTATAGACTTTGAGGAAGCCAATGTATAGACTTTGAGGAAGCCAATGTATAGACTTTGAGAAAGCCAATGTATAGACTTTGAGGAAGTGAATGTATAGACTTTGAGGAAGCCAATGTATAGACTTTGAGGATGTATAGACTTTGAGGAAGCCAATGTATAGACTTTGTGAAGTCAATGTTGTATAGACTTTGAGGAAGCCAATGTATAGACTTTGAGGAAGCCAATGTATAGACTTTGAGGAAGCCAATGTATAGACTTTGAGGATGTATAGACTTTGAGGAAGCCAATGTATAGACTTTGTGAAGTCAATATTGTATAGACTTTGAGGAAGCCAATGTATAGACTTTGAGGAAGTGAATGTATAGACTTTGAGGAAGCCAATGTATAGACTTTGAGGATGTATAGACTTTGAGGAAGCCAATGTATAGACTTTGTGAAGTCAATGTTATATAGACTTTGAGGAAGCCAATGTATAGACTTTGAGGAAGTGAATGTATAGACTTTGAGGAAGCCAATGTATAGACATTGAGGATGTATAGACTTTGAGGAAGCCAATGTATAGACTTTGTGAAGTCAATGTTGTATAGACTTTGAGGAAGCCAATGTATAGACTTTGAGGAAGCCAATGTATAGACTTTGAGGAAGCCAATGTATAGACTTTGTGAAGTCAATGTTGTATAGACTTTGAGGAAGCCAATGTATAGACTTTGAGGAAGTGAATGTATAGACTTTGAGGAAGCCAATGTATAGACATTGAGGAAGTGAATGTATAGACTTTGAGGAAGCCAATGTATAGACTTTAAGGATGTATAGACTTTGAGGAAGCCAATGTATAGACTTTGAGGAAGTTAATGTATAGACTTTGTGAAGTCAATGTTGTATAGACTTTGAGGATGTATAGACTTATGGAGTTGCTGGAAATGTGAATTAAGATCTTACTCAACATAAGGTTCAATCTCGAGGTAATTCAAAAGAATATATATCTCAGCGGCGTGCAACTCTCTATCTTCGAGCGTGCGAGTCAAGCAACGTCCGAACGCACGTCCATGATGTTTAAATATGGAGAGCCGATCGGACGATTCATCCACTCCCCCATCATCATTACGTGGAGATCGAGTACGACGAGTTTGAATCTCTAGCTCAAAGTACATAGAACAGAAGTTCGAAATTTCTTCAAGAATGTATGCCTCAGCAATCGAACCCTCCACCTGTGCCTTGTTGCGAACTTTCATTTTCAAATCATGCATGCACCTACAACAACAAGTCAGATGGCAACAATATGTAGCGGCTATGGACGACTTATAAGTTAACAAAAATTGTCACATACCTCTCAAATGGATACATCCATCGAAATTGTACTGGACCTCCGACGATAGCCTCATATGGCAAATGAACGACGAAGTGCTCCATCGAATCAAAGAATGCCGGAGGAAATATCTTCTCTAGCTTGCAAATGGTTGTGACAACTTCTTGTTCGATAGTTTGTACATCCCGAAGTCTGAGTTCAGATGCACATAAAATCTTGAAAAATTGACTCATCTCAGCTAGTGCTCCCCATATCTGCTTTGGCAACAAATCATGAAATGCAATGGGCAGTAGCCTCTCCATGAACACATGACAGTCGTGACTTTTCATACCATATATTTTCCCCTCATTAACATTCACACAACGGGCTATGTTGGATGCATATCCATATGGGAATCTCAGCTGTTTCAACCACTGGCATACTTCCTTGATCTGTGTATCATGAAGCACATAAGTTGCTTTAGGCTGCACAGTTTTGCCATTGACACTTTGTAGTTCCAGTTCTGGACGTCTACAAAGCATCTTTAAATCCATACGTGCTTTGGCGTTGTCCTTTGTTTTCCCTTTAACATTCATGATCGTATTGAATACATTATCAAAAAAATTCTTCTCGGTATGCATGACATCCAGATTGTGTCGTACAAGAAGAGTTGACCAATAAGGTAATTCCCAAAAAATGCTTTTCTTGACCCAGTTGTGATCCTTTCCAAAATTAGGGAGTTACCGTGTGCTACCAGACAATTGAACTACATCTGGTAAATTATGCACCCGTGACGCCATATGTAGACCCGACACCCGTTGCAAGTCAGCATCATCCATTTCAACAGTATTTTTTTTAAACGAGTCTTTTTGCCTTCGAAAAGGATGGTCACTTGGTAGCAACCGCCGATGGCAATCAAACCAGCAGCTTTTCCCCCCATGTTTCAATACAAATGATTTGGTATCTTCCATACAGTAAGGACATGCTAGCCTCCCGTGTGTGCTCCAACCAGATAGCATTCCATATGCAGGGAAGTCACTTATTGTCCACATCAGTGCAGCCTTCATAATAAAATTTTTCTTCCTATATGCATCATAAGTAACAACTCCATCAGTCCATACAAATTTGAGCTCATCAATCAACGGCCTGAGATATATGTCCAAATTTTTTCCGGGACTTTTTGGACCAGGAATTACTAGGGACAAAAACAGAATTTCTCGCTTCATGCACATGTGCGGCGGAAGGTTGTACGGTGTCATGAACACTGGCCAACAAGAATAAGCTGCCACTGAACCACCGAATGGATTAAAGCCATCTGTGCATAAACCCAATCGAACATTACGTGACTCCCTTGAAAAGGCAAGATGAGTACGACTAAAGTGAGTCCAAGCTTCACCATCGGCAGGATGACTGATTATATCATCGGCACGACGTACTCTTTCGGTGTGCCATGTCATATGTCGAGCCGTCTTTGAGGACATATACAGTCGCTGCAGCCTAGGCATAAGAGGGAAGTATCGCAACGCCTTGTAAGGTACATCTTTTGCCTTTGAATTGACCCCCCCCCCTTAGGTTTGAATCTGTCATGGCCACAAATGGAACATGATATCTTATCTGCATCATCTTTGTAATATAACATACAATGATTCGGACATGCATCTATTTTCACATATCCAAGTCCTAAGTCATTGACCATCTTTTTTGTACGGTAAAAAGTTTCTGGCAACTTCTCGTCTCGAGGCAACATACTCTTGATCAAGAGGAGGAGACGGTCAAAACAAGTCTCACTGATGTGAAATTCAAATTTCAAGTTCAACAATTGTGACACTGCAGACAATCGAGTGTGATTTTCACAACCATCCCACAGCGGCTCATCAGCATCCCTAAGTAGTTCATAAAATCTTCCGGCTGTCTTATTCGGCGCTTCATCGTGAATATTAAAACTAGGACCAGCAGCATCTACAACCATATCCACGTACCCACTTGTGCCTGCAATATTGTCGGGCTCATACCTCAAGAATTGCTCACCATGACACGTCCAATTCGTATAACCATCCACGAACCCTTTCGTGTACAAATGATGTTGCACATCCCATGTTGAACACCACCTCAAGTTTCTACAACTTGAACAAGGGCATCGAATGTGACCGTCGCGATCTATTGCTGCATTTGGATTCCCCAATGCAAATTGAATGAAACTCTCAACCTCAAGCTTAAAGTCATCTGACACCACCCGGTCAACTATTCTACGATACATCCATGAACGATCTGTCGACATTTTGCCTGCACCCAATAAATGACAATACACATCCTAACTTTCAAATCATTACTCATAATATTACACCCGACCCTTTCCTCACATTGTTCATCATAGACCATTTGCAGTTGGAAGAGGAATATTGATTAGATTATCACTTTTTAACCCATCCATGAAGGTTTGATCGCACAATCACTTACTATACGTGCTGCACGATTTGCTAAAAATTTTGGCATCATCTCCCCACACTTCTCCGATATACCAAATATATTTATTGATTTTGAAATTTTCTTAAACACTTACAAGTAAGTGGTTAAAAAAATACTCAAAATCAATAATGGTATATCAGAGAAGAGTGAGGAGACGCAACCGAAATTCTCAACAAACCATACAAACATATATAGTAAATGACTGCCTAAGTGTGATCAAACATTCACAGACTGTCCAAACGGGACAATTCAAGACTTTGAGGTAGATATATACATTCTCATAAACAAATGAGAACATACAGATTAATCCTAAAGTCTTGAACGGGAAGGCACATTGACACGATTTTAACGCGCTCTCCTGAGGTGCGTGTAATGTTAGGTCGCACCCACGCACCTCAACTCACAAGGAATACCCCATGTATTTATATAACATAAAATTAAATAACAACGCAATAATCATTATGCACATATCAAATTAAATAACACCCAAATTACAAAATTTTTCAAATGAAGAACAACGAAGCTAAACAATCTACATTTCTAGTCAAATTAACATCAAATTTCTATTACAATCAGATTTAAAAATATATTTACATGCAATTAAATTCCACATAATTTTAAAGCACAAAATGAAATTTTTGGGTATTTACCTATTGCTATAGAGAATTCTGATTTCTTTGCATTTATCCACATCTTTGTATATATGTACTACTTAAGATATGTGGTCATTCCATTTCTCTATATCTTCTTATCATCATAAGACAAGGTTCAATTGGGTGGGTGGGTTCTCTTATAAAGAACAAGCCCCAGGGGAGGGGGAGGGGGGCTGTTTAGAACTAGACCAATGTGTTGTGTTCAGTATTTGGATGATGTCTAATTATGACTAAAAAAATAACAATCTAATCTTGTGTGTGCAACTTAGACAAATATGTCAAAGTCAGGATGTATAAAGTCTCCTAAGTAATTTACAAAGTGTTTGATTCCTAGGATATCTAGTTGACCAGAAGAAGGGGGGTGACTTTAATCTTGTTTTATCTCCCGAGGAGAAGAAGGGGGGCACTATGGGCTATATCAATTCCATGACTGATTTCCAGGTCTTCGTTGCTCTCCCAAGTACCGAAACACAAAGTTCTATCATCTTCAAGTGAAACAAAGGAGAGCTAGAATGACCATTGACAAAATCAAAATTGACAATGGAGATTGGTGTGATAAGGAGTCTCTGTTGAAGGACAACTGCTTATTTTAAATCCACAAGGGGTGTCCGATAGGGTGACCCCTTGGCCCCAGCTTTGTTTATCATTACTGAAGAAGCTTTAGGCACAGGCATTACCAGCCTTTTTAGCAGTGGGAAGGTTTAACACTTTCATGTGTCTCGTGGTAGTATGCAAATATCTCACTTACTGTATGCCGATGACACATTGGTGTTTTCTAATGGTTCATCCAAGAACGTCAGATGTCTGTTGGCTTTCATAAAAGACTATGAGGATTCTCCTGATCAGAAAGTTAACAGCAATAAAAGCAGCTTTATAGTTTCCCATAAAGCTTCTCTTGTTGTTATCAGAAGAATTGTAGACATAACAGGTTTCGTTTACAAATGTGTTCTCCATATTAATTAATGACTGGCCGGATCAGAGATTTTGGTGCCCCAATAGCATCGGTTTATTTTCTGTTGCCTCCTTTCATAGGACTCTTGGTTCAGCATCCATGTGTTCTTTTTCCTTGAAGATATGGGATTCCTTTATTCCATCAAATACTTCTCTCTTCTTATGGAGGGTCTACCATTCGGCGGTGCCAACTGATAATCAGATCAGGTGCGGTGTTTGCATATGCTCTATGTGTCTCTACTATCGAATGCCCCATGCTGAAACAAAGGACCATTTGTTCCTTTCTAGTGACCTTGCTAGATCATCTTGGTCTTTGATCGCCGCTATCTCTAATCTAAATCCCGCTGATTACACTTTTGTGTGCTACTTCCTGTCTGGCTTTTTTTGCACTATTAGTGACACTTCGTTTACCCGGGATGGTGAGTAAGCATATACCTCACAAGGGTTAGATAGGGTCATGATATTGTTGTAGTGTTCTACTTGTCGCGAGTCATGACCCCCTCCCAGACCTCCTACTGGCCCCTCCCCCCCACCGGAGCCCCCCTCCTGCTGGCACCTCCCCCTCTCCCCTCCCCACCACCCACCGCACCCCCCTCCCCCCAGCGACCACCTCTTGCTGTTCCTCCCCCTCCCCCCCACCCACCGAAATCCCCCTATTGCTAGCCCCTCCCCCCCACCCAGTGCACCTCCCACCCCCCAGCGACCCCCTCCCTGTTGGCCTCCCGGACGCGGGAGCTAGCTAGGGTGGGTGACGGTCTCCCGGACGCAAAGGCACAGTGAGAGGGTCGTGCGTGTATTAGGGAAAAGAAATTTTTTCCCACGGATTTGAGACATAAATTCTTCCGTTACAAATTTCATACGGTAATTCTGACCATCTATGATATGTCGTCTGTATTTAAGACTAAATGCAGACGATATATTGTTCGTTGTAAATAACATTGGAATTTCAGACGGATATTCTGATCGACATAATCCGTCTGAAATGCAGACGGATATTCCGACGGAAATCACAAGCAGAATTTTTTGAGTATTTACCTATTGCTATAAGTCGACTATTGTTGTGGGCGCACTAATTTTTTTTTAAAAAATTATTCCTTTATTTACAAGTAGATGCATTCAGAAACAAATTTCTATATTTATGTATATGGGAACCTTCTCCGAACTTAGCCATACGCCAATGGGACCTCTAAGTTCATGCACTAAGTTTGCATTTCTAATTTCTTGTATGCAGAACGAAACCCCTTTGGGCTTATTCATGGCAAAGTATGCTTGAACTCAGGCATGTAGAATGAAATTCTTGAATTCATGCACGTGAGATGACGTTTACACTGTCTGAACTTGAGTTCCCAATTTTCCCATTTTCAGAACTAAACCTACCTTTATGGTTGCAATTCGTGCATTCAGTTTGGAATCTTTGGAGCATGGCACAATAATGTTATATGATGCTGGTTATGTGGGTTCTAAGTATACATGGCACAATAATCAACAAGGCAAGAAGGGGATTTGGGCTACATTAGATAGGGTTCTCATTTATACTAATTAGCTGAATTTGTACCCAATCACGGTGCAACACTTATCTAGAGAGGCCTCAGATCACGCGCCTCTACTTATTAAATTGATGTTTCCCAACAAATTTAAGAGTAAATTTTACTTTCAGCAAATGTGGACTAGCCATGAGCTTTTTCTTAAGGTTGTTGATCAATATTGGAGAACCATCCCTATTGCTTCATCTGCTATCACTACTTTTTGTCTTAAACTTAAATCCTTAAGATACATGCTCCGAGAATGGATTGGCTAGCTGCTAAGGACCAAATTCTAAAACACAACAGATTCTTCAAAGCCCCTAGGCTATTTTCATTCTAGAAAGATACATGGCTTGGTGATAAACCCCTCAGTGACCTTATTTTACCCAGTCAATGGAGGCTCATCGAGGACAAAAATATCACCATTCAAGATTTGAGTAATACTCTCAATCCAAATTGGAATGTTATTCGGCATGTTCTTCCACAAAACATTGCTCGGGCAGCCACATTTTATATCAACAAAGATCCTTTGCCCAATGATACAAGGGTATGGTCTCTCACTGCAACAAGAGATTTTACTATCAGCTCATGGAGGAAGCACTTGACTGTAGCTGATCAATCCTTTCCATACTCTCTCATTTGGTCTACCTTCATTCCCCCCAAAGTTTCTCTATTCCTGTGGAAGCTCATCCATAGAATTTTACCCACTGATAGAAGAGTCCAGCAGAGTGGAATATCTTTGTGTTCTAAATACTTATGATGTCCAAATGCTCAGATTGAGTCAACCACTCACCTTCTCTTGCATAGCAAGCTGTCAGCTGCCACTTGGGCTCTGCATAAACCATGCATTCATATTGATCCCCCTCATGATGGCTGCCAACGTCATCTTACTGGACCCCCCCTCTCCAGTCTCTTCCCACTAACCCCCCCCCACCCGCCGGAGTGGCTCGCGTGATCTTGCACCCCCACCCCCACCCTTCGACCAACAGTCCTCCCAACCCCTCCCTACCCCCTTTCTCCCTCTAGCAATATTCAGGCGAGCTCGCGGCCCCACACCCTCCCAGCCAGCAGTCCCCACCGCGGACCCCTTGTAGCACCTCTCCCTGAACCTCCCACTCCCAGAGTAGCCCCCCTGGACCAACCTGAACTCTCCTCCCCCGGACCCCCCACCCTCCCAGAGATGAGCCCCCACCCGAGACCCCCTGCCGGATCCCCCCTCTCTGAACCACCCCACTCGCAGAGCAACCCCCCATCAGACCTGCCGCAATCGAACCCTCCTCCCCCAGACTCCCCCCCCCCCCCCCACTGGAACCCCCCACCCTGCCAGGCAGTGGCCCCCACCCCGGACCCCACGTCAGAGACCCCCTCCCTGAAATCCCCAGTCCCAGACAGCCCCTCACCCACCGGAACCCTCCTCCGGACCCCCCATTGGAACCCCCAACCCTCCTAACCCGTAGCCCCCACCCAGGACTCCCTGCTGGATCCCCCTGCATGCCTGAACCGCCCTCTGCCAGAGCACCCCCGGCCCCCTCCGAGCCTGACCCTCCTCCCCCAAAATAGTTGTTGGAAGCCCTCCCCCTCCCAGACCAACCTCCCCCTCTCAGATCGGCTAGAACCCCCGCCCTCCCTGATGATCCCCAAGCTTTTAAAAAAAAGGAACAACAAATGCAGCAATGGCAATGGAGGAGGCGCGGCAGGTAGGGAGAGTTTTACAGAGAGAGGGTGAGGGAGGGGACTTACCAGACCGGAGAGGATGGCGACAACGCGCCACCGACGGTGACGACGAGGACGGGTTTGACGGCAACGATGAGGACGGCTTCGACGGCAACGGTGAGGGCGGCTCTGCGGGGACGACGATGACGAGGAAGGCTTCGACGGCGACTGCGAGGGCGGCTCTGGCGGCGATGATGACGACAAGGAAGGCTTCGATGGCGACGGCGGCTCTAGCCGCGACGGCGACTACGGCAGCGGTGGACCTCTCCTCGGCAAGGAGATAGTGGAAAGAGAGTGAGAGGGAGAGTGGGAGTGAGACGGAGATCGCGGGGGAAGGGGGGAAGAAGGGGGAAAGCTCGATCCGTCGCGGGGGAAGGGGGGAAGAAGGGGGAAATTTTCACTAGAGGTAATAAATATTTGTAACGGATTTCAGACGAATTATTTCCGTCTGAATATCCGTCCCAAATCACGACGGATATAAAGACGGAATATATTCCGTCTCTAATTATAGACGGATATTCAGAGGGAATATAGTATGTCTTTAATAACAACGGAATTTGTAACGGAAACTAATCCGTCACAAATACAGACGGATTTTAAGACGGAAAAATATCCATCTGAAATATCCGTCTGAAATCCCGCTTTTTCTGGTAGTGGAGAGAGAGAGAGAGAGAGTTTGAACAAGACATTTGCAAACATCTTATGTGTTTTGGCGCACAACTTGGGGAAGCACTGGGTGAAGAGGTCCAAAGGAGCAGTAGGCAGAAGGTGGGTGGCCAAGCGAGGAGCCACGAGGAAGAAGGGGGTGCTGACAGAGTAGCAGACATATCACGCAGGAGGGGAGCAACATCCACACCATAGAATTAAGGAAGGGGAGGAGGAAGAACGGCACGCCTTTCCTTGGCATGCATCATTCAACTTTGTTTTATTATTGGGTACAAAGTAGTGTTTCTCATTCCTTAGGGTGTGTTTGGGAACAATGTTCAGAGAAAATTTGTGGATTACAATCATTACAGTTCTCACCCCTAGCAATTAGCTTCAAAGATGCACATGTGTCGTCAACTTTTACCTTAGGCTATATGCACGGAGTTTGAGAGATATGAACTCAAACCCATTAGATGTTTAACTCAACCTAATATTTTTTTTCTCAAAACTAGCAAACTCCGAGCTGACCCACATCCCTTGAGAATTAAATGTAAGTTAAATAAATCTTTCTCTAAGAGTTGAACTTAGGATCTCCTTACTATGAGGCGAGATCTTTATCATTAGACCCACTCAAAGTTCTCATATGTTTTTCAGCTCTTTAACATTCAGACGAAGTTCCTCCATTTGAAGAGACGGGTCAAAGTGATTTCAAAATACATATTTATGATTTTGATAAATTTTAAATTTTAAATTTTATTATTAGTCATGAAAATTTTTAAAATATTATTTTAAAGTCATTCTTTATTTAAAATATATTATGATTTGAACTTTAAATCTCTAACTCAAATGTCGATGGTCTTGTCACAAAAGAAAATGTGTATTCAAAAACGCATAACAAGAAATTTTCAAATCCACTCTTACATCTCCTCTACTCTTCAAATCTTCCTCCACTTAGATTTTTAAATCACTGCACTTTTAAACTCTGCACTATGCAGTGCATTTTGAAATCACAACTAATTATATTTCAATATATAACTATACATTTTTAAAATCGTCAAGATTTTATCTAAATCACATCTATTTTTGAAATAATCTAATATTAAAGTCACTCATAATTAACCCTCTAAACATACTTATATTACTTTAAAAGTATGGAGATTTTCTCTAAATTATATATATATATATAATTTAATATTATAAAGTCACTCATGACTAAAACAGCCCTGCCCAGACTCTTCGGTCTTCTGTCTTCCGTACACGGAAGAGGTTATCCGGGGCGGCAAATTTTGACAGGTGCCGTCCTCCTATTGATTACCGAGAACGTAGAGGACCCGTTCCAGATTCTATTTTTTTTTAATTCGGAACCTCTCTCTCTCTCTCCCTCTCTCTCTCTCTCTCTCTCTCATCTGCACTGCAGGTCCGGTTTAACTTCGGTGTGGTGGTTCATGGGCCGTTAAGGCGGAGCTGGCCAGTCTGCTCTGTTAGCACTCCGACTTGCTTTGGGTTTCCTATTCCGGGGGGAGGGTTAGGATTAGCCGATCAGGATTACTCCCCCCAGTTTCTGTCGTCAATACCCTTCCCGGTTAGGACTGTTCGTCGCTCGCGTTGGCCTGTCAAATTAAGCCCACCCTCCTATGCGTCCCCGGTGTGTATCTGCTTTGATGTCGCCGTCGCCGCCTTCTTCTTTGTCGTCGTATTCTTCTTTACTTGACAGACGTGATACCCCCAGTCTTGTGTAGAAGTAGGACGGACGTCTTGCTTATTCCACAAAGTCCACAGTACAGTTTTCTCGGTGTTGGTTTGCGTAGTTTATATAAGCCTGAGCTTTAATTAGAACGGCGGGAGGCAGCGCAGGAGGGAGCGTATAACCATGTGCAGAGGAGCTGGGACGGATGGGAACTACCCCGATGCAACAGCAGATCGGGGGGAGGGTAAGAGCAACGCATACGTGTTTGCCTGCACCATTGTCGCCTCCACGATCTCCATCTTAATGGGTTATGGTGGGTGCTTTCACACCTGTTATACACGTACACAATTATATGTTAGCATAGTTATTATCCCATGCAATGTAATCATATTATATGTGTACCCATGCAGGTCTCTTAGAATTCATGTTTTATCTGGACTTGTTTGTGCCTATATAGACCTTGTTCCTGATCTTAATTAGAAGACATGCAGTAAGTAGGTCATGAGATGAAACAAAAATACTGGATCTCTGATTAGTTGCTAGATTCTTGTAGGTAGTATGCATTGGTTTACTAGATTAGATTTTTGCATATATAGTGCGGTTCATATATATTTATGTGTAAGTCCAAGGCATTAGTTGTTGTGTTTTTCTGTTTTTCTGATTCTTGCAGATACCGGTGTCATGAGCGGGGCCATGCTCTTCATCAAGGAAGAACTCAACATAAGCGAGACCCAGGTGGAAGTACTCGCCGGCATCCTAAACCTGTGTGCACTGGTCGGCGCCGCGGCGGGGGGCAGGACGTCCGACTGGGTAGGCCGACGCTACACCATCATGATAGCCGCCATCATCTTTCTCCTGGGCGCCCTCCTCATGGGCGTGGCACCCAACTACGCCGTCCTCCTCTCGGGAAGGTGCGTCGCCGGTGTCGGGGTGGGCTGCGCCCTCGTGATTGCACCCGTCTACGCGGCCGAGCTCTCGTCCCCGTCCTCGAGGGGCTTCCACACCTCTCTTCCGGAGGTCTGCATCAGCCTCGGCATCCTGTTAGGTTACGTCGCCAACTACTTCCTGGCAGGCCTCCCACTTAAGTATGGGTGGCGCTCCATGCTCGGCCTGGGTGCCATCCCCTCGTTGATGCTGGCGATCGCCGTCGTCAAGATGCCAGAGTCGCCGAGGTGGCTGGTGATGCAGGGCCGCCTCAACGACGCAAGAGACGTGCTCTTCAAGGTTTCCAACACGAGAGACGAGGCCGAGCTCCGGCTCCGTGAGATCGAGGTGGCCGCCGGTACCATCGACGCCGGGGAGACGGGACACAGAGACGGCAAGACCGGGAGCCGAGGGGAAGGCGTCTGGAAGGAGCTGCTGCTGAGGCCCTCCCCCGCCGTCTGGCGCATCCTGATCGCCGCCATCGGGATCCACTTCTTCGAGCACGCCACTGGCATCGAGGCGGTGGTGCTCTACACCCCAAGGATACTCAGGAAGGCCGGGATACAGAGCCGGAAGAAGCTCCTCGCCGTCACCTTGGGCGTCGGCGTCACCAAGACGTCCTTCATACTTGTGGCCACCTTCCTGCTGGACCGGGTGGGCAGGCGGCCGCTGCTGCTGACGAGCATGGGGGGCATGATAGTGTCCCTCGCCGTGTTAGGGTCCGGCCTTACGGAGGTGGAGCACTCGGAGGGGAACCTCCCAGGGTGGGCCATCGGCCTCTCCATCGCCATGATCTTGACGTTCGTGGCCTCCTTCTCCATCGGCCTCGGCCCCGTCACCTGGGTCTACAGCTCCGAGATCTTCCCCCTCCGGCTGAGGGCGCAGGGGGCGGGGCTGGGGGTGGCCGTGAACCGGGTGATGAACGCCACCATCTCCATGACCTTCATCTCGCTGTACCAGGCCATCACCATCGGCGGCGCCTTCTTCCTGTTCGCGGGCATCGGGGTGGTGGCCTGGTTATTCTTCTACTTGATGTGCCCCGAGACTAAGGGCAGGTCCCTGGAGGAGATGGAGGGCATCTTTGGGAAGAAAGGTTCTAGTACTGGAAGGGTCGGCGTCGATAGATTTGGTGGCCCCCGTGAAGATCATGAGATCCTTCCACGCCCGTGTTAGACGACGACGTCATATCCTGATCTGTCCGACTTGTATGATTCACATTGTACAGTTAAAAGTCTTATTTGTTTTGAAGTAAAACTCAGTAAACTGCGGTGAAAATCACATAAATACGTACGGTACTTTGCGATATTTTACTAGCAGTTGTCCAACAAATTAAATGCCCTCAAGATGTACGTACCAACGAAGGTTCAAGGTTATGACAAATCAAACGTCTACTTCACAAGTTAATTAAGAAGTGCGTCACCTCCAAAGGTAAGATATATATATATATTTGAACGTCTGATGCGATTCGATGATTGCAGATTTGTATACAGTACGTGGATGAATGTACGTATCTTTGTTATTTTATTTTTTTTAATATTAGATTTGGTATATACGTGGAGATGTGTGTGTTTCGAAAATTATATTTGAGATTAACGTAAATAAGATACTGTTTTATCATATAATCACAAAGCTTTCCTGGGAAGAGTGCAAAACACACACATAATACATGGTTGCAGCTCTGTCTACGTCGTTGCGCGGTTGAGAGGCTTCTACCAACAATCGAAAAGATGAAATTAAGATGGTCCATTAAATTATATATATATCTTCACAGTTTAAAGAATTAGTATATATAGGCCTTGTATAATTATATAAACCCCCCTCTTCTGTAGAGCCGTCCTAATTAAATTCTAAAAAGGAACCTTGCACGAGCGAGCCTACTTAATTTGCGTCTTATTTTCCTCCACGAGCCTTGCATCTATTTTTTTCTTTCTTTCTTTCTTTTTTTTCACTCGGGACGATGAACTATTGATATTTGGATTGTTAGAATAATTTTATATCAAAAAAGAAATAAAAATAAAATGTATTTAAAAGAGTAGAGGGTCATTAATTAATTTCGTTGCTTGAAGGTGAGGTTGGAACTTACCTTGTCCCACTTGCGGGAGTTTGGTTATTTGAAGATTTTAAAGAGTTGAAACTCATCACCCGAGAATATATAGGCCCCCAAAAATAGCCAAAGTGACTTCTTTAAAAAAAATTGAAAGATACTTTTCATGTAACTCAACTCCCTCTACTAAATCTAAACCCTACATCATCGATCTCTTGCTACCTGGCATCTAATCAAACCATCGAAACTGACTTCATAAAATTCAACTGCACACGATCGAATAATAAAACTATATAACTTCTTGAAGGTATGATACAAGAAACTAAAATATTATAATTTGAGTTGACTTAACGGTTAGCTCATCTTCATGAATTCATCCCCAACATATCTAGTGAGTTACTTATAAGCAATTAAAGGCACCCCTACTCTGAGATTTCAAATTGGATAGTCTCAATCTAATAATTTCATATATAATATCAGATCTCGTAGTTATGATTTAAAGTACTGTATGTGTTGTGTTTGTACATAATAGTCTATGTGACGTAGTCTCAGTAGTCACATGCATGAAGAGAGACATATGTTGAAATAGTCCTATATTGTAATTTAGAAGGAACAAAACAAAATTTGATTAGAATAATATAGAGTGTTAAAGTTTTGATCAGTTACGTGACCCAATCCAATAAACCTAATATGAATGGCTTATGAGGGAGCAAACAAACATATATACAACCGTTGGTTGGATAACTCGTGAACATACTCCATAAATGCTAGATTTGGCTCGCTCAACTTTGTAAATGAACCTATATACTAAATTAATTAAGCACCAAAACCCTAGAAATGTGTCGGATTGGATGCTTATTTAATGCCTTGTTCTATAAGCAGATTTGTTCGTGTGAACACGATCGAAGTCACGCGAGATAACTTAAAAACTACCGGTTAGGGTACTTGGCCAATGATTACAGATAATGACGACCGACGAAGAAACCCCGGACAAGTTGGCATGGAAGTTATTTCCCGTGCTTCTCCCACAAGTGTTTTTGTGTTTTTGTTTGACACTAAAAACCTTGGGATCAAAGCACGACGCTTCCCTCCCTACCCCCCCCGTGACGATTTTTCCTTGCAATTTTCGCAGGTTGCGACTCCAATATTCTATCTCGTTCCTGCCGCAAGTCTACGTCGAAATCTTTTTTTATCAAGCAGTGTGTCTGAATTATGGGTACGTATGACTGTATGAGTACGGTATGCTCCGTTCGCTTGTTGGGAGAAACGTGAGCACATTACTTGAAGTCAACTTTTCTGCGGTTCGTCCTTGCTGACCTGGATATGGTCAGAGTGATTTATTGATTGATTTATTCTTCGTAGTTCCCTTCAGCCGGTCCGGTTGAGTGGTCTTGTGTAACTCTAAGCACGGGCTCTTGTGCAGGAAAAGTGAGGAGGACGATATCCTGAGAAATGAGGAATGATGTGATCAGTAGAGAGGAGGATAGATAACGTAATCCTCTTTGACGCGGAATCCGATGATTCTTTGATCCCAAAGAAGGGGGAAAAGAGGCGCGGGAGAGAAAAGGGCTTTTATCAATTGTCAACGAGCACATGCACGTCTGTTGTGACGTGATCTTCGTCGGAGGCACCCAAAGAGGGGCATTTAAAGATAAACGCTATGGTTGTATCATCCCACGACATGAAAATAACCTTTGCCCTTCAGAAAAACGCGGGGCACCTAAATTGTTGTGGCGTCCAGCTGGACCCTACCTACGTGGCAGAAGGGAAAAAGAGAGGAGAAAGAAAACTTGTATCTTCTTTTATGAGTAAACTTTTCAGCGTTCCAGTCTTCACGAGGATAGAGGCGCCTGAAAATCAAAGAGGAACGATTTGAGTTCTCATGTTAAGAATTGACATTGTGGTATGTTTTAAAGTTTGCTGCATCTAAAGAGTTGAGAAGATCTGTCGTAGACGGTAGACGTAATGCAAGCATAAGGAGACCTACATACTGTGGGCTAAATTCTCGAGTATTTCCTATGAATGCTGAAGGTTGCTGATACATGCGCGCGTCCAGGGATGCACTAGCGAGCCCGTTCAACTTGGTTAGGGCTGTCATCACTAATCATTCTTCCAGGGTACTTGCAGCCATGTCCCTGTGAGCAACATACTAACCACAGAAAAAGTACCATTATAAACGAGGAGATGGAGCATCGCCGACACAGTCACAAGGGCAAAGACATCGAGAGTTCAGTTGTCACGTTCAACGTCCACCCCTCCATGACTTTCGATGACAAGTCTGGCTTGGTTTTGTTAACATGATAATAACCAGGGGACACAAAATGGCCGCTAGATCCTGGTCTGCTAAAACATTAAAAGATCTGGTAAGAAAGAACATCAGAATCTTGGAAAGAATGACAATGAACAAACAATCTACGCCAACCAAACTCGTCTGCAAATGGGGGCGGCATTTCATGTCCGTATCATACCCACCTTGACGCAGGGCAGTAATCCACTCCAAGAAGACACAGCATGCAAATGATGATGGGACGTCGTCGAATGAATACACGGCGCGGAATCGTTCATCTCCTATCTTTCCATGATAAATAAGAGGGCACTAAAGAAGGGACGAAACTGGAAAATCATACTTTTGAAACACTTGACATTGATGTTATTGTTAATTAATATACAATAACATTTACAATCGCCTTACGCAGCAGAACAAACTGCAAGAAGCCCTTCCACATATATTTAGGCAAAATGAATTACAAGAGAATTATTATCACCTTTGCGTGTTCAAAGGTATATAAAACGGCTCTCACAGTTTCACCACAACTCCTCGTAACACGCAGGGATGCCCACTACCAAGCTGGTCCGCTTCCAGAGAGCAGCTCTCTTTCCCCAGATTGTCGGGGGCTACAGTGTCACGTCTAGTGTGGCAACGGAGCCACAAGCAAGAAAATCTTGCCAGCGCTGCTCGACCAGCAAACTGCACCCCGTACACAAGGCCCACTTCTGCCCATACGCTACTTCTAACACCTAGATTCTCATCCTCCGTGTAACCATCAAGGTCAGATTCTGAAATCACTACAAAGGAGCTGTCGTCAAAGGACACTAGCTTCCGAGTGGTCACAAATGCTGGCATTCTCACAACTGAATTGTCTAAGCAGCTAGATAGTCCAGTCTTCATCACTCTGAGACGGTAAAACTCCTGAACAGCCTGCCAACAATTAAAGAAAGGGGATTTTTTTGGTGAGAGGTGGCCCGAGATATATTTGGAAAGAGCCGGTCAACAATTTGAATATTCGGCACAACCAATCAGAAGAATTTACAACCATAAAGAAAATACTTTGCCCTATTCTTTGAAACAGCGGATGAGGCTTTTCTAGAAAGAATAAGGAATTACAAGACATTTGACGTGTAAATTTGACTGAAAGTCATGCAAGACATGCAAACATTGCGAGATTGCATCCAGTTGCAAATTAGACAATGCCTACGATTCTGCTAGTAACCAGAACAGACAAACTTCATGACCAAAAAAAAAAACAGAACAGAAACAAGAAAAGGAAGGGAGGAATCTAGGAAGCCTCCCCCTATGGTCATGTGAGCAGACACAGACCAAAACAACTCACCCCCCACCCCAAACCGATGCCGAAGAAAATATACACTCTTCTACATTTCTTTAGCTTATGTATATAAAAAAAACCCAAAAAAATGCTACTCTATTCAAGATGCTGCAAAGGACAAACTACTCCCACCCACCCCGAAATAGAAACCTTAACGGCTTTGCTAGTGTCCCATATGAAGTTGCTCCCTATTTCATAACAGAACTATGACCACCATCTTGACCAGCCTCCTTTTGTTGTGCACCATCGGGCAATACCCCCTCATTTTGACCACTTTTTCTTTCACGCACAATGGTATGCCACTTTCAAGTTCCACTAACCCACTTTCCACAGCTTATCTAACATAATCAGAGGTAGTAGTACATGGTCAGTCATCAAGACAGCCCACCTGTTAGACGAACTAATTAGGAAAATATGATAAATTTGGGGGAAAAAAGATTTTGAAATCACAGGCTGACAGTGGAATGTCTGAATGCCTTTTTTCAATTACATCGGGAATTCAGTGAACAGTGAACTTTCCAGGTAACAAAATCAAGAAAATACATCAGATAATATTCATAAAAACAAATAAAATGGAAGAGCAAACAAAAAACCATTAAGCGCATTGCCAAATAGTTGCAAATATGAAACACGAATCCTGTCATTCCCCATTATTGCACACCATACTGTTGTTGTTGTTCAAATCATGTCCACTATAGATAATAGTGAGAAACCTTGAGCTAGTCAGGGCATAAACCTAACAGTATAACACAAAAGATGCACAGAACATCTAACAAACACTTCTTCTACACTATTGACTTTCAATGCTGTGCACTGGGGCTACTTGGCTCACAAGCTACTCAGCTTTACTTGGAGCAGCCCATTTAGTAGCCTATGCTTCAGCATCAGCCCAGGCAAGTTTTGGCTAAATGCGCCAAGCTCAAGTCAGAGTGAGCTTCGACTCATTTGGCTCACAAGCCACCCCAATTACTAATATGAAAATTTGTTTTTATTTTTACTTATACATGTTTATGTAATACAAATACTTCTATGTTTCGGTGGACTTGATATAACTTGATAGGTTTCTTTGAGCTCAAGCTCAAGTCCAGAAATAGTATCTCGAGCTTGGGGCAACTTGAGCTCGATCAAATTCAAGCTCACGCTCAATAGGCTCAAACATGACCTTAGCTGAACTCATGTCGCATAGCAAGGTTGAGCCAAGCTGAGATTGAGCCATGTTGAGCTCAACCAGAGAAGATCTTGAGCCGCAAGCGAGCTCAGTCTGCTTTGGTCATTTTCACCCCTATTTTCTACACTATGCATGTCCTCATGCTGAAAGATGAGTCAGACAAGGACATACCCTGACTTTTATCGAAACCAGTCACTGGACCATGATTCCCCATCAGTGAGGAAAAGATCCAGAAAATCCAGATTTGCTTGAACCAGCTAACTTTTAATAGCTTCCTTCATCTCTTGATCAACATACTAGTCCCTGCTCATGTTCTATCCATGCAATAAGCTTCAGAGCAACAGATAAATAACAGTTATCTGTTTTAATGTCATCAGTACACGAATAATTTTTCAAAAACTGGTAACTCATACATTTAAGTAATGGCCATATCCAAGAGAAGAAAGGATATAAAACATCAAACATGGTGTCATGCTACAACAAACGTACTTAGATTTAAAATGAAGTAATCCTTATCTGGTGGCTGGAATATTAGTAGTACTGCTTTTAGAAAAAAGGATGGGATTGCATATAGAATGCGTAAGGATGTATGCATTATGTGGGCTATTGTGCAATCTCCTAAGCATGCAGAAAATAAAGTTCCTAGAAGAGTATAAAATAAATTGAAAGAAAACATGAAAGGACAGTAGGCACCTGCCACTGAGAAGTGGCCAAAAGAACTCTTGGTCTGCTCAATCTGACATATTCATATGCAGAAGTAGGGGTCATCTGCCGATGCTGTACCTGTATGAGAGAGAAAGGAACTTATCACTTTTAGATCCCTTGTTTCTAAGACATAAAAAAACAAAACCATCGCGTTGCTTATTCTGTTATATCCTTAGCTTCTGAAAAAGAAGTATGCATATTGAACATACCAGGTAACAAAGAACGATTGTCGTACTACGTCCACGGCCAGCTTTACAGTGAACATAAGTTGTCTTTCCACATGATGCATTCTCTTTAAAAACACAAACAGAAAATAAGAACTATGACAGGACAAAACATGATAAAAAAAGAGCAAAAAGAGGCAATAACTTGTACCATTTTAAGACCTACCTTCCTTCCTTTTCCTTTCCTTTTTTTTTCTGTTTTTTTGGGGGGGTGGGGGTGGGGAGGGGGTGGGGTGCGGGCAGGGGGAGGGAGGAGGGAGGAGGCTAACCCGTACATGCTAAGCCCTGGCAAGCTGGGAAGGGAGAACTAGACCAGTTTCCCACTTAAAAAGACGAGTCCAAATCCAGAAAAAGCAGTGGAAGCACATCTTTAATAAATACTATTTATTGCCAACCTATTGGATAAACCAAGTTTCCCAGGTTGATAACAGGGCCATGAAAAGAAACAATCTCAACAGATAGAATAAAATGTAATAGTGTTTTTTGGAGATGAAATGTAATAGAATTGATGAAACCTTCAGCTAAATAATAGGTACGCGCCATAGATCAAAGATTTAGCACAAAAAATAATGGTGTTCATAGACTCCATTGTCAAAACATCGATATGGGCACTATCATAAGGATTCAAGTTTGAACAGATAGAGCGGAGACACAATAGGCGAAGTAACAAGTTCTTTCAAGTTAGTACACCTGCATTTGATTGTTGGACTTATGCTTCTACCTTATCACGTATGCTATATACAATGAGAATGATGCCAAATTAAGGAGTTCTGTAGCTTTCAGCTCCCACTGCAAAAAGGCACTCACTGTGGATGAAATCTACAGCTTTACATACATCTCCAAGAGAAGGTGCGAAAAGGTAATCTCTTGTGGGGAGCACCAAGTTCTCAATTCCATGAGCCTATACAAAGACGCAAATTTTAGCAAACAAATGAAATATTAAAGCAGAAAGGAAAAGGCTTGTAGATAAGAGGCGTCACTAAGGCAGATCATGCAAGAATGCTTTTGATCCTCCTCTAATTGTCTCCTTAAGAATGATAAATGACACAAACTAAAGCACACAAGGAACACACATAAAAGCATTGTGCCAAAATATCAAATACAGCACCATCAAGCACATGCTCACCAGAAGAAATGGAAGAGAAACATTCAAAGGTTTCATAATCATTAGTCACTGCACATTCAACATAAGCTGGCACAAGTAAACCAAAATAAAAACCTTGAAATTTCTTAACAGAATGCAATATCTAACTTTACATGAAGGGAAGAACGGCAACCACGAGGAAACATCAGTGGTAACTGGCAGCATTGCCCTGTTGTGACAATGATCATGAAGAAAATATGAATCTCATACAAAGCATGACAAATTTTGTTACCAAGTAAAGAATAGAGAAATTCCAGTGACAATTTAAACATGCTTGTTTGGCCAGAAAGCTTCTGAGTCAAAGCTAATGTCACAAAGAGGTAAAGTAGCATAATGCACAAAGATTAAAATAGATATTTTTAAGCCATAATTCAGTCCCAACTCCACTGTTTTAGTGGTTTTTTTTTTCAGCAGCCACAAATCAGCAATAGTGGAACTACATACCATGAGAACAAAAGTGCATTTTTCGAGAAACATACAAAAACGTTCGTAAACTTGTGAAGTTTTAGAAAGGATGAGAGAAATATCAAAAGGAATTAAGGACACATCCCTTGCATCTCATTTTCCAGTTCCATGAGGAATTTCATTTGCAGAATAGAATCCCCACATAAAACATATCGCTCTAAGCTCCTTTTCTTAGTAAGGGTGTCTGCCCAAAGCTGAGTTTTAATTGGCAACACAACAAGGAGATATATGTCTTTTCCTCCCTTTTGAAGGGGGTCTGAGTTGGGTCTTTCTTTAATTCATTCACTTTCCCCCATATAAACAAAGGCATACAACAACAAATGCACCCCACACCCTGCCTCCAAGCAGAAAAGCGAATTTCCAGCTTTATGTGATTTTGATCATCTGGACGGATTGATGATTCACACATACATGTGTACAAACAACTCTATTATTTTCACTATTTGCATTGACAAAGCTTAAAGATTAGTATCATTAGAGATGGTAACAAACCTTACTAACATGAGTTATGACATCAATAATCCTCTCAATAGATTATGAGATTATGGCAACTTGGAAATAATTTCTTTTCTTCCCGAAAAAATTGTGGATTATAACATCAATTTTATTGCATAACTAGAAGTGGTACAATCAAACAGGCTCAAAAGGAGAGGTTCCTCAAATCAAACGAAGAATTGGAAATAGTTTCTTTTATAGGAAGCAATTTTCTTGATTATAATAGATCCAAGGAGACAGTAAAAAGAGAAAAAAACCACCGCTAATCAAACAACAATGGTCCCTATCTTTGTTCACAAAATCCTAGAAGCCGATTTTGATTACACAAAGCTTATGCAACTTTGAGCCACAAGTGGAGGACAACTGGATCTGTAAATGGTAATGGGAGTCCTAGTATAAGTCGTTTTGGCATAAACAACACATTTTTAGTGAAAAAAATAATGCCAAAAACTGGAAATTAAGGATAATTCTTATTGTCAATGTTAACAAGTTGTATAATTAAAAAAAAACTTACTAGATATAAAGAAGTAGGAACCAGAGTCTCATATGGTTCATTCATAGTGATCACTCCACAAACACCAAGTTGCTTTAAACGAGGAACATCGGCTGGGAATGGAACAGCACCTAGCAGTAGAAACTGAAAGCAAAAGGTTCAGTATCAAAAACAAAAGAGCTTTTGAGATAAAATAATAAATTTGTGTAATACGTGATGCATTATGGTAAACTACCATCAATGTCTGGTTTTGTAAAGGGAGATGATAATAGAAAGCAAAGAAATCAGCATCAACAAGTATTTCATTAAACAAATGAATGTCAATTACAAACACATTGGATTTGCATTACCACAAAAGCCCACCTCCTCTTCTACTAAAAAAAATAAAATAAAACAAAAAGCCCCGTAGCTGTGCCCTTATTAGGGAATAGCTGCATCTACCTTGTGGCCAACAACAACAGAAATCCAATGCAACCCCGTTTAGGATCTCATCCCTGAAGCAATTTCCAAAATTATGAAATAATTCGTAGGATGCTAACCAAACGCAATATATTTCTTTTGTTTATTCAGAAAACGTGATTATTCCAGGCTCCCAAAGAAACCCAAGCTGAACCCCCACCATATGTGTCCGCCATTAAATCAAAGCCAGTAAATTATAACTTTCAACAACAACAAATGTGTTACTAGTAACATAAAAGACCAACTTATATAACGATTAAAAGAGAAAGGATGCAAATCAAAAGGGAATCACCTCGTCAACCTCATCCCACCAATGGAACTCCGACTGGATCTTGTTCCTAAGCACGTTGTACAGGAGGGTCGGGTAGAACAGCACTCGGGCCCCCACACCGACAACCGCCCTCTTCTTGCTCGCCGCCCCTCCTTCCAGCACAGAACCGCCTGCATCCTCAACTTCCGTGCCCCCCTCCCCCTTCAACTCCTCTATATGCATACCTCCTTAATTCGTATCACCCCCACAAAAAACACCCCCTCGATCCCGCCCAATTCCGCCAAAATTGACCCCTCCCCCCCCCCACGGGGTACAACAACCGATCGAATGTCAAAAGATCCTAAACCAGAACGCCGCCACAATTCTCACATCCGCCAGAGAAACGAAGGAGGCGAACGTTTACCTTCTTCGTATGCCTCCACATTTGCCCGATCGAGCCCTAGATCCGGCACAGATCGGAAACCCGATCTCACCCAGACGAAAGGGCATCAGAAGCAGAGCGCAAGAGGAAACTCTAACAATCCAAAAAACTCCTGCAGCGTGAAATTGGAAGAATTTGGATCCGCTATGACGAGCGGAAGAAGAGGAAGGGGACGAACGAGGAGGAGGGGGAGAAGAAAAGCCGGAGGCCGATTCTGGTTCCTCTCGCAGGAAGCAATTCCTCACCTCCCCTTCTTTGCCTGCTTTCGCCCACGTATCCGAATCGGGAAGCAAGCGGGGGGCTCCGCTTTTCTTCCACAAGCACTTAATTTATACGCCGAAAGCCGGCTACGTCGTTGTCGTCTACGAAGCTCCGGACGGGAAGACATCCACTTGCAGACTCGGCTCGGCAGTTGCCCGTAATTGGGTGCGTGGCACGCTCCCATTGGCTGATCTCCAATATTAATAAAAATAAGTTTGCAGATTAAATAAAATATAAATATATGTTAATTAAAATAATCTTAAACATCTGATTACCGTCAAAATAATATTTGCGATGGGAGAGTTTTTTCTACACTTATATTTATGTAAAAGTTTATTGTACCGCATAGATGATTCGCCGCAAATTCCACCTAAGTATGGTATGGATAAGCCCGACTTAACTTGAATCATCCACTTGAACTTTTATTTGTAATTTTTTTTTCCAAAATGACTCGAACCTACTCATTACAATATCACGTATTGGAATTTTGTAGTATGGGATGAGTAAGATTGGTACAGTATTATGAAATGACAAACCGAAAGTAGGATTAATTTTTTCATTCATATTTATAAATTTTTTATTAATTTTAAATTCATATTTTAAGATTAAAAATTATTTTTAACACTAGTTAATTATATCCATTGAGGATTGGTTAGAGATAAAAATATTTTTAGATTTAATTCACTAAGAGCCGATTTGATAAGTGAACTGTCAGGATTTTGTGAGACGAGCTCGTCTCTCCCTCTCACACACATCGTCCTAATCGATCTTGTTCGACTTTGTTGGTCGAATAAGTCAATTTTAACCGACTTTAAAAGGGGCCTAAAAAAAGGTACTTATATGCAAATGCAGGATCCACGTTCACTTAAATTTACGTATATATACAAAAAAAGAAATTCCTTTCTCAAAAAACACTCGCCTCTACGATTGTACATTTTAAAGTTACCTTCATTCAAGAACACGACACGTGGACGGGTCACGACAGTCTTTCTTCCCATCACCTGATCGCATGAAATCGTACGTCCTACGGCCCCAATATCCACAAGGCCTGGCGTCTGCGTTACACGCCAGGCCCCGCTTCACGTGATCGGCGATAGGATAGCCTCGGAAAAACTCGCCCCTCTGCGCCCTCAGGTGTACCCCACTGGGCTTGAGTTGTTCGTAGCAACTCGTGATAGTCCGCCACGACGCCACGGGCGCGTGCGCCAAAAGGCTTAACCAGGTAGGCGAACCCGTCGGTGGCGGAGGAAACCACGGTGGGGTCCAGTGTCTCCAATCGTGCGGCAATTATTGCACGATCGGGTGATGACATTGGGGGGAAGCGAGCGACGTGACGGTCCACCGTTGAAAGGTCCAAAGGATCGATGGAGCCTTGCGAGTTGGATTCCGTCGTAGCAGCATCTGTCACGCTCCCCTCGTGACGAGATTGTACCACCAAAAAGACTCCACTGGATGTACGGTGATGCGCCCGTGCTGGGCTCGCATGCTGGCCTGGGGCGCCCGGTGAGGAAGGATTCTGAGTCCGTCCTTTTCAGATGTACCCGTATACTGGCCCGAGTTGGCTCAGCTTTGAGGAAACAGAGACGTCAACCGGACAAAATAAGAGGGAGGAGGAGAGTACTCGTCCGAGTGTACCGACGTGCAGTGTAGCCCTGGGCAGATGTTCTTTAGGAAAAGATATGAATTCGTTATATGGAAGAAGTATGATCGTATTAATTTTAGATAAAATCAACTGCAGATCCTCACATGAAGCTTGCCTTGTTTCCCGGTCTTTTTGACAAATCAGCCATAAGCGTAGATTCTTCCTTTTCCACTTTGGACCCCCATCTTTGGGCTTAACCTTTTTTTATCCGAATAATGTTTGGCGCACACCCAAAATAAGTGCACATTTTGAGTGTGCACAAATTTTTTATATATTTTATTTTTTAAAGGTTATGTCTTGAGGTCAAAGTTGAGATGAGCTACATGTTAGAAAATATTAAAGGAATATGTTAATCCGGAAGGATAAGAACTGACCAATTAACACAATAATCTACTATAACAACAGAAAGAGAAACGAGTTTAGAATCGCATGTTTAGGAGAGAAACGTGTCGTATATGACACTGTCTTTGAAACGAAAGACGCCCCCTCCTCTAGCACAGGGTTCACTGGTGCTTCGTCCCCGAGATATGACTCTCCACTGACTACTCCAGGTGTACTCGTCCCCGAGATCTCTTGAACGAAAGACGCCCCCTCCTCTAGCACAGGACAGGGTTCACTGGTGCTTCGTCCCCGAGATATGACTCTCCACTGACTACTCCAGGTGTAAGGCCAGAGTAGTCCTGATCCGATCACTTAATTAAGTTGGCTCGCCAAGAGAAGAAGAAGATCTTCTATCTCTGAAACACGCCCACTTAATTCGACACACTATTCGAGCCCACATCCTATGTCCATTGGGTCTCGACCTAAGGGTGAGCTCTCCAATACATAAATCAAAGGAAGTCTTTCCAACTTCCAATACGGGATTAAATATTAAATGAAGAATTTGAATCAACATAAGGGCCATAAATACTAACACTACACAACCACATATGACATATTTAGATCATACAAATTAAAAAAAATAAAAAATAGAAGATCAAGTTGTCAACCTTTTACAATTCTTTCATTTTTTTTAAAATCTTTGTTAGTCATCCGATCGAAGTGTGGTGAAGTTTTTCACATTGCCTCCGCTATCCTGCAGGGTCATGTCTTATATTGAGACTATTTTTTTAACTTATAAAATTGAAAATATTTTGTTTGAATAATCATAAAATGGGATAAGATATTTTGTTAGCTTGTTATGATATCAACTCATTTTTACAGTGGTTCTGATTTTTGATGGACATAGACCGTAAATCAAAACAAGAGAAAGCTAACTTTCATGTGGGCTTATGTAATCCCATTTACCCTATCTTACAATCAAACGTACAATTGGAAAATGATGTAAAATAAAACGACTACAAAATTTTACAGTATTTTAAGACAGAACAAGAAATCACTTGGGAGTGTTGTTGGTTAGTTGTTGTATCAAATATGTTTATTAATATTAATAGAAGACATTCGATTAAGCATTTTTAAGATAATGCTTAATGCCACAACCTTTGAAGGGGTGGCCTCCAAGAAGATAGGGATTTTGTGTAAACTGTTGCGAAAAATAACATTTTTAAGAACACGTACATTTCCTTATTTGTGATTGTGGAAATTTCGATGAAACTCAAGGAATAAAAGAGGACCATGAATCTTATCCATACTTTGGATGTAGTGCCATGTGAATTCTCAAGTGCATGGCCTCTGGTAGATCGAAGAGGACATGGTCCCTCCTCTGGCTTCTACCTCTGACTTCTATATGTGACGTCCCTGTCATGGTTTTCCCAATTATTTCGGGAATGTAAACCCTTTGATTCTCACGTAGTAAATAACAATTTATATGGGATTGATTTTAACTAGGATTCCGTCTTAACCTTTTAAATTAGATTTTTTTTCTTAATCCAATTAGTAATCAACTTCTCCAAAAATCTTGTTCCCCGGTAAAACTTATGTGGTGATCATAAATATCTCATATTTATGCCCACATCTCATTCTTTCATTTGTATTTATGTGCGTGACCCTTTAGATTCAGTATCAAATTGACCAGTGAGTCGATTAATATTAGAACTCCTTCTAACTTAAATTAACCCTTAGTTTATATAAATTAATTCTCTCATAATATTTTTTTACTCACAAACCATGAATCACACCAAGCAAAACACTATGACCTCCAGATGACACAAGAGATTTGAAATCCATTAGCCTTTTAAGTTAATTAGTAGTTACCGTCCAACTATAATCCTTTATTCACGCAATGTCCCTAATTACATTTAGAGTACGATCATGCTGTCAAACTCTCACACGTGATCGAATAGTCTGGTACTTAAACAATTTAACTGGAAACTCTTTTCTAGTTAATTATTCACAGAATCTTTGCTACATATTTTCACGTACGACTCTACAAGAAATTCTCTCTCTAGATATCGAGAGTGAATTATTCTATGTTGACCACTAATTGCCTTCGTACGCATCCGACTTAATCTGAGCATATGACTATACTAGGCCCATGACCACGAGTATATAAGTCATACGTCAAAACACAATGATACTCGTACAGATACATTTGGTGTCTCGGGTTAAGAATAAATTACACCACTATGACTTAGAATATCCTGATTGACAGTTAAATATATATATCATCATAACCATTTAGGAACTCTACATCAGATTCATTTAGTGAATTTATTTTCTAATAATTAAACTCCTATATATTTATCTTAGTGTCCTCAAATAAACGACTGTGAAATCAGTCACTCTCGTCAAATGAACAAGTAACGTGCGCACCTATCTATCTTTTAGCCCATTTGATGTCCTCAAAATGACCTACGAACAATGAACCTTTGGATCTTTTATTGTTTAGAGAAGATTGATCACACTATAATGATCTCATCGTGAACTAATTTTCATTACATAAGATCACAGATTTTATTATGTCACACGTACACATGTGACAATAAGGAGATAATGAACATAAACATATGTCATTAAAACAGAATGTAATTAGTCAAAAAATATCCTATCATATCAAATATAAATAGCTTATGGGACATGTATACTTTTCACACGATGCCTCTCTCGCATAAAATCAACACTACACTATGCCCTGCTATCCACCATCCCCTCTCTTTGTGCCATATATACAGCCTTGTGCTACCCACATTGCCACGTCTCCCGGTGCCACAACACCTCATCATGTCTCGCCTAGCCTTGCCTTGCATCGCCCTCCCACTTATCACCATCCCTCATCACCGGGCCCCACCCATCCTGTGTTGTCCTGCCATGTCGCCATTGATGGAGAAGTTCGTTTCCAAAAGAAAAAAAATGGGAGGGAGAGGGGAGGGGAACCTGGTCTAACAATCCCCTCACAAGCCCGGCCTGGGTTAAAAATTGGGCTTGATTCATGAACCTAACTAGTTGTGTGGCTTGCTATTTGTGTCTTAATCTGTCTTAGTTTAAATTTATATGCTATTTAATTTTAGATCATAGCTTTATTCGTACTCTTATTCACCCCCTCAGCTGGGAGGCGCTTCGTTACTAACAACATGGCTCTTTATACAACATTGTAAAAAAAAATCAATCTTTATTTAATAACTCTAACATTTCTAAAATTACGTGAAGATCGATGTTCTAAAACCCATATTAATTATCCTCATCAGACTTACAATCTCTAAAGACCTTAATATTTGTTGAATGTTTGGCTAGAGTATTAAATTTGATATAATTGAATTTTGATACATTTAATAATGTTTAGATTTACAATGCCAAGATCAAAATTGATATTAGGAGGACATATATATAGCGAGGAACATGATCGAAGGGAAAAGAGAGTTAAGGGTACTGTGGCAAAGAGAAAGAAAAGAGAGTTTTGAGATTCTCCATCACTAAATCATTACATTTCCAATGCAGGACTAGGCTTTTATATATATTGCGCATTCGGTATGGTAAAACACTTTTAACAAAATAGTAGCTGGTATATCAAATTCAGTGGAACATAATTAATCAAACATCCTATATATTAAAAATGATATCAAAATTAATATCGATAAAATTATTTAATATATCAACTAAATGCTCTCTACATCGATGGCTTCGTGCATGTTCGTCAATCCCTCTTGTGAGAATTCTGAGAGGAGAACATAATATGAGACAGACAGATCCCAGCTGGTTGAATAATTTACAGTGAGATGAGATGGCTAGGTAATCCCCATGTTCATGTACACATTTAAACGTCGGCACATCACATCACAGGATTCACAAGCGCCACAAAAGGCTTGGCAAACGCTAAGCTGTTTCCACTTGGGGAGTATGGGAAGCGATAAAACGAGACGCGCGTGCTGGCTTCTTTGCATGTACAGCGGCCACGGCGGAGATCTCGTGTAAATTATAAACAGGAGAACTCAGCGGCTCTCGCGTCAGGGTTTCCGCGGGACGCGGTGCTGCCCCGCCGCCGTCTTCTTAATCGAGTCGATCCTCTGCAACCTGATCTGCTCCTTGAACTTGGCGATGAACTCGTCCGCCTTCTTGTCCACCTCGTTCTCCTCCTCCTCCTCCTCCTGCGCGCCACCCACCGCGGCTGGGGCTGGGGGGAGCTCGCTCGCGTCCGGGGCCCCGCTGGCTTCATCGCTGTCCCGGCCGTCCGAGGCGACGGCGACTTCTTCTTCTAGCTCCTCCTCCTTATTCTTCTTCTTCCTCTTCTCCTTCTTTCTGGTCGCGGTCACCGGGCTTGTTACGTCGGCCATGGCGTCCTGCAGGACCTGCCAGGGCCCGACAGTCCTCACGGACCTCCCCATGGGGTAGTAGCCCTCGGCGTGGCTCCTCGGCCTGGAATTGATCAGTCTGGAGCTACGGGGAGAACCTAGATCGCTGCTCCATCCCCGGTCGTCGTCCCATCCACGGCTCCTGCCACTAGAATACTTCGGCTCCTCCCTGAAGCTTCTGCTGCCTACCTTCTCCTCGGGCGGCGGGTTCGGAGTCTGGTGAATGAAGTGATGCGGCGGGGGAGGCGGAGGGGGTGGAGGGGACTTGAAGAGGGGCTTCTTCCTCTTCCATGGGTCCTCGTCGGCCTTGGCCCTCGGTTCCGGCGAAAGAGAGGGCGAGGGGGTGGCGGAACTTGGCCGCGACGGGGGAGAGCGGAAGGATAGAGATCTGAAGGTGACTGCATCAGTCTCTGGGTTGAGAATTGGAGAGAAAGGAGAAGAAGGAGCAGAGGCACTGGAGGTTTCGTCCCTCAGCTCCATCCTCCCCGAACTCGATCGCCACGGAATGGCGGAAGGGAGGACGACGGCCCTGTCGCCGCCGAGTTCTTCCCTCTCTGGAGGAAGGTCCAGGGAGCTCACCTCTCGGACCTTCCTGTCCTGGGTCCTGCCCCTCGGAAACGAGCATGATCCGACGGCGGCGATCCAAGGCCCCTCGTCCGCGTCCTCCTTTCCCGGCGAGTCGGTGTGTGGGACGGGCGACCTCAGGCTCCTGACGGGCAGGAGCAGACGCCTGCCGACGCTGTCGCCGTAGCCGGGGCTCTCTGGCGCGACCACCACCGTGGGCTCCCCCCTGCGGTACCGGGAAGTCCACATCTGGAGCCTGTTGATCTCGTCGTGCCCAGCTGGCCGGGTCTCGGGCTCCTCGTCGTCGAAGACCGGTGACACCTGCAGGAGCTGCGTGAGGTAAGACTGCGGGGTGGTGTCGGCGGTGCTGTACAGGGCCTCCTTCTCCGCCGCGGGGTCGGCATTGCGGTGGCTGAAGAGGCCGTAGGAGACGGCGATGCCCACCAGGAGGAGGTGGAGCAGCTCCCAGCTCCTGGTGAGGAGGGTCTGGTTCACGAACTCGGGCGCCTGGGAAGGGAAGAGGGGGAGGAGGGCGACGACGAGGAGGAAGAAGGCGGCCTTGGAGATCAGGCCGGTGATGGGTTTGTACGGGTGCTGCTGCAGCGGGGATGGTGGGGAGGAGGAACCGGCCTGCAGCTTGGGGGCCAGTTTGTGGTGAGGGGGGCTGGTGAGGGTGTCCAGTTCTGCCATGGGAGGAGAGAAAGAGAGAGAGAGGCTTGGAGGGTGTCCCCTACTTGTTGCTGTATCGTTGGAGACGCCCTTTTTTCTTTATTCTCTCCTTTTGTGGTTGCCTAGAGGAGTGGAGAAGGAAAGGAATGAGGAGGAAGAGGAGGAAGAGGAGAGGAATGCTTAGCCATGAAGGCAAGCAAACTGGAGGGAAAGAAATGGAACTAAAGTTATTTGAGGGTGGGGAGAGAGGGGGATCGAGCGGGGTGGTACGTGCTCATATATATGTTGGGTCTGCTATTTAAGCAAACTAGATGGATTGGCTTTTGTTCTTTTCCTTAATTTTACCACAAACTCATCAGACTTATTAATGACTTCAAACATGATGCAATCCGATCTGTGGGGGGTGGGTGGGGGGATCGAGGAGCAAAGAGACCAAACCCTGTGTTACTGTTCTTCTTCTTCGTCATGTTTGGGATAGTGATGTAGTCAAGTTTGTGCGTACATATATGTAAAGGTGAAAAAATGATCTCTCAAATCTTCTATCATATTTTTAATATTAATTTATTTATTAGAAAGATCATCTAGTCACTCATAGAAGTCTATAAACACCAGAATAACGACGTCAGAAAGAGTCTTGGGCGTTATCTTAGAGGACAACTCTCCGATGTTTAAGTGAGGACCTTATTATGTGGGGGATCAAGGGAGGATGGAGAAGAGCACTACAAGAAAAATCGCAGATAGCGACCGACATATTCGGTCGCTATTCAGTCGTAGATCGGTCGCAAATCTGCATTGCGACCGAACAGACACTATCTAGCGACCGAATATGTCGGTCGCTATATCATAGTCGCTATATAGCGACCGACATAATTCGGTCGCAGTATCAGTCGTTACCAGAGACCGATTATAATCGGTCGCCTTACCGGTCGCTAATAATTCGGTCGCCATTCAGTCTCTATTCGGTCGCTACAATTGTTGTATTTTAGAAAATAAAATTAACCTATCGGATTAAGTCGGTCTCAATTCGGTCGCTATTCGGTCTCGAATTATGTTGTATTTTTAAAAATAAAATTAACCTATCGGATTTATTCGGTCTCAATTCGGTCGCTATTCGGTCTCTAATTATGTTGTATTTTTAAAAATAAAATTAACCTATCGGATTTATTCGGTGGCTAGTCGGTCGCTAGTCGGTCGCCAAGTATAATTATTTAATAAAAGAAATATAATTTATAGTCGCTATTCGGTCGCAATTCAGTCTCCATCCGGTCGCTAATTTTGCATTATTTTTTTTTAAAAATTTATTTAAACTGATAAATAAATTACCTGATAAATAACAAATTCATAACATAAATATAAAATCAACTACACAGACAACAATATCGACAAATCTCAAATTCATCACATACAAGCACCTGATAAATAACAATTTCATAAAACAATAATAAATCAACTACACGGATCACAATCTCCACGAACCTCAAATTACACACAATTAAAATAAAATCACAAATTAATCATACATCCATAATAATAAAATGACAACATACACAACTAAAATAAAATCACAAATCCTCCACATATGTCTCATCCTGGTCGTCGTCTCGTCCAACATCATCCTGGTCGTCGTCTCGTCCAACATCTCGCGACGGATGATCCTGTATATCATTTAAAAAAATTATAATCAAATCCTTAATAAAGAAATCAAGCATTAACAAGACTTAATAAAGAAATCAAGCATTAACAAGAGTATGCCAATAGTTTAAGCCAGCTCATTTTCATATATATAAATACACACACACAATATAAGTTCAAATTTCATCTTGTATTTTAAAAATGAAGTTTGAGCGCCGAGCTCAAACCGGGCATCCGATTTGGATTCCGTCAGTTCTGACAAGTCACTTTCATCTCCCCGGTCGTATTGGAATGATCGGCACGGCCATCCGACCGGTATTTCGAATTTTAGACCCCCGGACCCGTCCTAACAGTTCATTTGAACTAAGTGTATTTTAAAAATGAAGTTTGAGCGCCGAGCTCAAACCGGGCATCCGATTTGGATTCCGTCAGTTCTGACAAGTCACTTTCATCTCCCCGGTCGTATTGGAATGATCGGCACGGCCATCCGACCGGTATTTCGAATTTTAGAACCAAATGCCCCGTCCTAACAGTTCATTTGAACTAAGTGTATTTTAAAAATGAAGTTTGAGCGCCGAGCTCAAACCGGGCATCCGATTTGGATTCCGTCAGTTCTGACAAGTCACTTTCATCTCCCCGGTCGTATTGGAATGACCGGCACGGCCATCCGACCGGTATTTCAGATTTTAGACCCCCGGACCCGTCCTAACAGTTCATTTGAAATAAGTGTATTTTAAAAATGAAGTTTGAGCGCCGAGCTCAAACCGGGCATCCGATTTGGATTCCGTCAGTTCTGACAAGTCACTTTCATCTCCCCGGTCGTATTGGAATGATCGGCACGGCCATCCGACCGGTATTTCGAATTTTAGACCCCCGGACCCGTCCTAACAGTTCATTTGAACTAAGTGTATTTTAAAAATGAAGTTTGAGCGCCGAGCTCAAACCGGGCATCCGATTTGGATTCCGTCAGTTCTGACAAGTCACTTTCATCTCCCCGGTCGTATTGGAATGATCGGCACGGCCATCCGACCGGTATTTCAGATTTTAGAACCAAATGCCCCGTCCTAACAGTTCATTTGAACTAAGTGTATTTTAAAAATGAAGTTTGAGCGCCGAGCTCAAACCGGGCATCCGATTTGGATTCCGTCAGTTCTGACAAGTCACTTTCATCTCCCCGGTCGTATTGGAATGACCGGCACGGCCATCCGACCGGTATTTCAGATTTTAGACCCCCGGACCCGTCCTAACAGTTCATTTGAAATAAGTGTATTTTAAAAATGAAGTTTGAGCGCCGAGCTCAAACCGGGCATCCGATTTGGATTCCGTCAGTTCTGACAAGTCACTTTCATCTCCCCGGTCGTATTGGAATGATCGGCACGGCCATCCGACCGGTATTTCGAATTTTAGACCCCCGGACCCGTCCTAACAGTTCATTTGAACTAAGTGTATTTTAAAAATGAAGTTTGAGCGCCGAGCTCAAACCGGGCATCCGATTTGGATTCCGTCAGTTCTGACAAGTCACTTTCATCTCCCCGGTCGTATTGGAATGATCGGCACGGCCATCCGACCGGTATTTCAGATTTTAGAACCAAATGCCCCGTCCTAACAGTTCATTTGAACTAAGTGTATTTTAAAAATGAAGTTTGAGCGCCGAGCTCAAACCGGGCATCCGATTTGGATTCCGTCAGTTCTGACAAGTCACTTTCATCTCCCCGGTCGTATTGGAATGACCGGCACGGCCATCCGACCGGTATTTCAGATTTTAGACCCCCGGACCCGTCCTAACAGTTCATTTGAAATAAGTGTATTTTAAAAATGAAGTTTGAGCGCCGAGCTCAAACCGGGCATCCGATTTGGATTCCGTCAGTTCTGACAAGTCACTTTCATCTCCCCGGTCGTATTGGAATGATCGGCACGGCCATCCGACCGGTATTTCGAATTTTAGACCCCCGGACCCGTCCTAACAGTTCATTTGAACTAAGTGTATTTTAAAAATGAAGTTTGAGCGCCGAGCTCAAACCGGGCATCCGATTTGGATTCCGTCAGTTCTGACAAGTCACTTTCATCTCCCCGGTCGTATTGGAATGATCGGCACGACCATCCGACCGGTATTTCAGATTTTAGAACCAAATGCCCCGTCCTAACAGTTCATTTGAACTAAGTGTATTTTAAAAATGAAGTTTGAGCGCCGAGCTCAAACCGGGCATCCGATTTGGATTCCGTCAGTTCTGACAAGTCACTTTCATCTCCCCGGTCGTATTGGAATGACCGGCACGGCCATCCGACCGGTATTTCAGATTTTAGACCCCCGGACCCGTCCTAACAGTTCATTTGAAATAAGTGTATTTTAAAAATGAAGTTTGAGCGCCGAGCTCAAACCGGGCATCCGATTTGGATTCCGTCAGTTCTGACAAGTCACTTTCATCTCCCCGGTCGTATTGGAATGATCGGCACGACCATCCGACCGGTATTTCAGATTTTAGAACCAAATGCCCCGTCCTAACAGTTCATTTGAACTAAGTGTATTTTAAAAATGAAGTTTGAGCGCCGAGCTCAAACCGGGCATCCGATTTGGATTCCGTCAGTTCTGACAAGTCACTTTCATCTCCCCGGTCGTATTGGAATGATCGGCACGACCATCCGACCGGTATTTCAGATTTTAGAACCAAATGCCCCGTCCTAACAGTTCATTTGAACTAAGTGTATTTTAAAAATGAAGTTTGAGCGCCGAGCTCAAACCGGGCATCCGATTTGGATTCCGTCAGTTCTGACAAGTCACTTTCATCTCCCCGGTCGTATTGGAATGACCGGCACGGCCATCCGACCGGTATTTCAGATTTTAGACCCCCGGACCCGTCCTAACAGTTCATTTGAAATAAGTGTATTTTAAAAATGAAGTTTGAGCGCCGAGCTCAAACCGGGCATCCGATTTGGATTCCGTCAGTTCTGACAAGTCACTTTCATCTCCCCGGTCGTATTGGAATGATCGGCACGACCATCCGACCGGTATTTCAGATTTTAGAACCAAATGCCCCGTCCTAACAGTTCATTTGAACTAAGTGTATTTTAAAAATGAAGTTTGAGCGCCGAGCTCAAACCGGGCATCCGATTTGGATTCCGTCAGTTCTGACAAGTCACTTTCATCTCCCCGGTCGTATTGGAATGATCGGCACGACCATCCGACCGGTATTTCAGATTTTAGAACCAAATGCCCCGTCCTAACAGTTCATTTGAACTAAGTGTATTTTAAAAATGAAGTTTGAGCGCCGAGCTCAAACCGGGCATCCGATTTGGATTCCGTCAGTTCTGACAAGTCACTTTCATCTCCCCGGTCGTATTGGAATGATCGGCACGACCATCCGACCGGTATTTCAGATTTTAGAACCAAATGCCCCGTCCTAACAGTTCATTTGAACTAAGTGTATTTTAAAAATGAAGTTTGAGCGCCGAGCTCAAACCGGGCATCCGATTTGGATTCCGTCAGTTCTGACAAGTCACTTTCATCTCCCCGGTCGTATTGGAATGACCGGCACGGCCATCCGACCGGTATTTCAGATTTTAGACCCCCGGACCCGTCCTAACAGTTCATTTGAAATAAGTGTATTTTAAAAATGAAGTTTGAGCGCCGAGCTCAAACCGGGCATCCGATTTGGATTCCGTCAGTTCTGACAAGTCACTTTCATCTCCCCGGTCGTATTGGAATGATCGGCACGGCCATCCGACCGGTATTTCAGATTTTAGAACCAAATGCCCCGTCCTAACAGTTCATTTGAACTAAGTGTATTTTAAAAATGAAGTTTGAGCGCCGAGCTCAAACCGGGCATCCGATTTGGATTCCGTCAGTTCTGACAAGTCACTTTCATCTCCCCGGTCGTATTGGAATGACCGGCACGGCCATCCGACCGGTATTTCAGATTTTAGACCCCCGGACCCGTCCTAACAGTTCATTTGAAATAAGTGTATTTTAAAAATGAAGTTTGAGCGCCGAGCTCAAACCGGGCATCCGATTTGGATTCCGTCAGTTCTGACAAGTCACTTTCATCTCCCCGGTCGTATTGGAATGATCGGCACGGCCATCCGACCGGTATTTCGAATTTTAGACCCCCGGACCCGTCCTAACAGTTCATTTGAACTAAGTGTATTTTAAAAATGAAGTTTGAGCGCCGAGCTCAAACCGGGCATCCGATTTGGATTCCGTCAGTTCTGACAAGTCACTTTCATCTCCCCGGTCGTATTGGAATGATCGGCACGACCATCCGACCGGTATTTCAGATTTTAGAACCAAATGCCCCGTCCTAACAGTTCATTTGAACTAAGTGTATTTTAAAAATGAAGTTTGAGCGCCGAGCTCAAACCGGGCATCCGATTTGGATTCCGTCAGTTCTGACAAGTCACTTTCATCTCCCCGGTCGTATTGGAATGACCGGCACGGCCATCCGACCGGTATTTCAGATTTTAGACCCCGGACCCGTCCTAACAGTTCATTTGAAATAAGTGTATTTTAAAAATGAAGTTTGAGCGCCGAGCTCAAACCGGGCATCCGATTTGGATTCCGTCAGTTCTGACAAGTCACTTTCATCTCCCCGGTCGTATTGGAATGATCGGCACGACCATCCGACCGGTATTTCAGATTTTAGAACCAAATGCCCCGTCCTAACAGTTCATTTGAACTAAGTGTATTTTAAAAATGAAGTTTGAGCGCCGAGCTCAAACCGGGCATCCGATTTGGATTCCGTCAGTTCTGACAAGTCACTTTCATCTCCCCGGTCGTATTGGAATGATCGGCACGACCATCCGACCGGTATTTCAGATTTTAGAACCAAATGCCCCGTCCTAACAGTTCATTTGAACTAAGTGTATTTTAAAAATGAAGTTTGAGCGCCGAGCTCAAACCGGGCATCCGATTTGGATTCCGTCAGTTCTGACAAGTCACTTTCATCTCCCCGGTCGTATTGGAATGATCGGCACGGCCATCCGACCGGTATTTCAGATTTTAGAACCAAATGCCCCATCCTAACAGTTCATTTGAACTAAGTGTATTTTAAAAATGAAGTTTGAGCGCCGAGCTCAAACCGGGCATCCGATTTGGATTCCGTCAGTTCTGACAAGTCACTTTCATCTCCCCACTGAAAATGAACTTCTTGTAACTTATGACCTATGCTCCTTTGTATGAACTGCCCTTCCTTTGCTTAGAGGTGCTGTTCCTGGCTTCCTGCCATGACAGTTACCAGACTTTGGGGAGATCTTTTCACCTAAATTGGCATATTTTATTCATGTCTACATGTTACTTTCCTTATATTATTCTAGCTTTATGAATATTTATAGATCTGTATCCTCCCCCACTCAAGTGAATAGAATTTATACATATCTTTTCACTTTCAGTTCTAACCAAAATCTCTATACACCTATGGAAAATCCTGCAGAACAGTCTGCCTGTTGATTCTAATATCCAGAGGATAGGTGTAAGATGATATTTAGAGTTAAGAAAATGATATTTTCCCCTCCTCAATCTAAATTCTTATATTTTGTAAGATGATATTTAGAGTTAACAAATAGAAAATCAATCAAATAAAATACTTACCGGAGGCTGCTGTGCAGGAGGTGCAGGAGGTGCTCTACTACTATCAATTCCCAAGGATGTGAGCATCTGGGAGACGGTCTGAGCGACGATGGTTGAGATATTCTGAGAGATATTCTGAGAGACGGTCTCGTTGACGATCTGCCTAAACATATCTGGAGTCATGGTCGGGGCGGCACTGGAAGAACCATCTGGGGCTGCTGGTGTGGTAAATGGAGAGGTCGCATGTGAGACCGAACTCGAGCATGATGATAACACCCTAGTCGTGCCCAAGCTATGTCCAAAACCATAAACATGTCCTTTCTTGGGTGCCCCAGATGCTGCAACCCAAATGGCAGGATCCAACTCTGGACGCTGACTGTCATCCCCGTACCTCTCATCCATTCGTCTACTATATGAGTCCTGCAAAAACCAAAAAAAAACAAAACCAAATTATTCTACAATTTAATCTTAAATGAAAACTATTAATGTATACACTTACCGCTACCTCCCGAGCTTTCTCACTAATGTAAGCATTTGTCCCTTTCTTCTTATGAGTTCGATCAAAAAGTTCATGAAATTGAGCTGGCCGCTTTAACTGTGCTTCCTGTTATTCAAATAAATCACAGTTTCATAATAGAAACAAAAAATTTATATATGTAGAAGTGTACTTACTAATCTCGCTTTATGTGTTGCAAAGGAGACAGAGCCACCCGTGTGTAAATTCGCTTCAGGATGCGCTGCTCTGTTTTGCTTTGCTTTGTTTGAATTGGCATTCCATTTCTCCGCTTCCCAAATGTTGCACAGCTCTGTCCAATACTCCTTTCTCATCCACACAGGCCCATGCTCCTTCCATATGTTCTTATCAGTACTTGCACATGCTTTTTTTGCATATCTTCGGGCATTGTACATAAGATGTTTGAAATTATCTCTTGCAGTAGCTGTCCATGCAAATCTAGCACGTAACTCATCTGAATGTTCTGTGAATCGATGATTCCTCTATATATTAACAACAACAAAAATTTATATGTTACATAACAAAGTGGGTTAAAATAATAATTGAAAATGACTTAATATGATAAAATAAGATAAATACCAAGAACATAGAGAACAATAAATCCTGAACACCCATCGGAAAATCAGCAAAGCGATGGATGGGGCCTGGAAAATGTGCTTGAATTGTCTTTGTAATAAATTGTGATGCTTGGGCTGGCTCTATTTTATTCCTGAAATTAAAAATATTAATACCACAATGACGAATAAATAACAAAAATAATGCATTACGTACCCTTCATTTATCCACACTGCCCGCATCGTCTCATTACAACAGCCCTCCCCCTCATGATGACTCGCCTCGTCATCAGCACGTACTATACGAATTAAATAGTATAAATAAAACAAACTATCAAAAAAACATAAATATGCAAATGAACATACCTGACTCAGCTGGGGGAGGTGTAGATCCACTCGCCATGTGTGATGGCGGTGCATAGGCCGTCAATGTACCCGTTGTCAGTGGTAACGGTGCAGAGGCCGTGGGTCCTGTAAGGATAAGAATCAGATAACACAAAAACATAAAGAATTATTTTAAACAAATACTCAAATGAATTATACATGAAAGTATACATACCTACTACCGGTGGTAGCGGTGCATCCCTCGGTGGTAACGGTGCAGAGGTCGTGGGTCCTGTGAAAATAAGAATCAGATAACACAAAAACATAAAGAATTATTTTCAACAAATACTACAATGCATTATACATGAAAGTATACATACCTACTACCGGTGGTAGCGGTGCAGAGGTCGGTCGTAACGGTGTAGAGGTCGTGGGTCCTGTGAAAATAATAATCAGATAACACAAATACATAATGAATTATTTTCAACAAATACTACAATGCATTATGAAGGGAAAGTATACATACCTACTACCGGTGGTAGCGGTGCAGAGGTCGGTGGTATATGTGCAGAGGTCGTGGGTCCTGTGAAAATAAGAATCAGATAACACAAAAACATAAAGAATTATTTTCAACAAATACTACAATGCATTATACATGAAAGTATACATACCTACTACCGGTGGTAGCGGTGCAGAGGTCGGTCGTAACGGTGTAGAGGTCGTGGGTCCTGTGAAAATAATAATCAGATAACACAAATACATAATGAATTATTTTCAACAAATACTACAATGCATTATGAAGGGAAAGTATACATACCTACTACCGGTGGTGAAACGGAAGTAAATCTCCTCCCGCTACCCTCTCCCCTCCCACCTCTGGGAGTCCCACGCCGTCCTCGAACCATATCTTCAACTGGTAATAAAATACATGCATATTCATCAAATAGTGAAAGAAAGAAAGTTACAGAGTATTAAAATTCCCAGATAAAATTGTATACCATTAATCAAACATTCTCCATTTCTTCTTCAGATGTTGGAGATATAACAAATTCAGCATTCACATCTTCATTATCAGATTCATTTTGATCACTAATATATTCCTCCTCTTCGGAGTCCCCCAACTGTATTTCTGGTTGTTCTGGATCGACTTCCTCCACTTCATTCTCTTTAGATAAAGACGGTGCCTCCACAGATTCATCACTAGAAGCAGGCAAGTCTACATCATCACCCAAGTCTGATTGAAAGAATTCGGCATTCACATCCAACTGCTCTGTTTCAGTCAAATCCAACTCATAATCCGGGAAAAGCCTTGTCTTAACCTTGCAAACTGCCCACCAATCATTTCTTTCTTTATTTCTAGACGATGGATACTTTGTATAATAGACCTGCTGGGCTTGTGCGGCCAAAATGAATGGATCATAAGTATTCAATTTAGACTTATGTCTGATATCGACAATCCCATATGTTGTGTCATTTCGAACAGAATTAGGATCAAACCAATGACACTTTAACAGAAATATATGGTTGTCATCTCCGAGATATTGCAATTCTAAGATCTCCTCAATAATACCATAATAATCACATTCGTTTTCATTATATGTACTTCCTTTCACACATACCCCGCTGTTCATTGTTGACTTATTCTGCCCATATTGTCTAGTGTGAAATCTATACCCATTCACAATAAATGCTGGATATGTACGTGCAACTTTCGATGGGCCATAACTGATCACTCGAATTCTTTGATCAGTAATAAAATCATTTTCAACCTACATATGGACAGCACACTAGTCAGAATTTGTCATTGACCCAACAAGGAGAAAGAGTAGTAATAATACTTACACGATATTTCAGCCAAGAAGCGAATGATTTTTCTCGTTCTTTTTCAACCTCCATGTCAGTGAGATATGGACATCTTTGGATTAATTCTGAGTCAAATTGTCTGTATTACGACCATTGGAGCATTATAGATGGAATGAAAAATAATAAGTTATAGACACAATGTAATTTGAGCAGAGAACTTAACTCAGTCACTGCTCCCCATATCGCCTTCGGCATCATATCACGAAATACAATAGGTAACAACCTCTGCATGAACACATGACAGTCATGACTTTTCATTCCATATATTTTCCCCTCATTTGTATTCACGCAACGAGCAATGTTAGACACATAACCATCTGGAAATCTCAACTGTTTTAGCCAAGAGCATACTTCTTTAATCTGTGCAGCTCCAAGGGCGTAACTTGCTTTCGGTTTAACTGTTTTACCATTTCTATCAATAAGGTACAGTTCTGGACGTTTACAATGTATTTTCAAGTCTAAACGGGCATTCACATTATCCTTTGTTTTGCCTGTTATGTCCATAACAGTGTTGAACACATTATCAAAGACATTCTTCTCAACATGCATGACGTCGATGTTATGTCGTATAAGAAGAGTTGACCAATAAGGCAATTCCCAGAAGATACTTTTTTTGACCCAATTGTGATCCTTCCCAAATCCAGGGAGTTGTCTTGTGCTGCTCGACAATTGTGCTATATCTGGTAAGTTCTGTACACGTGCTGCTAAATGTGGACCAGACAACCGTTCAAAATCAGCTTCTTCCAATTCAATTCTGTTCTTTAAGAATGCATCTTTTTGCCTTCTAAACGGATGGTCCCTTGGTAGAAATCGTCGATGACAATCAAACCAGCATGACTTGCCACCATGCTTAAGTACAAATGATTTGGAACTGTCCATACAGTAAGGACATGCTAGTTTTCCATGAGTGCTCCAGCTAGATAACATTCCATATGCAGGAAAGTCGCTTATTGTCCACATCAATGCAGCCTTCATAGTGAAATTTTGTTTTCTGCATGCATCATAGGTAGTAACCCCATCAGTCCATAACAACTTCAACTCATCAATCAACGGCCTGAGATATATGTCTAATTTTTTCCCAGGACTTTTTGGACCAGGGATCAATAATGATAGAAATAAATGCTCTCGTTTCATGCACATATTTGGCGGAATATTATATGGTGTCACGAAAACTGGCCAGCAAGAGTAGGAAGTCACTGAACCTCCAAATGGATTGAATCCATCAGTACATAAACCCAGCCTTACATTACGCGACTCTTTTGAGAAAGTAGGGTGAGCACGGTTAAAGTGACTCCAAGCTTCGGCATCTGCAGGATGACTGATTACATTATGTTGTCGACGTACTCTTTCCGCATGCCATCTCATATGTTGAGCTATCTTTGGTGCCATATACATTCTCTGCAATCTCGGTGCAATAGGAAAATACCGCAATGACATATATGGTATATCTTTTTGCTTTGAATTGTCCCCTTTCTTAGGCTTGAATCTATCATGACCACATATGGAACATGATACCTTACTTTTAGCCTCATTATAATATAGCATGCAATGATTAGGACATGCATCTATTTTCTCATATCCAAGCCCTAAGTCAGTGACCATCTTCTTTGCACGATAAAAATTTTCAGGTAATTTCTCATCTTGTGGCAACATACTTTTGATAATCAGTAACAAACGATCAAAACAAATCTCACTGATGTGAAATTCAGATTTCAAGTTCAATAATTGTGACACCGCAGACAGTCGAGAGTGATTTTGACATCCAGTCCACAATGGCTCATCAGCATCTTTGAGTAGCTGATAAAATCTTTCAGCTGTCTTGTTTGGCGGTTCTTCATTATGTACATGCTCCTCGTGAACATTGAATCCTGGACCAGCAGCATCTATGACCATATCAACATATGAACTTCCACTTCCAACATTGGCAGGCTCGTAGGTCGACCACAATGTTTCACCATGACATATCCAGTTTGTATAATCTTTAACAAACCCCTTTCTGTATAAATGACGTTGTACATCCCATGTTGTCAGCCACTTCAAATTCTTACAGACTACACAAGGACATCGGATACGACCCTCACAATCTACAGCTTCAATAGAATTTCTCAAAGCAAACTGAATGAATCTCTCAACTCCATTTTTAAATTCTATAGACACCACCTGATCAACTACTCTACGGTACATCCATGAACGATCTTCAGACATTTTCCCTATGCGAATGAAATGTAAACACACAAAACTTTAACATGTTTAACAAAATAAAAAGTACAACCCTTACCTCACATCGTCCATGTCTGCCATTTTAAATAGGACGGAAATATCATTTAGATCTTCACTTTTTAACCCATCTGTGAAGGTTTGATCGCACGATTAATTACTATATGTGTTGTGTTGTTTGCTAAAAATTTCGGCAGCATCTCCCCACACCTCTCCGATATACCACAAAATATTTATTGATTAAGAAATTTTCTTAAACACTTACTAATAAGTGGTTAAGAAAATAATCAAAATCAATAAAGGTATATCAGAGAGGAGTGAGAAGACGCAGCCAAAATTTTTAACAAACAACACAAACACATATAGTAATTAACCACCTAAGTGCGATCAAACATTCACAGACTGTCCAAACGGGACAATTCAAGACTTTGAGTTAGATATACACATTCTCATCATTCAAAATGAGAACGTGCATATCAATCCCAAAGTCTTGAACGGGTAGGTTGATTGGCACGGGCTTAACACGCTCTCCTAAGATGCGTGCAATGTTAGGTTGCACCCACGCATCTCAGCTCACATACAACACCCAACTAATTAAATATTGACAAGATAATAACACAATCTAAAAACATAGCAGTAACATGTGAAATTGGCAATACATGTACACAATGAAAACATGAATTTTATTTTAACATCCAACATAAAGACAACACTTTCACTAGCTATTTAGCAGAAATAAAATATAGCATGATACTTTTTAGCTTAAAGACAACACTGTCACTAGCTATGCAGAAATCAAGTAAAGAAATTGATAGTATCGTCACTGAATAAGACAATAATAAAACACACTTTACTTTTCATCCAACACTATCCAAACAGTACTCTTAGCTAATGACATGTTTTAGATATTCTAAAATTAAGAAACTGAGCTACAATTCTAAAATGTCAATGTTTCTCTAATACTCATGTCATGTAAATTTAAACATATCAATAATTTATGAGGTTGTCAACCACGACTGCTAATCTTTTTTTTTTTTTGAAAATCTACAAGATGACTAGTAGCTTCCATTGACAGATTCCCCATTTTAAAAAGGCGCGGGTTTACATGATTTGCAACGTCTCGACAGTCCTCAACTATTGTGCCTAGAAGATATTATCTCGTAGGGGTATGTCTAAAATTATTGCAAATTCTGATGAAATGGCCCACATCTGGGTATTATGGAAAGACCATCTGCATGTTTCTCTGGTTACTAGAGATGATCAGCAAATTACTCTTCTCATGGGTCTTAATGGTCAAGTCCCTTTTCACTTAACTGCAGTATATGCAAAATGCAATGTGATTGAGAGAAAGGGTCTTTGGACTTCTTTAATTAACGTCCACTCTAACATTTCTGGTCCTTGGATGGTGGCAGGAGACTTCAACTACATTACTGATACAAAGGAAAAAATTGGTGGTAATGATCCTAATTCGATTGCAATGACTGATTTTAAGGACTGTATATCAAATTGTGCACTTTTGGATACTGGTTTCAAAGGATCTTCCTACACTTGGCATAACAATCAATCAGGAAGCAGGGGTATTTGGGCCAGACTGGATAGAATTCTAACCAATTCTGATTGGATGGCTCATTATGCCTTCTCCGTTGAACATCTTTCCAGGGAAGTCTCAGATCATGCCCCTCTACTTGTGTTGCAGACTCCCCAGATTAAAAGGAAAACCAGATTCTGTTTCCAAAAAATGTGGACTTATCATGACCATCTTCTTGCTGATGTTAAAAAGTGTTGGGATACTAGTCCTTTAGCTTCTTCACCTACCTTAACCCTTTATCTTAAGCTCAAGAGTCTCAGGCAAATGCTTAAAGTTTGGAATTATCAAGTCTTTGGTAATATTCATAATAATGTGGCAAAAGCGGAGGATGATGTTATTAAGGCAGAACACGCTTATGACACCCAGCCTTCCACTACAAATCAGACTGCCCTGGATGAGGCTAAACTTGTTCTGTCCAAAATGTTGCTTCAGGAGGAATGCTTTTGGAGACAGAAATCTAGAGTCCGATGGCTCACTGAAGGGGATAGAAATACCAGATTCTTTCACTCTACCACTTTAGCTAAGAGGAAAAAAATGTGCATATCTCAACTTCAAAACTCTGCAGGCCTTCTCACTTCGGACCCTGGGGAAATGACTTCAATTGCTGTGACACATTTTCAGGAAGCCTTCTCTTCCCAACATCATTTAGCAGATAGTACTGTTCTTGACTGTATTCCCTCTCTGGTTGATCAGTTAGACACTGACACCCTCTGCTCAATCCCTACTGCCGCAGAAATCCAAGACTTATGTCTTCAGGCTATCCCAAGATAGTGCACCGGGCCCTGACGGATTCACAGGTGCATTTTACCAATTTGCTTGGGGGATAATTGCCTCCACTGTGATAAGAGCTGTGCAGGAATTCTTTACTTCCCATGAAGACTTACCCAGATCTGTCACTGCTACCCTGGTTGCTCTCATTCCAAAACAAACAAATGCTACCAGAATTTCTGAGTTTAGACCTATTAGCCTGTGCAACTTCTTTTACAAAATTATTGCCTCTATCATTAATACTAGGCTTGCCAGCATTCTTCCTAAGATCATATCTCCTGAACAATCTGCATTTGTCAAAGGCAGAAATATTATTGAGAATATTGCTTTGGCCCAGGAACTTACCAATGAAATTGGCATGAAAATAAGGGGCTCTAATGTGATGATAAAGATTGATATGGCTAAGGCTTATGATAGGCTTGAATGGGATTTTCTCTTCAATGTTCTTAACAGGTTTGGATTTAATGACCAGTTCATCAGGCTTATTAGAAAAATGGTGCACAATAACTGGTTTTCTATTCTTATAAATGGTACCCCTGCTGGATTCTTCAAATCTTCAAGAGGGGTGCGTCAAGGTGATCCAATTGCTCCCTCACTATTTATCATTGCAGAAGAGGTACTCAGTAGATCTCTGACAAAAGCCTTCCAATGTGGCCTCATAGAATGGTATGCTAGTCCTAGACATTGCCCGAATATTTCACATCTTTTGTTTGCGGATGATACCATCATTTTTTGCAATGGCAATCTTATTTCAATAAGGAATCTCCTTAAGATACTACAAGATTATGAAAGAGCTTCAGGGCAGTCAATAAACACAGGTAAAAGTGGTTTTTTCATACACTCCAGGAATAATAACTCTACTGCCAGGAAAATTCAGGATGTCACTGGTTTTGTTAAACACTCCTTCCCTCATAAGTATCTTGGTTTTCCCCTGATCAAAGGAAGATGCAAGAAAATTCACTACACTGGTATTCTACACAATATTCAGAGGAGGATTTCAGGTTGGAAATGTGGGATGCTCTCCTAGGGAGCAAAACTAGTCCTTATCAAGCATGTCCTGATCTCATTGCCCATATACTTTCTTACATCTTCTTCACTGCATATTGGAACTCACCAAGCTATTGAAAAATCACTTGCCAATTTCTTCTGGGGTTCATCTGATCATGGTCACAGGAAGCACTGGAGAAAATGGAACAAAATCTGCACTCCTATCTCTTAAGGTGGACTGGGTATTATATCACTAAGGAATATGGAAACTCCCTTAAGTGTTAAAATGTTGTGGCAAGCTCTTCATTCAAATACATTATGGGCCGAGTATTTCAGAGCCAAATATATTAGGAACTGTCCTCTCATCCAGGTTCAGTTTACAAATATGAAGGGTTTTGAAAGGAGAAGGTGGATCACTGCAAAAAATTTAATTATTCAGCATAAGAGGGTCATTATTGGAGATGGCAGCAGGACAAGCTTCTGGTATGACAGATGGATAGGCCAACACACCCTTGCTGATTTTGCATTGGCTGATAACACCATCAACCCTATGCTCTCTGTTCGGGACTTTATTGTACAGATGAATTCAGAAGACACAAATTGGCCTAACAGGTTTTTTACTGAAGAAATTAGCACTGCTTTGAAGCATGTTAAACTCAATCAGGAACATGACCTACCTGCTTGGAGCCTTTCTTCTTCGGGGAACTGTTCAGTCTCATCCACCCAAAAGGCTATTAGCAGGAACCAAGAGACTCAGACTTTCAATCAGTGGACTAGCATTTGGTCACCATGGCTGCCTTCCAAGATCTCCATTCATCTGTGGAAAATTATCAACAAGTGTCTTCCTCTGGATTGCAACATTCAGAAGATAGGGATTCCAATTTGTTCAAAATGCTGCTGCTGCAAGACCCCACAGACTGAAAATTATAACCACTTATTTATTTTCGGTGATTGGGCTTCTTACATATGGACATATTTCAGATCTAAGGGGTTGCAAATTGAAGAAAATTCAGCTACCTCAATGATACTCAACAATTTATGCTCCACTCAGAAAAAATCAATGTTTGGCCTATTTGGTCTAGCTGCTGTCGGAGTTAGTATGTGGGAGATTTGGTGTGCTCCACTCCATTCGCCAATCAATCCCCATATCTCGGACAAGAAATGAGCAAACAATCTGCAATAAACAAAGACTCAAATGAATATGAAGTCTGACACTTGCAGTTCATGCAAGCTAGTAACTGTGTGAGGAAAATTTTCCTCGCTAATGTAGTATCCTTGATTAAAGACTAACACAGAAGAAGTAATCTAGAAGAAGAGAACAAACAATCTGCAGCATAGAAAAGCTATAGAAAGACTTCATCAAGCGTATATAGTATAGGCACTTGTGGGCCTGTATACAAGTTAATATTTTCAGCGGTCGCTATTCGGTCTCCATGCGGTCGCTAATTAAATTTTTTTTTTCAAAAATTAATATAAAGCTACTATAAATCACCTGATAAATAACCACTTTTAATAAAATAAATAACCTGTTACATAACAATTTCATAAAAACATATAAAATTGTAAATACCTGTTACGGTACACTTGACATGTCGTCTGAAAACTTTGAAACTAAAAAATCTATTTGGTTTTCATCTCTCTCAACTCTCCCTTCCACACATTAGATGTTAAGTTTAATACCATAATGTGAGTTTCATGGTGAGTTAATGGAGATTTAACGACAGAATGGGATATAAAATACATTTTATATCACATATAGTTTTGCATCTAAATTCAACCGGGAGCACGGTTGGATAAGAGTTTTGAGATTTTTTAATTACCCTCCTCATATGTATTTCTCTCTCTCTCTCATCAGTAAAAGTTAGTTGGATTCTAAAGTTGAGAAAATTTATGTATTTAGTTGGACTTAAATTTTTGTAAGAACTTTTAATGATTAAATTCTCCCAATAAACCCAATAATTAAACGGAGTATAAACCTCTATTGGGACAATTGGATGCCTCAGCTCACAAAGCAACAAAATCGATCTCACTGGTCATTGGTCACATTTTTACGTCTTTATCTTTTGGTTAGCCGCCGTCCAATCTAAAGGCAAATGTATATATATATAATAATATATATATATGCCCCAAACCCCTTCTCTTGCTTATCGGATTGGAGGAGGAGAATAGATAAAAGGAATCCATGAACATTCGCCGCCGTTGAGACCTGCGCGGAGTGCACCAATGAGTTAAGTGGTCCCAAGGCCATGCATATCTCGCCAAGTAGCAGGCTAAGCTTTAATATTATCCTGATCAGATTGGGTCGTGGGCAACCCAAGATGATTTTGTATGCTTTGGACATTTTAATAGTGCCAAGGTGGCGTCGTATGGGTTGACCTGCATTTGGTAGGCCCTGATCCATCAACTCTTTTTGGTGACCTAGACGTCTATCTTCTCTACCTTATCTGAACTCTTCATTCTGATTTCATAGCTTGATATGTATAGTTATTCAAAAGTTTTGCTTCCTCTGGCCTTAGCCATTTTTTTATGTGTGTGTGTGTGTGTGAGAGAGAGAGAGAGAGAGAGAGAGAGAGAGAGAGGTACCTGTGTGTGAGAGAGAGGAAGCCGGCGACGACGGCGACGGCGAGCGGCGACGGCGAGGCGAGCGGCGCGGCGACGACGGCGAGGCGAGCGGCGCGGAGGGGGGCTCCGGCGGAGGGGGGCTCGGGCGGGAGGCCGCAGGGGGAGGGGGGCTCGGGCGGAGGTTGGCTCGGGCGGGAGGCCGCAGGGGGAGGGGGGGCTCCGGCGGAGGGGGGCTCGGGCGGGAGGCCGCAGGGGGAGGGGGGCTCGGGCGGGAGGCCGCAGGGGGAGGGGGGGCTCCGGCGGAGGGGGGCGGAGGCCGCAGGGGGAGGGGGGCTCGGGCGGGAGGCCGCAGGGGGAGGGGGGCTCCGGCGGAGGGGGGCGGAGGCCGCAGGGGGAGGGGGGGCTCCGGCGGAAGGGGGCTCGGGCGGGAGGCCGCAGGGGGAGGGGGGCTCTGGCGGGAGGCCGCAGGGGGAGGGGGGGCTCCGGCGGAGGGGGGCTCGGGCGGGAGGGGCGTGGGGGGGCTAGGGCGGAGAGGGGGCCGCAGGGGGAGGGGGCTCGGGCGGGGGCTCGGGCGGGAGGGCTCGGGCGGGAGGGGGGGCTCGGGCGGAGAGGGGCTCGGGCGGGCGGGGGCCGCAGTGGGGAGTATAACGGGATCAGCGACTGATTGGAGACCGAAGTAAATTCGGTCGCAATAACAGCGACCGATTGGAGACCGAACTAAATTCGGTCGCCAAAACGGTCTCACATATGCGACCGATTATTTCGGTCGCCGAATTGGTCTCTATTTGGGACCGACTAGCGACCGATTTAATCGGTCTCTAAGTCGGTCGCTATAGCCACTTTTTCTTGTAGTGGAGAGAGGAGGATGAGAGTAGAGCAATCAAGCCTGGGGTGAGGAATAGACTTCCGGAGGTGCTCGCTACACCCAGCGGGTGCTCGGAGAGTGCTCGCTAGGCTGGAGGCGTGCTCGAAAACGGGTCGGGACTCTCCTCTATAGATGGCTCTCTCTGTCTGTAGGCGTTTGTAGCTGTCAGTCTGTCTCTGTGTGTCTTTTTGTGTCCCTGTCGAAGGTCCATTTATAGAAGTTATCTTGGCGGTGGAGACCTATCCCTTAACAGGGAAGGGCGTGAGTCGTGGGGTAACGTCTCCCCGCGATCATGGGGGGTTTCCCGTTGTGCACCCGTTCATCCGAGGCCGGGCGATCTTCTGGCGAGTCTTACGACACCCGTGAGGCGTGCTCGCCTTTACTGGAGTAGAGGTCGATGATGGCGGGAGTACCGTTCGATCGTTGGAGGGTTACTCGGCGTCCGATATGTCTGGGTCGACGCCTCTCACGGACTGACGAATCCGATGGATGACCTTATTAGGCTGTCTAGCGTGGACCGTCGACTGTCGGAGGTCTGTTATGCGTTTCGTAGACCTTGGGTAGACACGGGCTCAGCGTTAACGGGCCACACATGGGCCGTATGTGTTTTACCCCCCTCAATATAATTATACACTATATATGAAAGTGCACACGAGTTAATTTGATATATAATTAAGAAGGTTCTTTTGTTTTTTTTCCTTCGAAGAATTTAGTAGTTAACGGATTGACACGCTTGGTTGTTGTATCAAATACTCCTATCAAGAATAATCTTAATATTATTGTAAGGAGTGGGTGCATGATAATTATGTTCCTTCAATTTCGATTTGTTCACGTGTTAGAGTTTAGAAGATCAGTATGGTATTATGACAAATGTAATATAGATTTGAACCTATACCACAAATGATATATATATTTCGAGTTTTAGGAGTCCAGCTAATTAAAAGAGTACTCCATCTCCTCTCTTTCGACCTCCACATCCATATAATTGTGTCCTTAATTCCTCTTTAATTTAATCGCCACTCTCTATATAGTACTCCTCTAATTAATGCCAACATCAATATCACTATTTTTTTATTCTCAAAATATTAATACTAGATCTAATACCATATATATATATCAAAATTAATATTACAATGAAATTGGGGCATACGGATCCGTAAAAATACCCTTTTTGAAGGCATGTCAGTTCTACATGAATCATATGACTTTTCCATACTTTGAATAACACTAATAAATATGATTCCAACTAATTATGAAAAGAGAAGAATTAAACATAATCTCTTTTCCAAACAAAACATTTGTTATTTGCGAAACCCGTTTGTGAGTAATTTTGATTCAGTAACAGGCAATACTATTTTTTTTTAATCATGCTTGATGATGGCATGGTTAGAACTATCATGCTGTTGGGTGGCTGCCTCCGCCTGCACAGCACTTTCTTCTTTAATTAATTAATTAATTATGTTTATGCCGTCAAACATGGTCCTAGAAGGAAGAATCATATATACGCAATGTATATATTACATAATCCAGTGATGCGGAAGCATATATACATGTGTGTGTGAACTGGGCCAACCAACACCACTGTAAGCCTGGCGTTTGAACCACGCGATTCACCATGACACAGTAGATAGCCTCTCAGCTGAACTCAAAATAATATTCCATATATACCCTTAATTTCCCCCCAAGTGATGAAGTTAAAAAAACTAGCATATGTACGCAGTTGTCTTATATATATATATATATATATATTTGCTTCAAAGGTGGAGTTGAACTGATTCCTTCTCTTGGTGTAAGCTCAAGCCTTGGCATATTCTTTTTTACTAAATCCTGGCTTCCAGGAGCATTGCGTAAAAGATAGACAAAGGAATAGCGAGGTAGGCATAGACTAAGAGAGATCAGTAACTTGTCACTGGGGGAGTTGGTGTCCAGTTCAATCCACTCTAGCCCGCTTTCAAAAGTGGGTGTGGGAGGTCATGGGCTGGTGGATCTACCCTGTGGCGACTGTCCCTATATATATATATATATATATATATATATATATATATATATATATATATAGTTAAGCCACCAAAATATTCCATTTTCATTGACATGCATCCAGAGATCTCCTTCTTAATTATATTACATATACCATGCCATGTCCTCATCCTCCAAGAATCACATCCACTTCCCTAGATAATTAATAGGGTTAATTAAGAAGGAAAAAGATCGCTCATCTGTCGGCTAGCTGGCAGTGGTTGGCCAGGTCACTTGATCTCTTCTTCTAATTAGTTTAAAAGGGCAGCCTGCACCAACGCCCCCCCCCCCACCATCATATATATATGCTCTAATGATCCTCTCCTAACTCATGAAGCCCTTCTTAACATTATCCCATTAAACCTGCCCAAATAATTAGAACCGATCAGTACTGTAGGAGGGCTTTTGAACTTAGAGGTGTATATATATATATATATATATACACACACACTTAGGCTTGTGAAATCGTGGGTTACAGCCATGCTCATGAAGTGCATAACAAATGCATGTGGTGGGATCCTTATTGATTTCCCTGCCGCCCTTCTTTTGTTTGGTCTGTTGGCCGCAAGTACAAGTTGCAATGGTAGAATAGAAAGCAGACTGCTGCCGTCCACACCCGTGCTTTTGCGGTCTTAAAAACAAGCATGCGGATGAGCAATCGGATGGATGCTCGCACGCACATGTGGATGACCTTGACCTTACAAATATCATAATTTAGAAATAGAAGAAAATGGGTACTGATGTGGCCCAAATCGGCCAAGTTGGCTTAAAGTGGGACGGCCCACGAGGGATGGCCCGTGTGGAAGCTAAGGCAGTGGCCAAGCTGGGCCAGGCTGGCAGAAGTCCTGGGCCAGGGGAAAGCCGGCTTCATTCGTCAATGGGTTTGGGCCAGCCTGCAAGCCTGCCGGGCCAGGTTTAGGCCTGCGAATTAGGCCTGAGCTCATGGGGAAGATTGGTGAATCAAGTACCATCGTTGCTCGAGTAATGTTTATTGCACACCCGAGTGTAATTACACACCCCGAGGTGTGCACCGAGCAAATGATTTTCTTTTAAAAAAATTATAACGTGAGACACAAGTCATCCTAACTTATCGTCTAAGGTACACTTCAATCGGACAACTTAAAAAAAATAAAATAAAAAAGGTCAATTTTTGAACAATTGAGTTCAATACTATTCACTTGATATAGTTTTTTTATTATTTTTTTAGACCGCCGAATGATAGCGTACTTTTACGACAATCGAAAATGACTTAGGACTCACGTTATCTAAAATTTTTAAAAACAAAAAAAAGATTTACTTGGCGCACACTGAGTAACCCGCGTGTGCACTAAGCATTACCCATGTTGGTTAGTCCGATCAAGCTTGGGATGGATGATCCATTGGGCTAGATTCTCCTCTCTTCTCTATCTCTCATTGGCGGTGCACTACACTACGGCTTATCGTGATGATTTCACCATCTCTCCTTTGAGAGAGGTCTCAGTTCGGTCCTGATTCCCCTCTTATTCTTAAAATAAATGGTACCAACCGAAAAAAAAGTTTAGATGTTTTTGAAACTAGAATTATTGAAATTAAATTATTTTAATTTTTAATTTTTAAATTAAATGACAATAAAAGAGTGTCAAAAAATGGTGTAAAACTGTGGCACTACGGTTCTTACGTTCCTACTTCGATACACTTTGTAATCAGGATCCGGATAACGTATTCGAGCACTTGAGGTCAAATATGTTATTTGACCTCAGGTAACATTCATGTGTGTGAGAGACACCTCATGGGACTCACACATTCTCTTATATCGGATGCCTTACCTCTCTTACCCTGTTCAAAATTCAAAATGGGTATAATAAGGTCAGGTAGAGTGAGTTATTCAACTTATTCAACTTCGATAGCACCATTGTAATAGGATGAGTTATTTGTAGTCAAACATAATAAGTGCAGGTTAAGAGCGGATAACTCATTCTACTAAAATAGTCGAATAAATTATCCAGGATAGAGTACAGTCGGATTTTACGAATTTTTTGTTTGTGATTTTTTATTTTATATAAAATAAAGTTTAATTATTAAACTCGGTTAAACTAAACCATTTTTAAAAAGGGTTTTTTGCATATTAGTCCCTATAAACATAGTGAATTTCCGATTAGTCCCTCTATTCTGAGTATTGTCTTAAAGATCCTTACAATTATTAATATTTTATAAATAAGTCCACATAATTTATCTCCGTCTTAAAAAAGGAATATTCTGTTGAATATTCCGTCAATGGCATGGAAAAGACTAAAATACACATCTCTCTCTCACACACATCCATGGACTGGGGAGGGGGAGGGGGGCCGGAGGGTGAGGGGGAGGGGGGAGGGCGGCCGGCGGGGGAGGTCGCAGGGGATGGGGGGAGGGCAGCCGGAGGGGCCGGAGGACTGGGGAGGTGGAGGGCGGCCGGCAGGGGAGGTCACAGGGGATGGGGGGAGGGCGGCCGGAGGGGGAGGAGGGGGCCGGAGGACTGGGGAGGGGGGAGATAGCAGGGGACGGGGAGGGGGGGACGGAGGTCTGATGGGGAGGGGGAGGGGGGAGAGGTCGACGCTCCTTGATGGAGAGGTCGACCTCTCCCCACACTCCTGCACCGTCGCGTCGGTCGGAGGGGGAGGAGGGGGCCGGAGGGGATGGGGGGAGGGCGACCGGAGGGGGAGGAGGGGGCCAACAGGCAGCACCATCGCCCCCCACCCCTTCCCTCTCTGCCGTCCTCTGCAACACGCTCGACGCCATCATCAACAATTTCATCGACCCCGCCGCTCACCGGCCCTCCGTCGACCCTCGCCGCGTCCTCGCTGGCAATTTCGCCCCAGTGCCAGCACTTGCATCTGCACCTCAGGGCGCGACAACCTAACTGATGACCAGCCCACCTGCCTGGCGTGCCAGAACTCCGTGATCGCCGCCACGTTCGGCCTACTCGATGCCACCCAGAGCAAGGAGATCGTCGCCTGCGGAATGGCCGCCACCATGGGCATCTGGTCGGCGTCCCCACCGGAGGTCGGCCGGTTCAGCTCCTACTCCCTCTGCATGCTCCAGATCCTGGATAACGTCGGCAACCTCGGCATCGGTAGCATCCTCCCTTCCCCGCCGCCTTCTCTCGGTTGGGTGTCGCCGGCCTCCTCCCCGACGGCGCCGTGGTTCACCGTGACGTGAAGCCCACCAACGTGTTGCTGGAGAACGACCTCCGGGAGAAGCTTTCGGACTTCGGGGTGTCCAAGGTGGTGACGTCGGAGATCAGTCACGTCTCCACGGAGGTGAAGGGCACTCGCGGCTACGTCAACCCCGACTACTTCTCGGCGGGGCAGGTCTGCAAGTTCGCCGACGTCTACAGCTTCGGCGTGGTGCTCCTACAGCTGATCATCGGCCTCAAGGCCGTCGTCCCCACCCCCTCCGGCGGCCTGGAGTCCATCGTCTAGACGACGCACGGCATCATGGCTGCTGCCGCGGTCGACGACGGCGCTGTCGACGTCGCCTGCGTCGTGGACCCCCGACTGGGGCTAGAGTACTGGGACAGCGAGGACGCGGCGGGGGTCGACGGAGGGGGAGTGGGGAGGGAGGTCACGGGGGAGGTCGCAGGGTAGGAGGGGAGGAGGAGGCCGGGGAGGGGGGAGGGAGGCCGGAGGGGGGAGGTCGCAGGGGACAGGGAGGATGCCGGAGGGGGAGGAGGCCGGAGGGCCGGTGACCCTGGTCGTGGTGCTGGTGGTGAAGCCCAAGAAGCCCCAGTTCGACCTGCAGCAGGTGGGGGTCAACTATCTGCTCGTGACGGCGCCGACGGGGGGGGGGGGTGTACCTGACGCTGAACATCACGATGATGTTCACGGCGGAGAACCCCAACAAGGTGGAGAGGCCGATCATGATCCCCGCTAGGAGATGGGGCAGCCGGGGAGGGGAGGGAGGTCGCAGGGGAGGGGGAGGGAGGCCGGAGGGGGAGGGGGGGTGACGGTAGTGCTCTCTCTCTCTCTCCTACACTCACATTTAATCTAGGATAAGTTAGTAATTTTCTTTCTTTGAGTATAAGTTAACCATAGTTTAGTTAACTGAATGAACGGCATGGACTTAAATATGTAACGAATAAGATTATAAGGATCTTTAAGACAATACTCAGAATAGAGGGACTAATCAAAAATTCACTATGTTTATAGGGACTAATATGCAAAAAATCATTTTAAAAAAATACTCAGCAGGACTTCACACTGACCGTCTTACCCCGTTCTTTTATCAAAGCGGCCAAATGATTTCCCCCGGCTACTCGTCCAAACGTCGAGCGGGCACCGCAGATCGGTGCCGTACTCGTCAGAGGACTCGCTGCCTGCCCCTTTTTTTTGGTACTTTTTCGGCTTCTGCGCGACGGAGTAGCCGCTTTCCGGCGTGCTCCGGGGGCTCTCCCCGACACCCCGCCCGCGGTAGCAGCACGGCCCGCGGAGGAGGAGCGGTGGGAGGGGCGTCGTCGGGATGGCGGGGGCGGCGGAAGAGGTGGACAACGTCGAGGCCATCATCGCCAGGATCGAGCACAAGTCCCGCAAGATCGAGACTTTGCTCAAACAGTGAGTCCGTCATCCACCCCTAACCCATCCCCTCTCTATCTTGGAATCGCATCTCTCTCTCTCTCTCTCTCTCTCTCGATGTGTGTATGTCACACTGGTGAGAGTAACAGTGCTTGGAATCCCAGGTCGAAGCCGGTGGAAGCCCTGAAGATGGCCCTGGAGGGATCCCCTCCGAAAACCAGAGACGAGAGGTGTAAGGTAGTTATGGGTCGAGCAGATTGATCTTCTCCTTCCTCCCTATTTCGTCATTTATAATGGGTGCTTTTTTCCCCCTTGTGCTGTTCTCTTACGTTGTTGTGCGTGGAATTGCGGGGGGGAAGTCGGCGAATTGGATAGTAGTTCACCGAGCAATCATGGCTATTAAGGATGTGGATGGGATGTTCTCTTCTCTGGACCCGGAGTACTATGACATCCTCATGAAGTGAGTCTTTGTCCCTGCATTACGTAATTTTTTTCTCAAGTTTTGAAATTTGACTTTTGATTGGATGTGTTCATCCTTTTCCTGTTCAGCATTACACCGTTTTTTCACAAATCTCCCCTGCTTGTAATTCACCAGCTCCTTTGCCTTATCATGTAAACATGTATATAACAGCTCGAGTTCATCCAAATCTTGACTACCTTTCATGGCAGTTACCGCTTCCTGTAGATTTTTAATAACTCATTTTCGCATTGTGCGCCAAATCCACTACATAGTTAAACCGGTTTAAATCTTGTCTCCTTGTTTCCCTAGATGGCTAACTTAATGAACAATTGTCATTGGGGACTAAATGTAGCTGCTTCATGTTTCTAATATTAAATTATTGACATTATTTCATTATATAGACAGTTTCCATATTTTTTTTTTTGTTTCTATCGGCTATTTTGCTGAGCCAAAATTTCGGAATATGTGTCTTACACTCTCATTGCCAAGAGAATCAACTCAAGCAACTCTTTTCTATCTGCTGATGTTCCATATCCACTTGATCAAATTTCAACATACGTTCAGACATCACTGTTATGATGCAATTGTGATCTTCAGCCTATAAATCTTGGAAAGTTAGGTGTTCCCTTATGAGATTAGAATGATCTTTTTCCCCATTGGTCACTTACAGTTTCTTGGTATTTCAAAGATAGCCCAACTAGTCAGGAAACATCTTTTTTTGGTCAAGAATAAATGATCTTTCTCTTGGACTCATTTATTTGGTGAGATTTCTCTTTAGATAAGGAAGGGGAAATCATGAGAGTAGTACTTGGAATGTGTGACTCAGTTCAAGACACACTAATGGACAATTGGACGTAGATCCATTGAGTGGATGTCTTTTTTGTACTTCATTTTAATTGATATAATAAAATCTGATAATTTATCAACTATTTGAACTTGGATCTGAAGTCAAGTTTGATAAGGTCTGAGTCTGTTTACATCCCTAGAAGGGAGAGGGAAGGATGTGCAGGGACAGATCTCATGTCACTTGGGCAGAGAGGGCAGTGTAGGGGAACTGGGGAGTGGCTCGAACATGACGGGCTCTGAATGCTAGGGGTGTGCTCTGGGATAACAAGACTGAATCAGATACTGTGTGCATATTTTGTGGAAAAATTGAAGAAAACCTGGATTATTTACTCGTTGATTGTGGTATCATTGACACAGTCAGGACAACTTCTTTTGAAGTTAATCAAGGGCACATGGAGCGGACAGAAAAACATCTCAAATCTTATGATGGAGTGGAAAGAGCATAACCCAATTAAACAGGAAGAAGAGATTTGGCTAGCCTGTCTACCAGCTGTATGGTGGGCCATATGGAAAGAGAGGAATAATAAAATCTTCAGGAAGGAATTTAAACAACCAATGGCAATGGATGTCATTAGGAGTTGCATTTTCTTCATTCAGAAATGGCACTTTTCTACTTCAAGCAAAAGGATTTCTCAGTCCATTCTCCGGACAAGACTACATGAATGGAGAAAATTCATTGTGTAATCTGGGTTTTGGGTTTCGGGGTTTTTTTGAGTTTAGGGGTTTTTTGATGGCTTCTACCACGTTGATAGAAGCTCGTTTTCTATGTCACCTCTAGAGATTCAGGAGGAGGTGGGACTTGAACAGGATACCCTTTTTTGGAATGACACAAAAAAGTGCCACAATTCATTGAACAGGATACCCTTACCTGGCCTTGATACCAAATTCAAATTCAATTCCCCACTCTCCACCTCCCTTCCAGCTGAATGTTGAGGAGGTAAGTCAATAGGGAGAAGTAAAGGAGGCCTGATATAAGGGGTGGCAGCTTCTTATTCTCCCCAAAACTTCAGAGCCAATTTGGTGATATTCAGATTTGGGCTCGTTCTTAGATGATGGTAGGGCCCAGACGAACTTGTTGAAGGTGGTTACATAGGGTCTATACCGTGCAGTTTGTGTTTGATGGACTGAAAGAGTGATAATCAAGCTTCTTTGCATGTCTACACTCAGTACAAAATGCACATGAGCTAGATTCCTCATTCATACCAATGGCATGTAGGGATCAAGGTACAAGTGTAAAAGGAAGGGGGGTTGGAGTCAGAGCTCCAGTGCATAACACCAGGTACAAAGATGATGCTAGTTTCAGCTTCAGCAGTGGATTTGCATGCAGCTGACCACTTTCACCTAACAAATTTGCATCTTGAGTCTCACCCAGTAGTCATCTTTGGGGGAGGATAGGTCACAAACGTGTACCGCAAAGGTGCTAGAGTCTTCCAGTGAGAGAGTAAGGGTCTTATCTAGGCACCTGATGGGGAGACAGTGGCAGTGGCATGCCTGCCGCCTGGCATGAGCATGGACATGGGCCAGCTGAAGCGTTTGGTGAAGCTGGTGGGCATCTGTTTGAATGTCTGATTGAGGAAGTGCAGAAGAGTGTGGGCAATCAATGTCAAAGGCTGATCAGGGTTATCAGGAGGAAGACAGCAAGGTGAAGAAGAAAACAATGGGCAATAGGGAGAGAGAGTTCCTTTGGTGAGGAATGCAGTTATGGATGGATTAAGGACCAAGCTGGGGATGGCTTGTTAAGGTATATGCTGGGTTCTTCTATTGGTTCAACGTGTCTACTTGGGGGGGGGTTGTTGTCTTTTGTGGGCTCCAGTTGAGCAATGTAATTTGGGGAAGGGGAGTAGGGGTTTGTTCATTGTTTGGGGTTTCAAGAATGGTGTATTAATGGGAGAAATAAGGGGATAGAATCGTAGACCATGTTATCGTGTTTTAGTTCTTGTCTTCAATGAGTGCATGGTACTCTCTACTTTAAAGAAACAGATTTATCTGAACTTTCGGTCTCATCCTCGCATATCCTATTAGTAGAGGTCATAAGTTGGCATTATACTTTAGAACTGCATGGTCTTTACATTGTTCAGCATCAGATATACTATGCCAAAACTCCAATACACAAAGTCATATTATATCCTATTAGTTCAAGGTGTCTATTGGAGGGTCAGGTGGTTTTATTGTGTCTTTTGTGGGTTCTAGTTGAGCAATGTACTTTTCTTCTCTCTCTCTCTCTCTCTCTTTTCTGCTTTGGTGTGTGGGTGGTTGTATCTTGGATTTCTTCCATTTGCTCCTCATTTGGGGTTTCAAGAACATTATACTAACAAGAGACTACCCACTCGGGACAAGCTACTTCCGTTTCTTCCGGGTATTTCTCCCACCTGCTGTTTGTGTGGAGCGGAGGATGAGACATTAGACCCCATGTTCGTAGGCTCCACTTACTCACAGGGGGTGTGGAAGGAGCTTGCTAGGACACAGTGTACTCTTGGCCACCAGAGACAGGTGCATCACCTTATTGGGAAATGGGAAGAAGTTGGACCCTTAGAGGAGACATAGTCGTATGGTGGATGATTCTCCATGCTACTCTTTGGACTTTGTGGGGGAAAGGAACAATAGGACATTTAGAAGGGAAGCTAGAGTGGCGGAGACTGTGGTTTTCTTTATTTGTGATAGAGTGAGAGAGTGGGCAGAGCTCCTTTGTAATGTGTACTCCCATAACTCTTCTCTTTTTGTGTTGTTGGGGGGTTAGTGTGGGTCAGACTAGCTTGGTGTGGACCTTTCATCTACAGAGAATTTTTTGGCAACTTAGTGACCATATTTGTATATCCTTTTTTTTTTAATACAATGGTGGTACCACCCACTTTCGGAAAAAAAAACAGGAGAAAAAAGGATACAATGTCCTACATCATGTTTTAGTTATTTTCTTCAATGAATACATGGTACCATCCACCTTAAGAGATACTGATTTATTCGCATTTGTGGTCTCATTGCTAGATTATCCTATTAGCCTAGCACTTGAGAATTGCATGGCTTTTTCATTGATTGGCGTCGGCCACACCTGTAGCTGAAACTCCAATGCACATTGAAATCATATTGTATCAACACATATTTGAGTAAATGCCAAATCTGAAGAGAGAGTGAAGCCTGTGCAGAAGGTTTAGGGAAGAAAAAGGAGAGAAGGGAGAGTGGGAATGCCTAAGTTGGCAAAATGGTATATGGAATGGATTGCCTTTGTGTCTTAGTTTCTGCAGAGATCTGAATAATATTTGAAGAATTGGATTCTGGAGGGTTTCCAAACATTTTGATGGGAGCATTTGTGGATTTATTTTCTGTGGAGGGGCAGTCTTATGTGCTTGTCATGCATATTTTTTCAGAAGAGCATAAATTCATCCATAATACAATTCTTCAGTGTAAATGGCCTTGCAATGATGTTTTGCCTGTTAAGGTTCCCACAATGTTATGATGGTGAAACAGCTGTGTGACAAGTCAACAGAGAGCTCTAGGAAACTTGCTCTTCGGATATTAGAGGATTCATGTGGAAGCTTCGCAAAGACCCTGCTTGTAAAGCTTTACCATGTGGCTACAAGAGTTGTGTGATCATTCTGTTTGCCATTGTTAGATTATTGGCCTCAGTGTGTCACACGGAGAGTTGCAAAGAAGTCTCTTCCATGTACCTAATGGAAGAATGGACTCGTGGAAAATTAGGCATTTGGGCTTTGATAGATTCCATGTTCTAGAATGATAACAGTCAGAAAACTGATGTGGAAAGTCTGGAAGAACTCTAGTAGTAAGCCTTCTATGGTGTGGCTGCAAGAGGTCTTATTACTTTTGATCATATTGTATTCTTCATTTTGTCATAAGGAGGTGTAGACAAACATCAATTTTTTCACTTGCTGAATGATACGATTGTCTTGAAACACATTAGGTTGCATTTGGGATTTCACTGGAAGATCACAATATAGAATGACAATGGAAATATGAAGTAATCATAATCAAGGGATACATTCCTTGATGGATTTCTAGCTGTTTTGGCATACCATGTTAGTAACATGCTCTCAGGTCGTTCAAAAAAGCTAGGTGAATTTTTTAGGGATAATTGCATAAATAACCCTCTTACTTTTGGGGGTGGTGGGGGTCAAAAGAGTAAGGTATTTTGGTGTTTTTTAAATTTAGTTAAAGACTAAATAAGAGATTTTAACAGAATGTTAATGGTGGGAGATAGCAAGGGTATTTTGCAAGTACTGCAATGGAGTGAGGTTATTAATACCCATAGTTTTCAAGGCGTCGCTTAGGCGACAAAGCACTCCATGGTGTCCAAGGCGACCGGGCACCTAGGTGAGCAGTCCATTAAGGCACTCACCTGACTGTCTTGGTGCACATAGGCCATCTTGGGCTCGCCAAGCCTGCCTTGGCAAGGTATCCCCTTATTGTTTTGCTGTTTTAGTATTTGGGCAAAAGTTCAGGGACATTATGGCGAGTGTACCATCCACTTTCAAAAAAATTATGGCGTGCATGGGAAATTGCCTGAGCCATTATGCTGTCGAGCATACCGTATGACGTTGTGAGGCCGGGTGTTTTTCTGTGAAAGGTGTGTAGGGACGCCATGAGATGATGCTTGATGTTCTTTGGTGAAAAGGGCTATAACCTGAGTTAGAATGAGATTCTGACTTCACAAGCTTTGTGATTAATTTGTTATTATTTGTCATTTATTCTATTTTTTCTCTTTAAAATATACATATATGTTGAAGATTTGTGAATATCAAATTTTTTATTAACTAAAGATAGAACTTATATGTAGAAAATGTATAGTAGTAGTTCTCTTGAAATGTATATAATTTTATAAACTAGACTTCGCCTAGGCACCTCACGTAAGCAGTAAGGTGGTGGGCCACCGCCTTGGTTGCCTTGGAAGCCTTGACAACCATGATAATATCAATAGCCTTGTAAGAGCAGCAATTCTTCAATTATACATGTATTGCAAAAATTTTTTGTCAAATACTTTAATAATTTCACATTTACAGCACTTCTGTTACTTCCTGAGTTGCATCTTCACTCTTGTGGATTTTCAAGGAAACCTTTGACATTGGAAGCCTCTAAGATCTCAGCATCCTCTTGCTCCTGAGATGGTTATGGAAACTAGGTACTAAGGTGCAAAGAGCACCTCATGTTGGCTTTCTACAGGTTACCATCCGGCTGCTTTCTGGGAATTTCTGAAGACTTTATGTTATTTATGTGATATGAGGGGGAGAGTCTTGATCATTTGCTGCTGCCATGTTCCTATTTCTGGGTAGTGTGGACAGCACTTTTAGACAGGATGGGACTTCTTTGGTTCTCTCCTCTTAGTTTGATGGAGTTGTTACAAGGTTGACATAAAGCATGACAGCTGAGCGTGGGTAAGCAGATTTGGGAAGGCTTCAGATGCAACCATTTGGGTCATATGGGGTAAGAGGGACCTTCACATCTTCCATTTTAGGACAAGACATGGAAACACCTTGCTTCTTTCATTTGTGATTTGGTCAGAGCCTGGGCTGAATGCGTTTTTCCTTTTGGGGGGTTGGGGGTTGGTTGGGACACAAACTTTTTTCTTTCTCTTCTCTAGGTCCTCTTTGTGCATATCCAGGCCACACTAAGTTGGTGTGGTTGTTTCTGACTTTTGAGCTGGCATTTTGTATATGTGGATTATTTTTTGGTGGAATTTCATGCAGCAGGTGGTGGATATTTTGGGGATACATTTATCTTCTTTTGCTTGTACATTTTCTCACTTTTATTATTGACCATGTGGTACCATCCACCTTTAGAAACAGCAACAAAGAATAAAACTCCGATGTCATTAAGCTTTGAACTGTATTACTTTTATGCTATTCATCGTCATGTCCTCTCTTTTAATCTTGGTTGATAAACTTACCCTATTTATGTATTTAACCTGAATCTTAACCTCCATCCTCATGCTGTCACTTTGACTAGCATTGTATGTAATTCTTTGCCAGATGTTTCAAAGAATTCGCACATGAAATCACTTTCTGCACTCTATCCAGGTCCTATCATCATCTTCCCTCTTTTTGTTTTGTTGGGGAGCTAGTGTGTCCTACACCACCTTGGTGTGTTTTTGTACAGGGATTTTTGGGAGCGCATTGCCTATACTTGTACATCCCCTTTTTCAATTCAATACAACAGTGGTACTACCCACTTTCAAAAAAAAAAAAAAATCTTGTTACTTGAGTCTAGATATTATTACTTTATCTTGCGGCCCCTTACACTTGTTTTTTTTTTTGAAAAGTGGATATTGCCACTGAAATATAAATAAAAGAGAGAATGAAAGTACAAGTATAGGTTGTGCAAACCCCAAAAAATGTAGACCCAAAAACCTATACACTAAAAGGCCACACAAAGGCAGTGTGGATAAAACTAGTCCCCCAAACTGCCAAAAAGAGAAGTAAGGGAATTCACATTACAAAGAATAACAGCCCATTCCCTCACTCTGTTACAAACAAAAGAAACAACTGTCTCCTTAACACGAGACTCTCTCCTGAAGATCCGATTGTTCCGCTCCCCCTCAACGTCCACAAGGTGACATGAAGGATAAGCCACCAAATAGTCATTTCACTCCTAATGGGCCAAGGTCTCTCCCAGTTGGCCAACAGATGGTGAACGTCACTATGCTGACCCATGCCGCATCCGGTCCTCCTAGCAAGCTCTCCCCACACCCCTTGTGAGTAGGAATAACCCACAAACAGGTGGTCAAGGGTCTCTGTATCCTGTCCACAAAGGCAGTAGGCCGACTGGATGTCCAGAAGGAAACGAAGTAGCTTGTCTCGGGTCGGTAGTCTCCCATGTGAGATCCTCCATATTAGCAGCTTCACCTTCAGCGGGCTCTTTAATTTTCACATCTGGTCATAAAGGTTGTGCCGAACTCCTCCATCGGAAATGACGCCGTAGGCAAATCTAACAGTGAAGGATCCATCCTTCTCCCACCACCAGACCCATTCGTCCTCTAAGTTAGGCTGAGGATGGAAGGGTAGTATTAGGGAGAGAAGGTCTTGAAGCAGCTCCACCTCCCCGTGACTAAGGTCCCTCCTGAATGTCACAGCCCAAGCCCTTCTAGGCAAGAGGGAGTTAAAAGCCTGGGAGATTGACCCTAGGGGGTCTACAGCAACCACAAAGAGACTCGGGATCAAAGTGTCCAAAGAGGACTCCCTGCACTACCTATCCTTCTAGAAAAGACTCCTGTCACCTTTTCCCAGTCGGACACGGGTGCTGGAGACAAGAACATCCCTGCAAGAGAAGATATCCCTCCAAAGCGGAGAGGTCTTGTACAGTGGCATCAGAGCCAAGTCTCGGACTCCTATGAAAGTATCTATGCCTGATCAGCCAAGCCCACAACCCCTCCTCTCCATGCCCCAACCTCCACAGCTAGTTGCACAAGAGGGTCAAGTTGAAATCTCTGAGATTCTTGGTACCAAGACCAGCCTGTTCCTTGCTAGTAACCAGTCTGCCCGATGCTATGTCATGCCATCCCCTGCATCCCCCTCCACTGTCTTGCCACAAGAACCTACACTGAATGGAGTCAATCTTCCTAGCCACTGTCTTTGAGATCCTGAACATATAAAGGAAATAAGTAGGGAGACTATCTAACACCGATCTGCGCAAAATTAATCTATCCCTATAGGATAAAGCTCTAGCCTTCCACCTTGTCAACCTGGACTCATACCTCTAAATGATGGGAAGTCAATCTGCACATCGTAGAGAGCCTGGGGTAAGAGGGAGATCCAAATAGGAGAATGAGAACTCACCAATCTTACATCCCAGCAAGCAAGCTACCCTCGAGACCTCCCTGTCCTCCAAGTTCACTCTTACAAGAAGACTTTTATAGAAGTTAACTTTGAGACCAGTAACCTCCTCCAGCAACTCCAACAAGACCCTAGCCATGTAATACTGCTGCTTCCCCTCAGCTAGGAACAAAATGGTATTGTCAGCATACTGCAAGTGGGTGATAGGAGGAGTACCTCTGCCTGCCTGAAAGTCTGTGATCAAATCAACTGTCTCAGCCCTTTGCCACACCCTGCTTAGAACACTAGCCACAAGCACAAAGAGAAGGGGAGACATAGGATCCCCCTGGTGGAGCCCACGACCACTGATGAACCAAGGGGACAGCTTCCCATTAATAAGGACCGCAAATGAAGTCGAAGAGATGCAAATCCTGACCCAATCAATCCACCTCTCACCAAACCCCATCCTCTCCAACACATCAAAGAGACATTGCCAATTCACCTTATCATAGGCTTTCTCAAAGTCTAGCTTGAGGATCACACCTTTCTTCTTATGTTTCTTCATAGCAAATATACACTCATGTGCCACCAGAAAGTTGTACAAAATATATTTTTCCCCAATGAAAGATCCCTGGAAGTGACTGGCCACCCTGTCCATAGCAGTAACCAACCTCCCAGCCAATAGCTTAGTGATGATTTTATAAGTGACATTCAACAAACTGATGAGTCTGAAGCTCCGGAAGTCTTGGGTCCCAACTTTCTTTGGAATAAGCACCAAGAGGGTTTTATTAATACCCCCCAAGTGAGCCCTACCCTCCTGAAACTCTCTCACAGCTTTAAGGTCACCCTTGATGATCTCCCAACATTTCTGAAAGAGGGCCAACGTGAAGCCATCCAGTTCAGGGGCTCTATTACCTGCAAGAGAAAACACCGCCAAGCGGACCTCCTCCTCAGAGATTGGCTGGGAGATAACCTCCCTCTCTTCTTGGGAAAGGCTGGGGAGGAGATCATCTGCAATCCTCGATCGACAGCACTCTTCCTATGTGAACATCATAGAGTAGTAAAGTCTCGCCTGGTCTCTGATATCCTCCTATGCATAGAACGAAAGGTTCCCCACCTTGATGCAAGAGGTGGTGTCGACCCTCTTCCTCCCATAAGTAATTCACTGAAAGTAGGCCGTGTTCCTATCCCCCTCTTTAATCCGGGCCTCTTATACCTGTTAACAAGCACAACCGTTTAGCAAGCCTGTCCTTTGTCCATCTTGCTCTAACACTGTTAGAAAATTGTTAAACTACTGCATGAGTAATGTACAGAATTGTGGATCATTTACTACTGGAATGTTTATTTGGAGAATAAACCACAACAGTTTAGTATAAAACGTAAACTTATCCTTGGGAAAATTGCTAAAAAGGGCAAGAAAACTTTCGAAATATCTGGGGCATTCTAATTTTAAAATATCTAAAACGGATACTCTTCTTGAACTTCATATCCAAAAAGGGCAAAAACACATTTTCCCTAACATAACACCAAGAATGCCCTCAATTGTTTAACAAATAATTTGTTTTAATTCAACTCTATATAATATAATTTTAACATATTAAAATGGAGTAAAAAAGAGCATGATTATTACATTGGTTGGGATAAAAAATATAAAGTTAATTTATTTATTTCATTGTACAAAAGAAAAGATGATCAAATGAAGTATATGTTATTTTCATATATAAAATGATTTATATTTTGATATATCTAATTTACAAGGTGATTTTCACACTATCTCATGTCGATTTTGATTTTTATATATACATTAAGAAAATATATATGTGAAACGAGGGCATTATCAGTAGTTTGTCTCTTATAGGTATGATGTTTTTGAGGAGTGCCCTTTTTAGATATTTTAAAGTTATAGTGTCCCTATCGGATATTGTGGAAGTTTTTCTGCCCTTTTCAGTAATTTTCCCATTTATCTTTTGTCAACAATTGTGATGAGTAAAAGAAAAATGTGGGAAATATCAATCCATAAATATATGCCTGTAATGAGGATAACGGTATGTTCGGATATCCTTGCTTTTTTTTGGACACAACAAACTGAGGTTAGTGAATATGTTGAGTTTATCCTTTCTTATCCATGCAGAATAGATTGGATGCTGTTTTATGTCTTCTTGACATGATCTCTCTCTCTCTCTCTCTCTCTCTCTCTTCTGTTATACTCTGCTGAAATCATCCTTTGCTATTTTGAACAAATATTATCATCTCTTTAAACCAACACTAGCAATTGTAGGTCAGACAGAAGATAGCTGAATGAAAATGGCAATCATATTTTTGCCTTCTTGTTTGGAACAAGAGCGGAAACTAGGTTTTGCAATGGTAGGAATTAGAATATACAGTGGTAACTAACTGCTGACCTTGGATGCCCTGTGTTCGTATGGACATTAAAATCCTTACGAAAATGGCATCTTCAGTTGTGCTGGTAACAGAAATTTGATGTAACGAATGACCATTCACTTAGGTTTCTGGTGTACCATCTGTGTTCTGTTTATATGATGTGACGATGGTTCTTCTGGAGAGACATATTTACTCTTTCACAGCACCATATTAATGCGATGAATTCTTGCTTGAGATTCCAAGGGTGAACTTTTTTTTTGGATCCAGTGCATGGACAGCTGTATTTGGACTCGTAGCTGTTATTTCAGGCTCTTGAATAGGAAAATCTCGGTAGGTTCTCATTGATCTTCTTGCGTATGTCTCCTTTTCCTATTTTCTTTTCTTTTCTCCTTTTCCTTTTCTCCCCTGTTTTCAGGTAGGGGGATTGGGTTTGCTACTGTCATGTACTTCATGCGTTTCTAATACCAAATCCATTATAAGTCCTCTTTTTATCTGTTTTCCTTTGTGAATTGCATGCCTTTAAAGCGTCTCTTTTGGATATGCTACTTATTTCGGTCAGTTGATGAGATTTCATGTCCCAAGAGGATAAGAAATATCAGTTCAGGTTCCACCCCTCGGACTCTTGATCTCCTGCTGCTCCTACATTTTTGTAGTCTTCTTCTTTGCTGTAACACAATGTCACTCTGGATCCAGGTACTTGTACAGAGGTTTGGCAACTGGGGATCGACCCACCTGCGACCAATGCCTAAAAATCCACGAGAGACTAACAGAGAGAGCTGGCCTCGGTTGCATATTGCGGTCACTCGCTGACACTGTCAATACTGTCTAGTATCCCTTCATCTTTTAACAGCCATTTAGTCAATGCAACTCTCGTCTACGTCAGTAAAGATTTACAAGAGTATGTTATTTGGAGATGAAATCGCCTGTACTCCAGGGTGCATTTACAGCTCACCGTGGCTCCACATGAGAAGGAGTAAGTATGCCTCAGGCCGCAGGTGATCATCTAGTTCCTGCTATCTGTCTGTGCATGCATGAACTAATTAACCTTCATGCAATTTGTAGATCTTCTTCACGTTCTTTGAGAAGATGCGAAAGGGTTTGGAAACCTCATTCTGGCATTGTTCCAATGAAAATAGTGAGATACAATGACTTGAGCACTATTCATAATCTGTTCCTGTTCTTTAAACCAAATGCCTTTTGTCAGAATAATACCTGGGCTCTTCTTCTCCTATGGTGGTATTTTGAAAATCGGACCACACCTCACAGACTTTGCACCTCACATTATGAAAGGAATATTTTCCAGAAAAAAAACTGCCTACTTCTTAAATCTGATTTATGAAAATCCGAGTTTGGGACCCGGCTGGAATAATACTTGTCCAAGTTATTTACTTCACTTTACACCGTACATTCAAGTGTTCTTTTCTATAGAATTGACATTTTTTATCTTTTGAAGTGAATCATATCGTGCTTTTCAATAATTAATTAACTGTTAGTAGGGGAGAGAATTGACCTTACATTCAATTGTGTCTGAATGGTCGGAGTATTCTTAACGTCATTCCAAGGGACCCTTTTGCTCGTCGGTTTCGTGGAACATTTCCCTTGGAACCATAAAAAAGGACGAGGGTACGAGGACCACATAGCCCTTTCCAAAGTGGTCTGACAATTCTTGTACGGCCACTTTGATAATATCTTATGATAAGTTAATCCGGGTGATCTCGAGGTGAGTTATTTTTGGATTCTCATATTTTTAATTTGATATCTATCTTATCTATAGTTAGATTAGGATATTCACGTGAGAGTGGTACAGAACGAGTTAACTTTAACTTAAGGGTCTCGAGCTTTTATTCGATCTCGAGTGATGTATTCACTGCACTACGTCTTACCCACCGTCCCTCTCTTCCACGGTTCTCTGCCCACGCCAGCCGCATCCACCCTCCCATTCATCAAATGATATTTGGACATTACCTTTTTTGGCTAAAGATTAAAAGATTCAGATAAAAAAATTCCACCTTTTTACTTGACATAATTAGTATATAAGAACGATCTGTCCTGCATCTACGGAGTGTCAGCGACGAACCACGTACGGCATGACGGTACGCACGTGCCTTCCCGTTCCTCCTCGGCGCTTCAGACGGCACACAAGGTGAAGTTTTGCTCAATGTTCTGTTTGAAAAGAAGACATGCATTAATCTGAATTGCTCACTCCTCTTTATCACGGGATGAACTTCATCGGAAAGCATAGTATTATTTGATTTTTTTCTTCTTCTTCTTTTATGACGAGATGTATTGTGTATTTAACATTTTGTAGAAAAATATTAATAATTTTATTTAAATTAGTCATCTTTACTATTTTCTTTTAATAAGATATGGTTTTTGAATTTGTATCTTTGTTATGTAATTTTGATATTCACTTATATAGTAATAAGTTTTCGTGCAAGTTCACCTGAATTTAGTGAAATTTGAACCAATTATCTAGTACGTACAGTCGGTTCTACATCTTCCTCCATTTGAGAGAGATCCTGAATTCAAATCCGATTATCTCCTCCTAGTTAAAAAAAAATACATAAGAAAAAAAGAATTTAGTGAAATATTCTTCAACGCCCGACCTTGTAGTGCTAGAAAGATTAATAGACCGTCTTGCAAAAGATGAAAAGTTGCACGATCTTTCAGATGGGAATTAATGTTCGGAAGAGAATTAGCTAGGAATAAGCTTTTGTATGGTGCCGATTATAATTCAGGTATATTTGGAAATATTCTTATTGTCATCGTGAGTCTAAAAAGAATAATATTGTAATAGGGATTGTCACACGTGACATACATCAATCATATTAATTTCTGCAATATTTTTCTATCTTTTGCTGATATTAATCCAATAAAAATGAGGATCTTCTTAGATTAGAAGGGGATGCTCGGATTTCACACATATATATATATCTTCAGTCATTCTAGTATATGAGAATTAAGGATATGCTGCGCATTTTGGCCAACGTTAGTCGACTACTAACTAGATCGAGATGGACGAGTAAAATCTGTATAGGAAGCCATATCATTCAATCACAGAAGGATGCTGCTAGGAAGAAAAAAGAAAAGCCAATTTTCTTCTTCTTCTTCTTCGTCGTCGTCGTCGTCTTCTCCTTCTTGTTACGATGGAAGGAAAGAAAAAACAGAAGCAGGCGAAGAAAGAGAAAGAGCCCGTCAGTTCTCGTCCTCATCTTTCATCGGCCGGCCTCCTCTCTGTTCATGGCGCTCAAACTGTGATCACAATCCCCCAACTCCCCACCTCAAATCCACTCATCACCATCCTTATGAAAGATAAGGCCGCCGCACCCATCAGCTGTGACGACACATCTCTCTCTCTCTCTCTCTCTCTCTCTCTCATCGAGGAGGCGGCGCGTCGACGAAGGCCGCGGCGCGGTGTGATGCGGGCGCCCAGGGGAGGGGGAAACCGGCGGAGGCGACGGGTACTGGGCGGCGGGGCGGCGGGAGGAGGTGGCAGGGAGGGAGGACATGGGGACGGAGACGGTGCTGAGGGTGAGGGAACAGCTGGAGGTGATCGTGTCCCCCACCCGCCGCCGGCGGGGCACCAGGAGGGCAAGCCGGGCCGGGGCCGGGGCCGGCGGCTGTGGCGGGGTTGGGAGCGGAGGAGACGGCGGCGACGCGCTCGCAGGAGGGGCATATGGTGAGGGTGGTGGGCGGGGCCATGTGCATGTAGTGCTGCGGGGAGAGAAGCTTGAGCGCCCGCAGCTCCTGCACCTCCTTCTGCAGCTGCCGATTCTCCTCCGTCAGGCCCTCGCAGCACCTCCTCAGCAGCTCGCAGTCCACCTCCGTCTGCTTCAGCTTCGTCCTGCAGCGGCATCACCACCATCAGTAGAGAGAGAGAGAGAGAGAGAGAGAGAGAGAGAGAAAGTGAGGGAGAGGTGTGATGCAGTTTTCCACCATACCCACCTGGCACGTCTGTTCTGGAACCACACCTCCACCTGTCGGGGACGCAGGTTGAGCTGCTTTGACAGCGCCAGCTTCTGCCTCTGCTAGTTGCAGCAGTTGATCACACAGAGAAAGAGGAGACATAAGACGGAGGGGAAGTGTTATTAGAAGAGCGAAGGGGCACCGATCGGCGTCACTTACGGGGTTGAGGGTGTGGTGCTCCTTGAACCTCTCCTCGAGGACGGCGGCTTGCTCCTTGGACAGCCGGAGCTTCTTGTTCCGGGAGCCCTCGCCGCCGTCCTCATCGTCGCTGATTGCCCGTGCGAGCGCCCGCTCCAGCTCGTGAGCGTCTCCAGCGCCGCTGTTGGCTTGGTGCTCGCCCTCTCCACTCTTGTTGTTGCCTGATCCACCGCCGCTGACGGCGCTGGAGACGGTGCTGTTGGGTGAAGAGACGCCGTCTTCTTCCTCGTCCTCGTCGGGCTCCCGGTGACCAGTCGCCGACGACCGGTTCACGTCGATCCCCATGAGGAAGGGACTCCTCGCCAGGCTCCGACGCCCCTCTGCAGGTAGCACATCACGGAACATCACAGTCGAGTTAGAAACCGGCTGAGATCTGCGTGCCGGAATGGCATCAGAAGAAACGGGAAAATGGTTTAAGCGAGAAGGTACCGGAGGAGGAGGAGGACGCGAGGAGATCACACCACTGGGGGCCCGTTGCCGGAGCCCTCCGATGGGCCGCCAGAAGCACAGAGGGAGAAGGCGGGGCTACGAGGGAGGGCTTCAGGTTCAACTGCGGCGGGGGAGGCTGGTGGTTGTAGTGAGACTCCGCGGCGCCGCCGAGGCCTAGGGTGAGCACCAGATCCACCTCTTCCTCCATCACCCTTACGTCCCCTCCTTCCCTCCGACCTCCCTTGCCTCCCAAGCCCTGGCTGCTAGGTGCCAGAGCCCACTGTTGGTATTAGCAGCAGCAGCAGTGACACCTACCACTGCGCTAGATGTAGTGGGAGAGAGCCGCCGTGCTGTCCCGTCCTATGGTTAGGGTTTCCTCGCATTGGGGGGGGGGGGAGAATGGTGGACAGGAGACACGACGAAGACAAGGGGAAAGGGGTTGGTGGTCGTGGGGAGGGAAAGGTGGGTTGGCCCAGCTTTTTAGTTGTGCGGAGCTCCCAGTGGTGACGAGGGAAGAGGGGGAGGTGGGGGGGGGGGGGGGGTGTTTGGTGTTTGCAGAGAGCAGAGGGAGCAGCAGAGTGGGGGGAAGCTTTTATTTTATATAAACCTCCGAAGAGGGAGTACCCTTTCCCTTCTTCCACTCTGCAATCATGGCGTGGCCGATTACGGGCCTTCCCCGACCATACATATCAATCATGGCCTCCGTTTAGTTTGATTGCTTTGTTCTGAAAAGTTTGCTTATTAAGCCCAGACCAGATATCCGGGCCAACAGTCTCCCCCACCTACGGGTTCGCTGTGCTGACTGTTGACCGTTGACCTGATGGGAGCAAAAGATGGTGAGAGCCATCTCATTGTCCACTAATCCTCAACCCTGATCTTACGCCACGATTGATCAGACGATCACGATGACCGAGGAAAAGAAAACCCCCCATCCCCCCCCCCCACCCCCACTCCTATTTTTGACATGCCACGTGATTTGTTATATATTTTTTTATCAGCGGAGTTAAAAAGAGATAATAAAAACCATTTTTTTTAGAATACCAAGACCTCGTTATTGAACGGTGATAAGATCTCATTTGAAAACTCAATCAGATTATGATTTTTTATGACTTTTTTCATAATAGAATGAGAATAATTTAACGAGAATGAATTTTTTGAGAGATTATGAAAAGTGGAGATTTTTTATCTTATCTCTCTCTAAAAAGTTAGATTATGACTTTTGAATAATATAATGTGACATTTAGACATTTGTAGAGCTTTAAATATGTGAAGATTTCTAGGCCATAATCTATGACCTATTGACTTCTCAAATGCGCCCTAAATAAAAAATGTAAACACTATGGGGTACTTTACTAACCGCAACCAGTTAGCAAAGTCAAGTGCGCTAATCGATCCCGGTTAGTGGAGTTGTGTGTGAGAGACAGACAGGGCCCACCGCTCTCTCTCTCATCCGCTCCCCCATCTTAACCGGACGTCAAACAAGCCCTTATAAGATTGCTCGTTAACATTTTTCAGAGCAAAATCATATTAGGTACTAATCTCTCACTACATGATTTTGGGGTCATAGGTGTCAAGTTCATTCAACCCCTCAAATCACGGTACTCTAAGGAAGATTTGTCGTGGTGCACACAAATCATCCTAACTCGCACCCTCTTGATCGACGCTATCCACAAAGAAGATTCTTGCTACCTACCCCTTTCGTGTGGAGGTACGTTCCCCGTAATGGTGGATGAGTGGAGTTTAATAACTATCTTTTAGATCAAACATACAATTTAGCAAAATTATAAACACAATTAGCACGTTAAGCACAACATAATTTAACAAGTTCATCACATTAGTTAGACATAATTTTTCGAAGTACCAAGGTTCTATAATTTTGTCCGTCTCTTTAAAAGTTGTTACCATTAGTTAGACTTACTTAAAATTTTGTAATAGATATACATCTCTCTCTCTCCCTTCGCTATTTTCAAATAGGAACGCCATTGTGTCACATTTTCATCACAATTTTTTTAGTCTACCATAGTAATAGAGATACTTCACAAAGAAAAAGTAAAAAAAAGTTAATCCACATAAATTTGAACCCAAGTGAATCCTTTCCTAACGAGTAGAGTAGTTGTGACGACCCAGGGTCCGGATACCGAGTAAATCTGATAACACTTGGATCTTGCGAGGCCTCCCAAGAGCGGAAAAGTTCCGAAGGGATAAAAGGAGTGTGTGTAGTACATTGAAGTCCTAGATAAAGCAGTAAGCAATTAATATTTCATTGATCAGGTTTACTAAAGTAGTAGAAATAAAAATTATATTTTTAATTAATAATTTAAAATAATAGAGTCCAGTCCAAAAAAAGACAAGTACATCCCAACAGAGAGTAAAACGTACACTGAAGTCGGGGGAAGCCCGACGCAGAGAACGTTAGCAAAGCTGGCAACCACGAACTGACGCATCGCGTCACGAACCACGAGGAAGAAGAAGTCCACACCTGAAAAGCAGGGGTGAGCCTCGTGTCACTGACTCAGTAGGGGGTCACGCAGATCCCCACTAGAAACAACGCAGTAACACGCTAAACAACAGCGCTAAACAGTAAAGCAGGAAAGAGTAGGAGTAACAGCAGTAACTATAATAGTAAAGCTGTAAAAAGTAGGAGTAAAGACAACAGCATAAGAAAAGAGTAAAGTCATACTAACCAGAAACACGGCAGCCGATCGAACCATGGCTCTCTAAACTACTCCTAACGGCAACAGAAAGGCGAATCCTGATCTCACAAAGTCAGGCGTTACCGATCCGTCGACCAAGCACAAGCTCCATAGCTGAAGCCTACCAAAACAGGTAAAAGCCCTATAAAAAGACCTACACAGGCAAAGGCACCAACATACACAACTAGATCGTCGTGTACGTTACACTAGACTGGACCGCGAGTAAAGCCATACACAAGCTACTCGGGAACCAGTGACTAAAAGACACGTCACGAGACACGAGAATCACTAGAGTCATGCGTCAAGCGACAAGAGCACCTCCTCACTAGAAGAACAGCCAGATGCGTCCACTGACGTCTTACACTGCGCCACAAGTATCTCCCACACGTCTGGAACGACGGTAACTGAGACACTCACAAAATCGAGTACAAGGAACAACAGTAACGAGTGACTAGTCAGGGTCACGCTCGTCAGCGCTCGTCCAACCGCCCCTGACCACGTGTGCACACACAAGCTCAATGCCTTGAGCCAGGTCTCTAGCTAGCTTTCTCCCCCAGTAGGATGCTACTGTAAGGCAAGGGAGCCCACGGGAACGAGCATACAAACCGTCTATCGGGAACTGCCCCGCCACCACTCCTAGGTGGGCCGACACACTGGAACGCGTCAGGCTACGACTAGTGGAGGCTCACTGGACACAGATACTCCAAAACACTAGTGCTGAAGTACAGACAAGCTAAGCGTGCACTATCACACGTACCACGAAGCACCAAGACACAGGACACAAGGTAGCATACCAGACCGCTACCGGACTCAGGACAGACAACTAGACCTGCTAACACAATGATCCTTGAGTCAGGAGACTCGGGATCAAGATCGTCACACAAGAGCGGTAACAAGCCGCCAATCAGCCTAATCCTAAGCCACATCACGAGAAAACACCGATAAAGGAAACGATACAGGATCACCTGATCTACACCTCCGCATAACACGAAACATGGAGACGTGAGGAATCACCAAGACCCTCAAAGCACATGGACATGCAAACTGAGGTAAGACAACACCTCAAGGCGTCCAACACCATCTCTCGATCCGTATAGGACCATCGAGATAACTACAAAGTCATATGTCAACCACTGGATCACATCGGGTTGACCAGACACCAATAATGACCCTGAAACAGTACGGACACTACGCGATACAATGGCACTCCTCGGCCACCCCACAATGTGGTCATCGCCCTCATAGGACATCCAAGACATCCACGGGACTACGGGCAAACCATTAGGTAAGGCCAAGACAGACGGAGGCCAAATATCAAGAAAACAAAGCTCTGGGAAGTAAATGGTCGTATGCCAGGCTGTTATGTAAACCAAGCAGTCAGCCACGGATCCGCTACCTCACATAGAGAATACAAACACTGGGCGATCAAAAAAGAGCCACACCAAGACAACCGGCCTATAAACAAGCCGTCCCACTGAGTTAAGAGGTCCAGGGTATGGCCGCTTCACTCAGAGACTCGAACGGACAAAACTGCAATTCACATGGGCAAGCTGTCTATCACAGGGCCGCCAGAAGACTGTAGTGGTCAAGGCCATGACCGCTAGACCCAGTCAAACCCCCTACAGTGAAACCGACTTAAACCCGTCAAACAGAGCTTAGCGGTCATATACTAAACCGCCAAAAGCCACTAAGCGGTCGGAGCTAGGGCCGCTAGCTCAACCGACTTAAAAACCTCGAACCGACATAAACGGTGCCTAGCGGTCTAACTATGAACCGCCACAGCCAGTCTCGCGGTCTATCGTAAGGCCGCTTGGCCAAACCGACATAATACTAAAGCGTAGTAGTCGAACTCTGCACCGTTACACAAGGCTTAGCGGTCCTACTATAGGCCGCTAGCTGACACAAACGGTCGATCGCGTGACCGCGAAGATCGGAATCGACATAAGATTGACTCGACGCCCAACGTAACCTAGCGGTCATACACTGGGCCGCTAGAAGCAAGAACTGGTCTCTGAAACGACCGCGAAGGTGATGCGGCAGGAGAAACATGGGAATGGCTGATCCCGACCGTTCCACGCCCCGTTCGCTCCTAAACGAAGGGGAAATAACCCTAGATGCGAATAAAGCCTTCCACAGACCGAAAGGGACCCAAACAACGCAAAAAACACAAGAAACGAGCGATTCCACCGAATCGACCCAAAATGAGTCACGGGAAGAGTCGGGCTCCTACCAACTCCGATTCTCAGCCAAATGTAATAAAACTGGCGGGGATAGATTCCCAACATGCTAGTGGTTCGAATGAAACTAACTAGGTTGAAAACCGTCGCCTGAAACGGCGAACTCGTCTCACACCCCCCGAACATGCTTTTGCCCAAAACGAGACTAAACCTGCTCGTTCTCTCACCGGACAGCTCGAAATCGTGGGAGAATGTAGAATAGTAGGGCATCCATCTCCCCACCTCCACCGAAGTTCTCGCGCACCGAAGTGACTAAACCACGCCGAAAATCGTCTCACGAGCTCGACCGCCAGCTTTGAATCCACCGAACGAGATCGCGCCAACCACGCTCCGATCCTCGCACCAGCACGCTTCGGATCAACTCCACGACATCTCCACAGCATTCCCGAGCCTCCTCCGTCTGCAGTCGGAGCAGAGGGGGAACAAGGAGAGAGGATGGGAGAGAGAGAGAGACGTGCGCACGAATGAGGAGAGAGGAAGGAGAGAAAGGAATAATAAGAAAAGAAATTGGGAATTTTTCTAATTTCCGTAAAATCTGATTTTCAGCCCGAAAATGGACTAATTCAGAAAAATACGAAAAAATAGTCGAAACAATCCTCGGAAAGAATGCAACGCAACTGTAGCGTCCTCGAGTCGATGAATTGAACTGTAAACTCACCACGGGATTCCGTAACTAGTACGAGAGAAAAACCCACGCGGATCGTAAAACACAACTCAAGACCCACAAAAGTAATCCGAAACTCTCCGATAAAGATCTGAAAGACTCAGGGTCTTACAGTAGTGCCCTTCTCAGGAGCAAGTAGGAGCTCCTACCTACCCTAGGAACTTTCTCCACCGAGTGCGGCCGATCCCTCACTGCCCTTGGTGGAATCAACGGTAATCACTTAGGGTGGGGGGAGCTCCTCTTGGAACTCCCCCCCCCCCCCCGTCCGTTTCTTTGGCCCCTCCCCCCTCTTCAGCCGTCCACTATCATGACTCTCGACCCTTCCTCCACTTTGATCCTGCTCTCCTTTGTTCAGAGGCAATCACTCAAGTTTTGCTAGCGCCCCCCTCTCATTTCTTCCCTTCCCCCATCTACTTCACACACCCTCTATCCAGTCCATACCGTCGTTGTTCCCCCCTCCGATAGTGCCCCACCTTCCTCCCTGCTACTCGGTTGGCTCCTTAAACTCCATCGTCTCTCCTTGGCTCTACTGTAGTCACCCTCAGTACGTCGCTATTAATTATCCAACCACCCCCTCAAACGTAGCAAGGTTTCCCCCCTTCCCTATTGCCTCCTCCCTACCATACCCCCTCTTCTTCTCGCAACCCCTCGTGTCCTTCTACCCCATTCCCTCCATCTTCAGCCCTGCCCCCTCTCCTCCTCTGACCCCCCCCCTTGGGTGCGATCTACTCCCCTCTCGACCAACAACTCCCCCTTCTTCCATGTTGGAACTTTCAACAATTTTATTGCAAACTACTTAGCCTCCACCCCTTTGCCTAAAACCCCATTAGTTTGTAGCCTTATTCTTCCACTCCTAGTTTTCTCTCTCTAGATCTACTCCTCTGGCCCACTTGGTAGGTTCTCTGTGGTGGCGCCTAGAGGCTGATTGCATATCACGACCTTTGCCATATCTTGAGATTCAGACATGAGCTACACTTATGTGTTGATGCATTCGCCCATGAGAGTGTTCGTGAGTAGCTAAAGATCTTCTGTTGATGTTCTTATTCTATGCCTTCTTTCAATTACATGACGTTTGAGATACTCTCTATTCTACCTTTCATGTCATGATTCCAGATGCAATAGTTTATTGCTAATAGAAGCCCGCTCTTTCAAGAAGTGGTTTCTTCTTCTCCCTTTATTCGCATGGTTGGTAGAGCTTTGTTATCTCTCTGCTTATCTCTTTGGCCGCTCTTTGATAGAGGGTTACCGGAGTTAGTCTTTTTTTTACCCCAAAGTTAACTTTTTTTTATTTTGATAGATAGATTTATTTAATCGGGATAAAAAATTGCTTAACTAGGAGTTGTTCCGGATTTCAAAATCCACCTCAAGAGGTGAGTTAACTCTGACCCACCTTGAGAATGGCAGCCCAACCACCCTCGAGACCACCGCCCCACTCCCTTCCTCACTCTCTCTCTCTCTCTCTCTCTCTCTCTCTCTCTCTCTCTCTCTCTCTCTCTCTCTCGGCCCATGAGCTTCCCTCTCTCCTATCCTCCCCCTCTGGCGATGAAGACTTCAAACTCAGGAACCGCCCCTTCGGCGACACCACTGACGAACCCGGCATCCCCCTCCCCCTCCGGCGACAGAGACGACGAATGCCGGGAAGGCCGATGGCTCTCAGCCCCGAACACCCCACCCCCTATCTCCTTCGGCGAATCTCCCTCCCCCTCCCCCTCCCCCTCCCCCTTCAGTGACTGAGACGACAAACCCAGACTGCATGTGTAATGCCCCGGATTTTTCAGATATTTTTCGGATATTTTTAGTGGGTCTCGGAGTCTATTTTATACTTTACACGTATTTTTCCCTGATGTGTCTTCGGAACTCTGTGCAGGGCGAACCGTGGTGTTCCCCGACTCCGGGACATTACCATTACGTTGTGTTCCTCACGAGGATCACGGAGGTAATTTTTCGTAATTTTTTGAATTTCTAGAATTTTTGAGTTTTTCTATATATTAACCCTTTCACTCTCCCCTCTCATTTCTCACTCTCTCCCTCTCTCTCTTCTCCCACGCTCTCTTCTCACCCTCTCTTCTCCGGCTACCGACGGAGTGAGACGGGGGCGCGACAGGGCGACGCGGGCGAGGAGGATGGCAAGGATGGGTCGAGGATCGGGGGATGGAGGCGCGTGGAAGCTCGGTGGCGCGTTCGTGAGCCGATGAGGGTTTCGCGGCGATTTCTGTTGTGTGCTGTGATACCACTTGTTGGGTAGTGGCTGACTGATCTAGAGGGGGGGTGAATAGATCTGCACCTCTTTTCGTAATTCAACCCTCTATAAAGCTAGACAGCAAGAATCGCAGTGGAATAAAAACTAGTTTAACGAAGAACACAATGAGTTGCTTAGCAAGATAAATAAGTAATGTGAATATTAAATCTAAGCATGCATCTAGCACAAGCAATCACACAAACAAACCATAACACAATGGATTTTAAGGTGGTTCGGACTGAATCCTCAGCCCTACGTCCACCTCTCACCAAACTCGGTGAGGCTCCACTAGTGCAGCGCACCAAACCGCAAATCGGAAACCACCGATTGCCTTCCTACTAACCAACGGTAGGGACGTCAACACCGCAGATCGGAAACACCTCCGATTGCCTTCCTACTAACCACCTGGTAGGGACGTCAATCGTAAATTGGAACACCCTCCAATTGCCTTCCTACTAATCACCGGTAGGGACGAATCACAACTTCAATGTTTAACAATATTGAAAGTAAAACAAATGTGAAGGAACTAAAATAAGAGATTGAGTAAGAAGGAATTGGCCCTTGAATGGAAATGATTTGTTGATCAGCAACATGGATCTCTTCTTCTTGCAAATCAATCTTCTTGATTCACCCTTGAATGGATGAATGTTCTTCACGGAGTACTGTTCATGTGAACAGTAACTGTTCTTCCAATCCTCCTCTTTTGATCTTCTTTTTGATCTCTTTGAATGGATGAAGAAGTGAATAGATGCTACCTTGATCCTTGCTTCCTTCTTCACAGATCTTGGAAGACGATTGCTTTAATATGAACTTTGAATACCTTGGATTGGATGAAGATGTTCTTCACGGAGTACTGTTCACGTGAACAGTAACTGTTCTTCCAATCCTCCTCTTTTGATCTTCTTTTTGATCTCTTTGAATGGATGAAGAAGTGAATAGATGCTACCTTGATCCTTGCTTCCTTCTTCACAGATCTTGGAAGATGATTGCTTTGATATGAACTTTGAATACCTTAGATTGGATGAAGATGTTCTTCACGGAGTACTGTTCACGTGAACAGTAACTCTTCCTTCAATCTCCTCTTTTGATCTTCTCTTTGTATCTTCTTGAAGTGGATGAAGAGAGTAATTGATTCTACCTTGAATCTTGTTTCTTCAACAGCTTCTAGGAGTTTGAATGCTTCAGAAATCACCTTGGATGAATCGGAATGATGTAGATGATTTCTCTTGAAGATCTTGAATGAAACTAGCTTCCTTAGATCACCTTGATAGCCTAGCTTGCATCTGATCTTCCTTGAAGGTTGTTTGCCTTGATTTGAGCTTGAATCAACCTTGCTTGGATGAAGAACTTCTTCACGAAGTACTGTTCACGTGAACATTACCTCGTCCCCTTTGGATCTCCACAAATCACACTTGGCCTCTTTTGATCTTCAATTGAGCATATGGAAGCCTTCTTCTTCTTTCTTCTCCAAGTGTTGTATTTATAGACCTTGAATGGTCCTTGGAGAAGCCCTAGACCAGATCCACAATTTTTGGGTGATTGGGAGACTTTGGGGTTCTTTGGGATTAAAGAAATCATGAGAATTAGGCAGCCCACGAGGTGGAATTCGAGTCAAACTTTGCTGCACTCGGGGCTGGCAGTCGACCGGAATTCATGGGGCGGTCGACCGGAATCTGTAAAATCTCCAACTTGTCGATTCTGGGAGAATCGGTCGACCGGAAAAGTAGGGGCGGTCGATCGAAATCTGTAATTCCTGGAGTGTTTCATTTCTGGAAGAATCGGTCGACCGGAAAGGCAGGGGCGGTCGACCGAAACCTGTAAAACGTGGAATTCTTAGGCTCTGGCAAATCTGGTCGACCGGCCAAGGTGTGTAGGTCGATCGGAAACACCTATACCTGCAAAAATGAAGTGTTAGACCAATGAAACATGTTCATAAGTCAAGATATTCATGTCCTCATCAATTTCATGTATTTTGGGATTGAAATCAACTTAGAATATGCTTTGAGCATTTCTAAATTTTGTTCCGGGGGCTCCGCCCCCGGAAACCCCCGCAAGGGGCGCTGCCCCCTTGACCCCCGCGACCTGACCGCGCAGGTCGATCCGCGTGCGAGGGCGCAACATTGAGCTTTCACTTGTCCATTCATTTGCATATCTTGATCATCTTGGATGAATGCTCGGTCCTCTGTTGAGCTTTCACAGTAGATATTTCCACTCCAATCAAAGTGTACTTGGCATCATGCACTTGGCATCATAAGTGACTTTTGATCGTCCTCCTGGGATGGCTTGCTCCTTTGGATTGATCTTGATTTGTGTGTTGCAAGCCATTCTTGATCTGCAAGTGCACTTGACAATATAATGACCTGAATTGTATGTAAATGGATTTTATCAAATGCATAGCAAAAGCAAAATGCATATCAAATTGATTTTATCAAATGCATAGCAAATGCATAATGAATAGCAAAATGACTCTAAAGACATACATCATCAAAACACTAGAAATGAGTCATAGTTGAGTCATAGTTGGAATCACATCAAAATAATAGAACCAATCATTAGTTGAGTCATAGTTGGACATCATCAAAACAATAGAAACACTCACGTTCCACACATGCCCAACTTTAGCACAACATTCTCCCCAACAATTTCTTCGTGGATCGGCGTCCACGGCGCGTCGTTTCTTCGGTGGAGGTAGGGAGATAGACCCCCAGCTCGTGCATTCCCTTTCCCGCGAATTTTGTAGGCCGTGGTGAGCCGAGCTGGTGTATTTGGAGAATTTTGGAAAAATTCCATGTTTTAGGGCTTGTGGGCCGATCTACCGTTTAATTATGTTTTTGGCCGATCCGAGGCCGTAGATGCATGCTAGGGGCTATTTGGGGGCTTCCCCCCCTTTTTCCCCCTCTCCCGTTGAGGTATGGGGGCGTGGTGAAGTTTTTTGGTCGTTTCCCGCCGTTCCGCCGCCGGGACGGTGTGACGGTCGTTCCAGTGACCGCCACAGCGTGTGACGCCCCAGGGTGGGTGCGTCACAGCGTACTATTTTGCCAACTGGGTGGTCCGTGGGCCTGACGGTCCCACGATAGACCGCCAGGGCGTGTGACGCGCCTAGGTTGGACCGTCAGAGTGACGATCCGACCGTTGGCAGTCGACCGTTGTGGTTTTGACCGTTGGGAGTCAAGGCCTCTGACGCACCCATGGTGGAGCGTCAGAGCCTGGTGACGCCCCTGTGAGGGAGCGTCAGAGAGGACGCGTCCCCACCTTCTAACGCACCTGGGTTGGAGCGTTAGAGTCTGTGACGCCCCGAGGGGTGTGCGTTACAGCCAGTTTTGTCCCGTCTTCTGACGCACCAGCGTTGGTCCGTCAGAGACCGTGACGCCCCGGGCGATGTGCGTCACGGTTGGTTTCTGCTCATCTTCTGACGCACCAGGCTAGGCTAGTCAGAGACTGTGACGCACCAGGACTGGCGCGTTACAGCCGGTTTTGCACCGAGTGTCTGACGCTCCTGAGTTGGACCGTCAGGGTGCTGTGACGGCCCGTCCTTGGACCGTTACAGATGTGACGGCCTAAAGATAGACCGCCAGGCACTATGTTGTGCCGAAGTGGTTCTTCGTGCTTGCCGCGATCGTTTCGCGTTGTGTAGGTTCCTAGTCGACCCGGTTGGAACCCAGTGATCGACTTGCGGTCTTGTGAATGTCCCAGACACCCCGAGGGTTCTGCGTACGTGTTTTGAGGGTGTCAGGAGGACCGTGCTACTTCGTTTAGCGTGCCTGTGGGTTTGAGAGTCTGGGTGACTCCTCATGTTTGGGGCTTTTGTGTTACGCTTGACCAAGTCACCGTGCGTCGGTGTGAGTGCGGCGAGGGTTCCCCGCACGCCGTGAGTTTATCTGGAAAGAGGTTTCCGAGTGGGCCATGGGTAAGGCCTTGGACTGCGAGTCCAGTTGCCCGCCTGGGGCTGGAGGGTTCCCGCTTTTCCCTGAGAATGGGATTCGGTTTGGCGGCCTGTGAGCTGCCTTGGGAACCGTGTTTTGGCATTTCTGCGTGGCCAGGTGCGTGGCCCGTGGACTGTGAGTCCCATTTCTTCTCCGACCGTGGTCACCGTGTGACGGTGCTAGTACGTGGGATGGTCCCCGTGGTTCGTCGGGTTTGAACGTTGTTTTCCGTTGACTTGAGAGTCTACTCCGTAAGGACCCTCCACTAGTCGTAGCTTGCTTACACATTTAGTGGTCCCACCAGGGAGTGGTGGAGAGGCTACCCTGAGGATGGTTTTAGGCTGGTTTTCGTCGGGCCCCGCGTCTAGCAGCCAGAGTCTGGCTGAGGGGAAAACCGGTCAGAGGGCCAGACCAGGGACGGACGGTCTGTGTGTGCACACGTGGTTAGGGGCGGTTGGACCCACGCTGACGGGCGTGACCCCAGCTAGTCACTTGTTTATGGTTACTTGTACGGTGTCTCAGTTCCCGCTGGGCCAGAGGGAGACACCTGAGGCGCGGACTAAGACGTCAGTGGACGCATTCGGCCTTGCTTCTAGTGAGAGGTACTCCTGTCGAGTCGGGTGTGACAGATTGTCAGTCAATTTCTGTGACTTTGACCTTCGGGTTTTTGGTCGTGTTGACCGTTGAGTTCCGGGTGTTTCACTGTGGCACGTGTGTCGATTTTCGTGCCACGAGACTAGTGCTAATAGCTTTACCGAGGTTGCGTCTTGTTGGTGCGATGTCCGCAACCGGGTGGTCGGGGTTGCACCTTGGATAGCGTGTCCAGGTTGGCCGTGTCCTGGGAGATAGGCCTCTACGGCGGGGTTGCCGTGGGTTTTTACTTCGGTAAGTGGTGCTAGTGTGGTCCGGTTCCCGACCGTGAGATCGGAACTTCTCTTTCTGCTTGACCGGTACAGTAGGAGTAGTTGTAGTGCCGAGCTTTGACCGGCCACCAGGTTTACATTTCCTGTTGTTACTGTTGCTCTTGTAGTTACAGCTTTCCATGCCACCGTTGTTCTCAGTTGGGGTTCCGTGGGATCCCTACTGGGCCAGTGATAGGAGGCTCACCCCTATTTTTTAGGTGCGGCGGTTCTTCCTCGTGGTTCGAGGATGCTGTTCAGAGGTTCTTAGTTGCTAGCTCGCCGGGCCGAGTGTTTTCACTTGGCATGTGGTACGTTTTTACTGCTTTAGACTGTACTTTCTGTTGGACTGGACTCTGCTGCTGTTGTTGTTTATTTATTTCTGTTAATGGTTGAATTGTTCTGCTTTATTTCCTATTTCTTTGTGCCTCCACACTCCTTTTAGCCCTTTCGAGCCCTCCCGGCTCGTGGGCGGCGGTTCGAGTCTCGGGTTATCGGGCCTTCCCAGTAATCGGATTCTCGGGTCGTTACAGATGGTATCAGAGCGGTGGTTGTGGACGTACATAGGAATTCGAGATATTGTAGTGATCAGAGTCCATAAAGTCTAGTACAGTCGGCAGCTCGCTTAGGGATTTGTGTTTATTTTTCGCCTAGTTTCTCGCTTGAGAGCTTGAGTGCGCTGTGCGGCGCTGTGAAGGTGGTTACTGTCCGCGGCTTTTGTTGCCGGCGTGTGATCTAAGGATCGAGGTTGAGAGCTTTCTCCCTCATCGGGGGTGGCCCTGGTTGTGCTGCGTTGGGCAGAGGTTGCCGGCAGGTGCGTTGCTATGGTGCTGCGTTCGAGGTGTTTTCAGCGAGGTCAGGTGGCTGGTGCGGATTGTTCGTGGTTGAGTGGCCGTGAGCGTGCTCTGAGGGAGCTGCTGTCGATTTTGGGCCACTTCAGATCAAGGTTTATCCAGCCCCTGAGGCGCTGAGGTTGAGGTTTGAGGCGTCGGAGCGGGTGCTCTTGTCGAGAATTGTGCTCGAATGAGCAGAGGATCTTCTCGATGAGCTGATGTTTCGTCAAGCCTGATGTTCATGTCATGCTCTATGGCGTCAGAAATGACGTGTTGGTCTCGGTTATTCTTGCGGATTTCGTGGCAGGATTGGGCTGTGGTGTCTCAGTAAGTTTTGCTCCTGCGCTCTTGTGTGCGAATGGGTTGTGTTCGCCTTGGAATTGGTTTGAGATGTGAAGGTTCCGCGGTGAGTTTCGGGACGCTAGGATGAGCGTCGGCGGTTGTCGATTATGGCTCGTGTTGCGGCTCTTGGCATGGCGTGTTGCAGTTCGAGGAATGGCAACAGTGGTGCATCGAGAGATGCTGTGATTGTGGTCCGACGTGACACTCGCCGAGTGTGTCGGATGCGCTGGCCTGATATGGTGATGATTTTCTCGATGCTGGAAGGTGTTGTTCTCAGCATGCGCGAGGTTCGAGGTCAGGTCAAGCGTGGAGTTTTCCGTTGGTCGGAAGTGCGATTGGTTTCTCCTTTGACTGGAGAGAATTATGTTTGGCTAAGATTGCCGTCTTGCATCATGTGTCCGGATTGGTTAGCCTTGTGTGCCATGAAGTCCGTGCGAGACGTGCTCCTTATCTTGGCAAGGTGGTTGCGTGTGATGAGCTGTGCCCAATTCTCTTGTCGTGTAAGGATGCTAGCGCTGTTCCGGAAGGACGAGTGCCGGTCGGGCGGTGTTTCCGAGAATTTGTGGCTATGCACGTGGATCAGAGTGCACAACGGAAGCGTGGTGTCCATAACCCACTGGTTCAGGATCGTAGTGTTGGTTGCTACGGGCGGATCCCTGAGTTTGCGTTGAGCATTGGAGGATTGGTCTCTTTGTGTGAGACGTGTTGTTGCCGTGCCGTTGCTCGAGGTATCGTGATTCTTGGCACTGGCAGGATGGAGTGTTGGGGAATGTGCTGGCTAGTGTGCCGCATGAGTACCCTGTTCCTGTGATGGAAGCCGTGTCAGGCGTCGGTATTAGACCCGGATGGGGTTGTTGAGGATGTCGCCTGACGGAGGTCGAGGACGTGTTGGTCAGAGTCGGTGGCTTGGTGCCCGACTTGTATTGGAGGTTGTGTCCTCGGTGGAGATCGTGTTTTGAGGAAGTGACCTCTGAGAGATTTTAGGTTCCGGTTGGTAGCTGCGAGTGACTGGTAAGGCTAGTCTCGTAGTCGACCATGGTAAGATGTGTTTTGCTTGAGGACCCGTGTGCATTGGTCGTGGTGTCGGTGACCAGGTTGCTGTAATTTTGGGTGGCACTTTCCTCCCCTAGAGATGTGTGCCGTGGATTGTTCCGGTGGTGTCCCATGGCTCTGTGGTAAGGGCAGAATCGGGATTGGCAGGTGTCCACTTGGATTAATGGACGAAGGTTTCGATGAGATAGGACGGAAGAGTGACGCCTGTGCGTGGAGGTCCTTGATGGGATGTTGGTGTCGCAACGGTTATCCTTGGTCTGTGACCAGCATGGGATGGTTCCCCTGTAAGTCTGAGTCAAGTGAGGTGATGACCGAAAATGCCAGGATCTTGTCATTTGGTTTCATCGTGCCCCCCGAGAGGGTCGAGTTGGCGCGATGATCGAGTTCGGATGCGGTGTCCGAGAGGAGTGCAGCTCGTAATGTGGTTTCGGTCTGGCTGTGAGTCAGCGGATGGCCTGTCGTGAGTTGGATCTTGCCCGTTGGGCCGGTGGAGGTTTCCCGTTGACGTGTATCTGGCGACCGGTGTATGGTCTTTCACAGATAGAAGATGTTGTTGGTTGTGTATCGTGAACGGTGAGAGCCGAGTGCGGGTGAGAACTTTGGTGGTCGTTTCTGTGATGTGCCTTTCCGGACGGGATCTGGGCTTTGTCGAAGTTTATCTTCTGACAGAGTTGGCACAGTGATATGTTTGGCTTTCTGCTTGCCAGGTGTGAGGTGCTTCTTGGTGTTGAGCCGATGTTCTAGTTGCGGTCTGTCGAGATGGTTGCGTGAGCTGATGGAGGCTCTGTATTGGTTGTTCTCTTGAGAAGGGTGTACGACCTGTCAGCTGGTTGTGAAGTTGATGTGTGATTTGTCTGCCGACCGCAGGATGGATCGGTAGCTGTTTCTCGTGACGAGGACTGTGTCTCCTCGGTGAGCGAGTTGGTGGTAGCGGTGCCATGATTGGTTTTCATCGCGGCTGAGGTGATACCAGACTTGTGCTCTTGTGTGGTGCTTGCTCTGATGGCCGGTGTGTGCGGCATGTGGAGCGAGGTGTCGTTCGTGGTGGTAGTCTGGCTATGTCCCTCAGGATCAGTGTTTTCGTGAGAATCGATGTTTTCTATGCTGTGGCTCTGACAGCGTTGTCAGTTGGTTGAGGTGTTCTTCCCCTGTGACTTGGTGCTAGTCCTGAATTTCGAGGATGAAATTCCTTTAAGGGGGGAGGGCTGTAATGCCCCAGATTTTTCAGATATTTTTCGGATATTTTTAGTGGGTCTCGGAGTGTATTTTGTGCTTTACACGTGTTTTTCCCTGATGTGCCTTCGGAACTTTGTGCAGGGCGAACCGTGGCGTTTTTCAACTCCGGGACGTTACCATTGCGTTGTGTTCCTCCCGATAATCGCGGAGGTAATTTTTCGTAATTTTTTGAATTTCTAGAATTTTCAAGTTTTTCTATATCCTTTCTCTCTCTCCCCTCTCATTTCTCACTCTCTCCCTCTCTCTCTTCTCCCACGCTCTCTTCTCACCCTCTCTTCTTCGGCGGCCGACGGAGTGAGACGGGGGCGCGACAGGGCGACGCGGGTGAGGAGGACGGCAAGGATGGGTCGAGGATCGGGGGATGGAGGTGCGTGGAAGCTCGGTGGCGCGTTCGTGAGCTGGCGAGGGTTTCGCGGCGATTTCTTCGTGGATCGGCGTCCACGACGCGTCGTTTCTTCGGTGGAGGTAGGGAGATGGACCCCCAGCTCGTGCATTCCCTTTCCCGTGAGTTTTGTAGGCCGTGGTGAGCCGAGCGGGCGTATTTGGGGAATTTTAGGAAAATTCCATGTTTTAGGGCTTGTGGGCCGATCTACCGTTTCATTATGTTTTTTTCCGATCCGAGGCCGTAGATGCATGCTAGGGGCTATTTGGGGGCTTCCCCCTTGTTTTCCCCCTCTCCCGTGGAGGTATGGGGGCGTGGTGAAGTTTTTGATCGTTTCCCGCCGTTCCGCCGCCGGGACGGTGTGACGGTCGTTCCAGTGACCGCCACAGCGTGTGACGCCCCAGGGTGGGTGCGTCACAGCGTACTATTTTGCCAACTGGGTGGTCCGTGGGCCTGACGGTCCCACGATAGACCGCCAGGGCGTGTGACGGGCCTAGGTTGGACCGTCAGAGTGACGATCCGACCGTTGGCAGTCGACCATTGTGGTTTTGACCGTTGGGGGTCAAGGCCTCTGACGCACCCAAGGTGGAGCGCCAGAGCCTGGTGACGCCCCTGTGAGGGAGCGTCAGAGAGGACGCATCCCCACCTTCTAATGCACATGGGTTGGAGCGTTAGAGTCTGTGACACCCCGAGGGGTGTGCGTTACAGCCAGTTTTGTCCCGTCTTCTGACGCAACAGCATTGGTCCGTCAGAGACCGTGACGCCCCGGGCGGTGTGCGTCACGGTTGGTTTCTGCTCGTCTTCTGACACACCAGGCTAGGCGCGTCAGAGACTGTGACGCACCAGGACTGGCTCGTTACAACCGATTTTGCACCGAGTGTCTGATGCTCCTGAGTTGGACCGTCAGGGTGATGTGACGGCCCATCCTTGGACCGTTACTGCTGTGACGGCCCAAAGATAGACCACCAGACACTGTGTTGTGCCGAAGTGGTTCTTCGTGCTTGCCGCGATCGTTTTGCGTTGTGTAGGTTCATGGTCGACCCGGTTGGGACCCAGTGGTCGACTTGCGGTCTTGTGAATTTCCCAGACACCCCGAGGGTTCTGCGTACGTGTTTTGAGGGTGTCGGGAGGACTGTGCTACCTCGTTTAGCGTGCCCGTGGGTTTGAGAGTCTGGGTGACTCCTCATGTTCCGGGCTTTTCTGTTACGCTTGACCGAGTCACCGTGCGTCGGTGTGAGTGAGGCGAGGGTTTGCCGCACGCCGTGAGTTTCTCTGGAAAGAGGTTTCCGAGTGGGCCATGGGTAAGGCCTTGGACTGCGAGTCCAGTTGCCCAGCCTGGGGCTGGAGGGTTCCCGCTTTTCCCTGAGAATGGGATTCGGTTTGGTGGCCTGTGAGCTGCCTTGGGAACCGTGTTTTGACATTTCTGCGTGGCCAGGTGCGTGGCCCGTGGACTGTGAGTCCCGATTCTTCAACGACCGTGGTCACCGTGCGACGGTGTTGGTACGTGGGACGGTCCCCGTACTTCGTCGGGTTCGGACGTTGTTTTCCGTTAACTTGAGAGTCAACTCCGTAGTGACCCTCCACTAGTCGTAGCATGGTTACACGTTTAGTGGTCCCACCAAGGAGTGGTGGAGAGGCTACTCTGAGGATGATTTTAGACTGGTTTCCGTCGGGCCCCGCGTCTAGCAGCCAGAGTCCGGCTGAGGGGAAAACTGATCAGAGGGCCAGACCAGGGACGGACGGTCTGTGTGTGAACACGTGGTTGGGGGCAGTTGGACCCACGCTGACGGGCGTGACCCCAGCTAGTCACTTGTTTGTGGTTACTTGTACGGTGTCTCAGTTCCCGCTGGGCCGGAGGGAGACACCTGAGGCGCGGACTAAGACGTGAGTGGACGCATTCGGCCTTGCTTCTAATGGGAGGTACTCCTGTCGAGTCGGGAGTGACAGACTGTCAGTCAGTTTCTGTGACTTCGACCTTCGGGTTTTTGATCCTGTTGACCGTTGAGTTCCGGGTGTTTCACTGTGGCGCGTGTGTCGGTTTTCGTGCCGCGAGACTAGTGCTAATAGCTTTACCGAGGTTACGTCTTGTTGGTGCGAAGTCCGCGACCGGGTGGTCGGGGTTGCACCTTGGACAGCGTGTCCAGGTTGGCCGTGTCCTGGGAGACAGGCCTCTACGGCGGGGTTGCCGTGGGTTTTTACTTCGGTAAGTGGTGCTAGTGTGGTTCGGTTCCCGACTGTGAGATCAGAACTTCTCTTTCTACTTGACCGGTATAGTAGGAGTGGTTGTAGTGCCGAGCTTTGACCGGTCACCGGGTTTACTGTTCCTACTGTTACTGTTGCTCTTGTAGTTATAGATTTCCGTGCCGCCGTTGTTCTCAGTTGGGGTTCCGCGGGATCCCTACTAGGCCAGTGACAGGAGGCTCACCCCTACTTTTCAGGTGCGGCGGTTCTTCCTCGTGGTTCGAGGATACTGTTCAGAGGTTCTTTGTTGCCAGCTCGCCGGGCCGAGTGTTCACTTGGCATGTGGTACGTTTTTACTGCTTTAGACTGTACTTTCTGTTGGACTGGACTCTGCTGCTGTTGTTGTTTATTTATTTCTGTTAATTATTGAATTATCCTGCTTTATTTACTATTTCTTTGTACCTCCACACTCCTTTTAGCCATTCCGAGCCCTCCTGACTCGTGGGCGGCGGTTCGAGTCTCGGGTTATCGGGCCTTCCCGATAATCGGATTCTCAGGTCGTTACATCATGCCCCTCCCTCTCTAACGATAGAGACGACAAATGTCGGGGGGGGGGGGGGCAACGGCTCTCACCCCCGAACACCCCACTCCCTCTACCCCTCCAGTGAATCCCCCTACCCCTCCCTGCCCCTCCTCCTCAGCCAGCAGCCCCCACCAGCCTCGGCATATCCCCCCCTCCCCTCGACGAACCCCCCTCACCCCCCACCCTGTGCAACTCCCCGCCCCCCACTCAACCCCCGCCCCTGTAGAGCAAGGAGAGTCCAAAAAAAATTATTTTCTTGAGAATAAAGAGGAAAAACATTTTTTAAAAATAGAGAAAATAAAAAATAAATAAAAAATAAAAAGGAGAAATTCTAGATGTGAGAGAGAGAGAGAGAGAGAGAGAGATGAGCTAGACAAGGGTGATGAGTTAGAGATATGAGAGAGACGGTGAGAGACACATGCTCATAGTCGTGGGGAAAAAAAGAAAGAAAGAGAGGGACTTTTTTGATCTTACATTTGCTATATATTATTATTAAATTAACTTGTACAATTATCAAAGCTCCTAGATCAACCATAGATTAGGGGGTTAGTTAAGTTACTGTCAAAGTAATTGTGAGTTAACTCTGATATAACTTAGCTAGGTTAACGTATTTACATTTTGAGGAGCTAACCCTATGTGAAAGAGTGGGGCTTGAGATTTTGGTTTGAGCCATCATTGACTTTGGGTTTCAGTTTATGTGGGCGTTGTTTGTGTTATTTCTCTTTTGAGTGTATGCATCTTACTGGGTTAACGGGAGTATCTAATGTCACGACCAAAAAATAAAAAGGACTCCCTTCCTAGCCTCCTTGGAATCGCAACCATCCCTATCAAATAGATCACAATCTTTAAAAATATATCATCTTAATTGTCACACTCTTTTTTTAATTTTTTATTCTTAAAATTTGGAGACAGATAATCAATCAATGTAACAATAATAAATAAGATAGTGAAAAGAGCGACAGAGTGCTCTCTCTCTCTCTCAAAACTGGAAAAGATCTATACCCCTTCTCCCTTGACCTTATTATAATAGGATCCAAGCAAAAATTCTACCACATCCACTCACCACTGTTGTTCTTGTCCTCGGAGGACAGCCTCGCGGGCTGATCGACGGCAGTGATGGTGTCATCCATTCTAGGATTCCGGGTCCATTAAACGTGGGGGACACCCCGTCACCCCCCCCCCACCCCACCCCAAATCACAAAAAGAAAGAAAAGGATCGCAGGGGACACGGACAATTTTCCAACGAGGGAGAGAAGTAACTGCTAACAATAATGGCAGGTGGGGTTTGTGCTCACGCCCAGTGCCAGTGGTGACTGTCTGAACACAACAACCCCACACAGAAGCGAGAGTACGGAAACGGAAAGAAGGGTTGGTGGGGCGTTGAGGTAGGAGGAGGACCCGCCCCGCCCGACAGAAGGGGGTGAGGATCACGTGGGAAGGGGCGTCGAGGAGCGAGTGACAACGCTCCAACCTCACGTGGATAACGACGTCCTTCCCCAGACCGCCCGGACCCCCACCCCACCCACCACCACCACCATGCACACCCACCCACCACCACCATGCACACCTTGTCCTTGGCAATCATTTGCCTCCCCTGCTCCCTCCATTTATATAACTTTTATTCTCCTCTTCTTTTGTTCCTCTCTCGAGCAAAAATGATCCATAGTGGGCCCCCGCCCCCGAACCCCCTGAGCTAGGCATTTCTTTATGTGAAGTCAAATATCCTGATAATTCTCGGACTATTGTTAAGAGTATCATAAGTCTAACAAATTCTTACGTAGATAACTACTAAATGACTCGTTTATGTATATACATAATTATATAATTATATTTTTAATATATATATATATATATATTTACTAATATAACTTCACTATATAATTAGTATATGTGCAGACCTCTACGATCGTCGGTCAAACCCTAAAGTCAAATTATATAAATACGAGTAATGTTACGGGGTGTCATATCTCACCGAGAGCATCATCGAACTTAAGCCTATCATCTTAAAAAGGTAGAATCAACTCCGCCATCTAATTTTCAGATCGAGCGGTCAAATTGACACGTGACATGTCACACCCCTTCTGGGCGTGGAACCACATTGCATGCTCCGTTATAAATTATCTAATAGCAATCAATTGTAGAAATATTAATACATGCACTTTCATTATATAGTACAATTATTTTAATTAATTTTTATAGAAGAGTGATATTTGTGTAATTATATATCTCATAAGTTTTTTTGTAATTATTTTATTTTTATATATCTATTTATGGGGACGCATTACGTAGATCATAATACAAGTATTCCTCTCCCTTATAAGATAGAATAGATGATAGGTCGTTTGGAATCCCATCCTAGCAGAAAAATGGAGGTTTGGGGAAGAAGACTCTTTCACCTATCAAGGAAGGCTCAAAACATGGTCTCCACGGTGTTCTCCGTTATTAACACGGTAGATGTCAAAAAGTGATCTCTCAGATCACATATTACATCTTTAAGATTTATTTATATAGAAAGATGAGAGATTTTTTTGAGGAGAACACTTGCGAGCAAAAGAGATAGTCTTGCGATGTCTAAGTCAGACGAATAATTGGAATAGGTGAAGAGTGCTCGGAGGATGATGTGAGTGCTCATAAGGATGATTAGAACAAAAAATATAGTTAGCGTGGGATGCTAGAAAATTAGTATCCCCTGGCCGTCTTACCAAAGGACTTCTTATAGGGTCCTCCATCCTATAGCACGTCTCCGTCATTTGCATTACCTTACTTGATGAGAGAACGGTCATCTAAGATCGTGAGATTGTGAGATACTTGATCTTCCACTTAACGAGAGATAAGAGAACGTGAGTCACCTCTTAATGCCCATTACTCATCCATTATGGCGATAATGATCTCCAGATCATGCGTCACGTGAATCGTACGGTGGGACAGTTACGTATGCGGGACACGGGTCTGGATCCTAAGCCAGTCGTCATTAGACCCTTGGACTGGTCGTTGTTGGGCCTCTAGACATATTATTCCCTCCCCATACACTATTCTTATAAGTGTTTGACTTTTTGGATGGAATTGGAATAGATATTTGAGTTAGTCGAGTTGGGGCCACTCGTCTTGGTTGCTTGGATAGGAGATGTGAGGGGGAATGAATTCTTTTAGACGAATAAATTGAAACATCCCATTTGATAAAAAAACTTAAGTTATTTTTTTATTTAGACTAAAATCTTATATTAAATTACTTATAATTTATTTTGTTTTTATAGATAGAATAACGCTGTGGTTATCGAATCAAAAATTACGTATTTTGGTATTACTCACCGAGCATGGCTCTTTTCGACACAACTCATTTGATTATTAAAGAGGTCTTAAGGGTTGGTTATTGATTTTGAATATTAGTCATCTGAGTGTGCACGAAGGAGTTTAACTCTTTGAATATTAATTAGTCATCTGTAACATAATTTTGGCGCCCTCAAATTGAGAAGCATCCAACTCAAATTTATCTCTTTTCTCTTTTTTTTCACTCTTCGAGTTTTAAATATGATGGCCAGAAAAACAACTGTAGTAAATGAGGCGGTAGAAAAGAATATAACATGGTTATATTTCTCAACAAAATTTAACCTGAAATAATAATATACTTACATACGTACATATATACGTATTTGCTTTCTTGAAAAGGACGGTGTGCGTAGTATCATGTGTCAAAGACTCGGACTTTTCTCGTGACGAGGAGGACGAGGTCGGGGTGGCATCGTGGGTGGGGACGACCGAGTTTACAAAAAGATGCGCGTCGCCCGCGCCCACGTGTTCCCCCCTACCTAGCCTGCCGATGTCCCTCTCTCGACAGCTCTCGATGAGACCCCGCTTTGCCGTTTGGTGGTAGATCACCCCCTTTTGGTGGCCAAATATTAGGTAAGGTTCGCTTCTCTCAGCTTTTAATTCCAATCAAAAGAAGGGAATTCTTGTTTTTTTTAAATCCACGTACCCTTGAAAAATGTCGTGTGCTTGGTTGCACTCCTAAAATTCTCATATTATCTTGTATCCCTAAATAAAATTTAAGAATAATTATACGTACGTGTATCCTTAGAATCTAGCTTATTTATTTGCATAAATAACTTTGGTAAATATGTTGTTAATTGCAAAAAAAATTATCTCATTTTAACAATTGCAAAATTACCGGTCTTATTTAACTATAGTTTAAATAACTCTCTTGAACGAAAAATGAACATTACTGTAAAATTATCCCCGAGATTAATTGCCATTCAGGGTTTCCTTTTGGAATCATAAAATTAAAATTTAAGAAGAAAATATCTTTATAGAAAAATGGTATCTTCAGAGAGAGAGAGAGAGAGAGAAGGAAAACTAAAGAGAGAGGAGGAGTTTAGCAAAGATATTTTGGTCTTTTCTAAAGATTAATTAGGGTTAAATAAGATATTTTTACCGACAGCTAATAGCCTAACTGCTAGTGATGGCAAGGGTATTTTTATACATATTATAGCGCGACGAGGTTATTTATAGCAATATAATTAGCTAAATAAGGATGACACTTTTATAATTGCTCAAATAAGAGGATTATTTTTACAATTATCTCATAATTTTATAGTCATGTAAAAGGTGCTTCGCTGCATGAAAATATTATTAAATAAAAATTTGTCAGGTATGTTCTTTTTACTTGTGATCAGGGTTTGAAGTCCCGATCCGGGTCGTCTCGACCCGCAAGTCTCGACCCGACCTAAGCGGTGGGCGGGACTCTCGGGTCGTGGATTGTGACTGGGATGTTTTATTACTTTAATATTATAATATATATATATATAATATCTTTTTTATTTTATTCTATTATTTTATATATTATATGTATATATATATAAAGTCCTTTTTATTTTAATACGGTGCGAGATGGATCGAGACGGAGCGAGACGGGACCGACCCGACCCGTCTCAGGCCGTGACCGAGATAGACGAGTCGATCAAGACAGCAAACCCTGATTGTGACTATTATTCTAGCCCGTCCGTTCATGCAATTTTTATTCCAAAACTCAAAGAAAATGCAAGATTTAAAAAAAGAATAATTACATGTATACTCACAATATATCCTATCCTATTGCAGTCTCTTCACAGGCTCACAGCAAAAGGAGAGCAGATACATGTAGAACTTTGTCTCTTTGGAAATAATGCACAAAAAGCACACGCAAATGTAACTATATACGTAGTCCTCCGTACAGGTCTGCAACACAAAAAATAATTGTAATTGTTTTAGGGTCACTTTGTTAACGGAATAATCCCCGGATATGATGAGTTATTCTATTTTTTCACCCTTGTTCTAGTTTGATAGTAGGGTTAAGTTAACAGGGGTCGATTAGGATAAAAGCCCTTATTCTAAGAATAACTTATTCTATCATTTTTTAGGAATGAGTTATCCTAGAGGATAAGAACAAATTATCAAACTGATAAAGAGAAAGGTTAAAGAATAACTCATCCTAACCTATCTCATTAGAGTTATCTTAACTTATTATCAAACAGGGCCCTAAAGATTATTGTTCCAAAAATTAAAGTCCGACAAATAACGTGCTGGCAAGAAGGCATAACCTATATATATATATATATATATATATATATATATATATATATATAGCAAAGCTACATCATGATTCGTAGCACATAATGAGGATTTGAATCGTGGTTAAAAAAAGCAGGAACAGAAGTTGGAACCGTGAGCCGTAAAGAGAGATGTTTGCAGCTTATTGGGCCTCATCTATGTTAACAGTCATGGGCCTGTGACACACGAAATGGCCTGATAAGTTACAACTCATATCACATCGACCGAAAGAGGGAGGGTTCGCAATAAAACAGCAAACCGTGGCTTGCTGCAAGTATTACTTGCTATTCATAATAACCAAAGTATATAAAATGTTTCCAGATAAAATTCAAACTCTAAGAAAATGTTAACTTGCACAAGGAGTAAAGGATAACTGACATTGAATACCCCCAACTAATTAATCATATGATCTGGTAGCTAAATCAACCAGAATTGGTTCATACCTGCAATAATAATCATGAAAATAAACACCTCAACGATGCTCACGTACTTCCCATGTCACCTTCTGCTTGCATTTAACATCAGGGCCATCCGTTGCAAACTGGGGTTGGCAAAACTGTGGCCGAATGGCCACATCTCCATCACCCGATTGCGCATCCATTAGTCTTCTCGATGGAAAACACATCCAAACTGGGTGAGCTTTTGAGCAATTAATTGTTGCCAAGTCAGATAAACCAGCAACTGTGCGTCGCTGAAAAAATTAAGGCATGTTTCATGAGCAACCATTCCGTTGGATGAGCCAGCCAGGCCAATCCAACATGTCAAGAGTTCTTCTTTGTCAATAATTAGCTCTTCAATCATTAAGCATTTTTTGGATAAGAACTGATGCCATTAAAAATGTTGAAGGACCTTCGGAGGTGGCTTCCAGCTGGAGAACATTTGCCGGGACAAGGATCAGTCTTGCTGTCCATGTCCATCTCAGGACCGGAGTGGAAGCCAAATTTCCAGATAGCTCTCTCTGTCTGAATTAAGTTGCTTACAAAATATTGCCATACATATGTCATTGCTATGGCAGATTAATTAGGGCATGGGAGAGAAATCTGTGACGAATTATAGGAGCTGGAATCACATATAAAAAGGAGAATTATCCTCCAAATTTAAGGAAGAAGATGGGAAGTATGGTAAACCACAATTCAGGGGCTGGTTATTAATTTGCTTCCCCATCTTCCCCCCAGTGTCAGAAAGCAATATTCTACTTCAAATCCCAGGAAGATTCTGACAGAGTTCACAAGACAGCCTGCAGAGCCTCTACACTTGGTGCCGGAAAAGTCCACTCGGCAGGGAAGGAATTACTAATAACCAGAGTCTCCAGGGATTAATTAATCTTGCGACCTCTGATCCTATCAACCCTCTCCTGCTGGACTGGTTGTACTACATGTGTAATGTGAACTGCGGAATCAGGTCCCGTGATTTGTGGACGGATTTAGTTAAAAGGACATATCACCTTCAAGAGATGAGAAGAGAGAGGGGCATGCACAGAGTACGTATCACCTGAGATAGTGGCATCCATGACGATTCATTTTAACTGGATAATGGTACCTTCCGTGTATTCATTTGATCTCAAATGTGCACAACTATATATGTATGCTCGGAGAGAGCATCAAGCTCCCCATCCCTTCACCAATAGAAAACAAGAAATCTATCTATCTATCTATATCATTATACACTATTAAGACGATTGGACGGTTTTTTTCCGCCGGTTCGATATTTTTCCTCCGGTTCCTTTGTATCATGTGATGTATCGGTTCATTTGTCCGATTCACTTCAAATGCCCTCCGATACAGTTTGGCATCTACTTCGATTCCCATCGGCATCATGTCCTACGTAGTAGAAGAGGAGAGCGAGGAGGCCGTGGCTGGTGACTCCCTACAGAGGCTCCTATCTCGGCCATATTCTAGGGCTGCCGACCGGCTCCTGCGGGTGGCCCTCGATCTCAAGGAAAAGGTTCGGCCGTTCTCGCTGTTATCTGGCTTACCCAGATTCTTGATCGCTTTATGATCAAGGCGTTTCGTGTTTGAACCTCCTGTCACAATATGGGTTTCTGCCGGGGAGTTCGAAACGGGCTGGTAGATTTCGAAAAGAAGCGATGGTGCTGATCACAGGGCCTCAGACTCTCTGGGCATCTCCCACTTGGTGGTGTTCGGGTATAGAATTTGGGGTGCTTCCACGTTGGACTTGTCCATTTCTCCCTTAACCTGTTTCCTGGCTTTTTAACTTGGGTGAGAAGAGCTAAGATGCTAGCAAAAGCTGCTATTCTGAATGCTAAATTTACGTGTCGATCGGATCCTGAGAACTCAAGCGGGGAAAGCATGTAGGATATGAGCAGCGTCTGGTGCCCTTTGCTAATTAGTACCCATTCGCATGAGTTTAGCATCTCTGAGCTACTGTGTATACACAAGCTCGTGATGCATAGTGTATCAATATGACAAATCATTATTTTACATCCCGTGATCGGAAATCTTGGGATTTGTCATAAAAAAACCTGGGCATGTGATCCTTTATGCTTCACCGATTTTTGCCAAATGGAAGGGTCGCTGCGGAACTCGCGGGGAGGGGTGTATTGTGCATTGCACACCTCATGTTTGTGTATATTCAGTCTGCATAAATCATTCTAAATGGTCTTTCCCTTTCATCTTGCAGCATTTGGACTGTTGACTTGGCATATTTGTTGAAAAAGTTCTGTTGCTTTTTTTATAAGGTGTGTCAATGAGAAAGTTCTCATAGCCATGCAATTGATGTTTTTTCTTCTTTTAGTCAGTCTCGATTGCTTAATTATGTTCTTAAAGAGCGTACTAACTTTAACTTAGAAAGAAAAACATCTCTTCCCACCTCATTAGTATTTATTTCATATTATTTGCATAGAAAGGGTTATTTTCATACATAACATCCGTACATGCAAAGTACCACCTTTAGATGCCAAATATCATATATACCATTATTATTAACAAAATTTTAAAAAAGCCACTACATGACGAAAATACCCCAAGGTTTGTGTGGGGAATTTGGGGTTGATATGAAAATTGGGGGCATTTTCATCATTTAGTGACTTTTTTAACTTTTGTTTAATAATAATTTTATATATGATATTTGACATCTAAAGATGATAATTTTGATATTTTGCTTGTACAGATGGTATATATGAAAGTAACCCGTTTAGAAAGTATATAAATTCAGGTGTGTTCACTATGTTGGATTCTTTTTTAAAAATGTAATAGAATGAGGGCAAGGGAGATCCTTATGTATGACTATGTCTCCTTTGATTTTTCTCATCATGACATTAGATTCTCACATGCTTTGTAAGCCGGTGACTTTTATACTGACATGTAAAAGTGTAATTTACAGTATGAGATTTTTAACATGATTGCTTTTAAACACATTAAAAAAAACATGATTGTATTTGTAACCCAGCAGTTACTAAACAAATAGGGGAGGACGACTGTCTACCTTACAAAGTTCTTTTCTGGGCATACCGTGATCCTTTTTTTTTTCTTATAGACATTTTATCTGTTCTGATACATACCATTTGCATATGGACATTAGTGATTTTATATTGAATGTAGCATTAACTAATTGGTTCCCCAGTGTCTTTGTAATCTTTAGTGGCTAGGAGAATTATGTTGAACAGATATTCAAAAATGTTCACAGCTATAAATTATAATGCTTTTCTTATGCTGGAGCTCCTTACAAGACATATGTCAGGCTGGACAATTTTGCCTGTTAGTTAATTCCTAACTTTACTGTTTTCAGCTTTTGAATCATGGCAGGAGCAATTGCATAATGACCTGGGGAGGGTGAATAGGCTTTTTGAAAAGGCACTAGATGCTGGAATTCATATACAGGTATGCCTCGGTCGTTTCCCTTTTCCTTGAAGGTTTCCCCCCAAAAATCTGAAGTATGCACAGTCATCTTTTGGAACTAATTTTTTCTCATACTTTACAGCACAGGTCAATTAGTGGGAAAGAGATTTCTTTCCTAATATTATCTGGCAGATTCATTGCGATTGCTTTGGTGGACAAGTACAAATTAAAGTATGTACAGCCAGCTTCATATTGATGTTTCATTAAATTCTGATCTTTGTCAGGTTTTCATAGTTGTAGTGAAAATTGCCTTATATATTTGTGATGGTTCTCATACTCGATCATTTTTCAATAATTTATTTTTTTGTCTAATCGGCGACGTGATAATTCTTCACTGTTATTTCTTTATTTTATTTTTAATTTTCAACATGGTGTGGGGGTCAGTACAAGTAGTGAGCAGGAAGAGACTGGTATCTTTGAACCTGTACACAGCCAAGGAACAGTGGAAGGGAATGAATTCTTAGGGTTTGATGGGCCTACCGAAACTAAAGCCCATGATTCTGGTCTTCATGGTAGCCTCAAGGATGAAAGCAGTGGCACTGCAAAAGAGATGAGTAGGCATGATTCATTTGGACTAGAGGGCAGGAAAAGGGCAGATTGTAACTCTAAAGGTCAGGAATCTACAGATTGCTTGGAGGAGCCTTCATTGGTTGTCCAGCCAAATGATGTTAAAGGCGTTGAGGTAAATCATGCATTGAGAGTTGCAAATAACCTAGGGAAAAGGCCCAAGCTTGATGAGCACAAAGAGGCAATGCTAGGAAAAAAAAAAAGGCAAACTGTCTTTCTCAAAATTGATGAAGTCAAGCAAGTCAATAATATGCGTTGATCATTGCGTCGGTGATGTTGCTTGCTTGGTGGCTGCCCATGAGTTTGTAGTCTCTTACTGTTTGATACGGTTTATTTCCGATAAACTTCTTGTTATGTCGGTGTGGCAGGTCTGTATCAAGGGGGTGTGTGGAGGATAAGGGTGGAACTGCCAGATGCTTATCCCTACAAGTCTCCGTCAATTGGCTTCGTTAACAAGATCTAAATGTTGATCAGATGTGAATCTCTAAATACTGTTGTTAGTTTCTATTTTCTGTTTGCACATTACATGGAAAGTGCTTCAAAGATTTAGAGGCAGTCTATGTTTGTGGTGAGCTTGCTTGTGACTGATTGTCTCGATGGGTTTATCACTTCTAGGTCTGGCTCAGTTTGTTTGGACGTCATTAACCAAACATGGAGTCCTATGTTTGGTAATTACCCTATCTATTTCTTTGTTTTTACATTTAGAATCAGAATTGTGAAGCCTTTCAAAATTACTTTATTGGCTTGCTAGACCAATTTCATGCCAATCTGGTTATGACAACCATCTTAGTTGTCTGTGTACTTTGCAAATCTTATAAATGTTCTTGAAGTTTTCCTTCCACGGCTTCTCTTGTATCCTAACCCTTCAGATCCTTTGAACGGAGAAGCTGCTGCATTGATGATGCGTGATCGAGCAAGTTATGAACAAAAAGTTAAAGGCACTTTGCATATTTATTCAATTTCTACCTCTTCTATTGTTGTTTGTTGCATCCTCTTGTTGGGAAATTTTGTGCTTTTGTATTTCTGAATAAGATTTCTAATTCTGCAGTTTGCTAATATTGGCTTATTCGAGTGAATAAGAACACCTTGGTTTGAAGTTCTACTAGAATACTGAGCCTCTATACCTCAATGGCATGTAGAATATCAATCTTGTTGCATCAAACCCTTTGTGCCCACGCTGACACCACCCCCATCCATCCATCCTCACAACAGTTCTTGCCAAAACTTTCCTGAGCTATTCCACTTCAATAGTCTACTATCTCTGTTCTCATTATTCAGTCAAATGTGGTGAAGAGTGTGGACAACATACAAATATTCTTGCATCCAATTTTCAGTAAGATTTCTCCTTAGCTGAATGTTCCTGTCATTGCTATCCCTATGATTCAGAAAATGGTTGATAATGCTACCTTTCTCAATAGCAATCTCTTATGAATTCTATATTTGAAGTTGAAAACAATGTCTAAGTGATAGATATCGTCCCAAAAAGTAATTTATTGTCCATTCTTTACCTGACACAATGAGAAGGCTTCTAAAAAGTTGTCCACTTCTGCAGTACCACTCCAGATAGGAGAATGTGAGGACTAAGTGATTTATAGCTGTTCTTGAAATACTCATCCAGAACAAATCTAACTCAAAGTGTCTCCTCTTTTACTAAATTTATAACCATGATGTCAGCACCCAGCAGAAATTTTGTATGAATTCGTAATCACTGTGGGGGCATACAAATATGGATTAGGGCAAATTCTAAGAACTTTGAGAGCAATACAAAGATATAAATATCCCGGGAGAGATGTAGACAACATATGTACACATCTCTCTAACACAAACAAAAGGGTAAGATAGCTGTCGAGGCATATGCTGGAGATGGCTTTTGTTATATAGTGATCACACTCGGATCTTAATTTTATTTTGAGAGTGCAAACTATAAAACGTATTCTAAAGATTCTATAATTTAATTTGTATTTGACAATCTTAATGGATATAAGGTTTTGTAAAAGGTGTATTGGCACACCCACGCCCAGAGAGAGAGAGAGAGAGAGAGAGAGTTTCAGGTCATTTCTTCAAGTTTTCTACTGATTACTTGGTTTTGAGGTTCATGGGATTGTTTGATATTAGAGAATTTCATATATTTCAAAATGCAGGTGACTTCTTATATGACCATATCAGATTCCTGAGGTTTTTGCGCGTTTAATGCTAATATCTCATTTTGTCACACAGCACTTTTTAATCATAGTTTGCACTAATTGATGCATAAAATGCTGAGAAAGTGAGAAGTTCTAATACATAATGGAAAGCAGCTAAACTTGGCCTTATGTTTTTGTGGTAGTCTGTGACAGTTGCATATATATAACCTATGTACGATATGTTTTATACCTCTGACATGTCTTCTATTATAAGTTTCTTGTTTTTAGCCAAATTTTTTATTGAACTAGATATTATTTTAGTTAATCACTTTTACTGTTTTAATTTTTTGTTTCATTTGTTTTAGTGAATTATTTTAGCCCGTGGTAGAAAGGAAGTTATCCCTAAGTCTGCGAATTCTACTTGATGTTGCTCACTTTAGGACTGTCATTTAGCATGTCATGATTGTACGAGTCAAACATGTGATTGACTGGTAGTAGCAAAGCATGACCCTCTTCAGATGGATGCAATTGGTATTTCAATAAATTTCTCCACAGATGTTAACTTATTTCTCTTATCTATTCTGATGGCCTTTGTACTTCATTTCACTTTTCCAGATACTGTTTAGATGTGTTGCTCAATACACCATCATGCCAGCCTTTGGAGCAATAATTAGCGAAGCCCTGGGCCTTTCACCAGCTCTTGCCGTTGGTTTGATTTTGCTTGGATGTTGTCAAGGGAGAATAGCATCGAATGTCGGAAGCTATCTGATACATATTTCTTTTAATAAGTGCAACAAAAAAATCTGATATACAATGTCATATACAATGTTACTACACAGAGGAATCATATAATTGATCCACTTTCATTATCAGTTTCAGAAGCCTTGTGTAAGCTCTCACTTTCCTCCAGAATTGTGCTTCCTCTTCTGTGTAGACAAGCTTAAGATTCGTTTGAGGTTTATAAATTGATTGTGGCCAAAACATCTATTATATTTCAAATAAAACTTATACTCTATGGTTTTGATGGAGTTGAGAAATACCACGGCCAGGGTTGAAGAAAAAAGTTATATACTGCAGATCAGGAGGATGGAAAATCTACAGTATGTGCTAGAATGAATTGTTTGAGGTGTATGCTCCGCATGTCTTGTTTTATGTGGGATTAGAGGCTTAATTAAGTCAATCCCCACGGACATGTTGTCGGGAGATTTGGGGGTTGTCGTATTATCTGTTATCCTGCTGCATTTTGCAGGTTTCTTTGTGGGGTATGTCTTTTTCACCTTTCTTGCTCCCAATGATTTATGGGTGCATCCGTTTGTGAGTAATTGTGAGAATGGGAATTGATGGGTATGATTACAAAGAAGTTATTGATTAAGCTAATCTAACAGGGAGATAGGGTGTATTGTTTGTGAATAATTATTTAAAAGATATTTCTTAGATAATAATGTTTTTTTAATTTTTAATTTTTTATTATTTAATATAATAATATAATATAACATTTAAAATAAACTGGCGCGCGTGACGCGTTACTTTGACTAGTACATCGTATAAGAAAAACGTCTCAACACCGAAGCCCTTTCGTGTAAAAAGATCCCTTGAGTGAAAATTTTCATCAAACGGTGAAAAATAAATTCATCTCTGATTTACGACAAAAAATATTCTATTGTAACTTTTGTCGCAATAAGAATAAATTTACGACGGACATATATTCCGTCGTAACATCCTACCTACTAAATTTATTCTAAAAGTTGGTGTCTCTTTAGAGACGTACGAACAACTACAAATCTTGTCGCAAATTATTAAATATATAATTTTACAATGAAAAGTTGTTTGTTGCTATTCTATCGTAAATTAAAAATGAATTAGCGACATAAAATTTTTCATCATAAATATTTGTGATAGATTATTGACGGATGTATAATCTGTCACAAATATTTTTGCGATAACTTATAATTCGTCGCTAATCTATCACAAAATGTAAGCTTAGAGATAAATTATCGACGAATTAGAGAAAAAGAATTCACAACAAATATCAGTTAACTTTTATATTTGTCAAATCATCCATTTAAATTATGATTTGATTACACTTTTTATGTCAATGTATTGACATATATATGAATCATGAATTATGATAAATTAAAATAATATTTATAATTTTCATCGAACCCCCTTATAATTAGGGGTTTTGTACTTATAAAACAGAAGAAGAAGAAGAAGGAGGTGTTCCAGGGGACACCTGCTCGCACCCAACTCTCGTCTCACCTATGAGAGAAGGTGAAAAAGGTGGAGGGCTGTTCTTTGAGATTGACCGGAAAGAGTTTGCTCATGATCATTTTTTGAGCTGTGGGGAATTCATAGTTTTTGAGTATCATAAGAACTTTTGTTTAATTTGATGCACTGATTTCGATATGACAGGAGATTAGAAACATACCATACCCACTCTATGGATCTTGAATACGGGGATGACACATATGAGTCAGTCTTGGAAGCTTCCAGCTAAAAAATCTCTAGCCATTCCTAAGCAGTAGAACAAGAAGAGCGGAAGTGATATATATTTGTCTACACTTAGAATGATAGAGCAGCGTCCAAAGTTATTCATCTTTATATGCTGCTTAGTGTAGATTTTCTCAGATTTTCTTTAATTTCTAAGTTTTTAATGTTTAATGCACTTTATTATAATAATAATACATGTTTAAATTGTAGACTAGTGATACTTTTTGTTTATTTTGTTAACTTTTAACACACATGTATTATTATAGTACTTATTAATTAAGTAATAAACGTTACACATGTAAATTATAATTATATTATTATTATAGTGATTATAAAAGTTTAAACTAATTAAATTTATAAATTAAAAATATTTAAAAGATAAATTATCGATGGAGTTGCGACGGAAATTACAGTATGTCACAAAATAGAATAGACTTAACATAAGATTTACAACGTAGAACAGACTTAGCATAAGATTTGCAATGGAATAAAATATGTCGCAAATTAAAATTCATTTGGCGAGACCGAAAACTTCATTTGCGTCTAATCGGCGAGGGATTTGCAACAGACTTTGTCCGTCGTAAAAATCATATATATCTCGACCACATTTCTCCTCTCTCTCTCTCTCTCTCTCTCTCTGACTGCTGCGCGCCCACCCTACTTTGCCCACTGTCGTCGTTGCCGCAATCTCATTGTCAGCACTGTCGCATCTGATACGTCCCCCACCTCTTAGGGGACCGTGCGGCCTATGACGGGATGCAAGGGAGCAGGGTGGTGGGGGGAGAGCTCGAGGGCGGCGATTGCTGCTGCAAAGAGGCAAAGAGTTGTATGAGATATGGGGGAGAGAGAGAGGGGGGCCGAGTCTGGAGAGAGGGAGGGTAGGGGTGGTACCCAACGACTGGAGGTGCCTGTGTGGTCAGAGGTGTTGCAGGGGTGGCGATAGTGTTGGGGCATATCAATTAGATACTCTTTAATTTAATATTCTTTATTCTGATGATCTTTAAATTATATGTCCTTTAATTCGATGTATGCATATGAATTAGATGTATTTTAATTTGATATTCTTTAATTAGACGGGGTGTTCCATGTGAGCTGAGATGCATTAGTGCAACCTAATATTACATGCACGTCAGCTCACATGGGGAGAGAGCATGTTAAGCCTGTGTCAATGAACTTGTCCGTTCAAGACTTTGTGATTAATATGTTTGTTGTCATTTCTTGATGAGAACATATATATCCAACATGAAGTCTTGAATTTTCCTATTTGGACAGTCTATGAATATTTGATCACACTTAAATGGTCCAACATATGAGGTTGTTGATGTAAAGTATAAGTCCAAATTGAATGCTTACGAACTTGCTTACAAACTGTTCATTTGAGCTGAGATGCATTAATGCAACCTAATATTATATGCACGTCAGCTCACATGGGGAGAGAGCATGTTAAGCCCGTGTCAATGAACTTGTCCATTTAAGACTTTGTGATTAATATGTACGTTGTCATTTCTTGATGAGAACATATATATCCAACATGAAGTCTTGAATTATCCCATTTGGACAGTCTATGAATATTTGATCACACTTAAATGGTCCAACATATGAGATTGTCGATGTAAAGTATAAGTTCAGCAAGTATATTATACAAGATATCCATAATATAAAATAATGAAAGAAATGACCGATGGGCAGTTTACAAAGTTAAAGTAAGACTTTTCCTTGACTATGAGTTGGATTAGACTGAAGTTGTGGAGGAGGATGTCAATGCCGACTATTTTCAATCAGATCAGGCTCATGCTTTAGAGTTGGTTTCTTCTATATAGTTTGGCTTTGGTGAATCAGATGAGTCACTTCATTTATGTAAGAAGAATGAAGTAGAAGAAGTAGATCTACATAAGCTACAATAGGGTGATAAAGGGTCAGTGGATTTCATTGTAGAGGAGGAGTCTGTAAAGGAGGAAGAGCCCACCAATGATAAAGATAAAGATAAAGCCGAAGATGAGTTAGACATATCCTCATTATCCGGAGATAAAATAGATATTGAATGAAATTTGATAAAGAACATTGTAAGAAATTTTGCATGTTTTTATTTTTTATAATGAATGATGTTAATCTTTCTTCATTTACATGTAACTAACATATACGATTTTTGTTGTTGTCAATGAAGAGATGATTCGAGAAAGGAGTTTGTCCACCTCGAGTGGGAGGGGAGGGAGCCATGAGAGGGTCTCTAGTTTCTCCTCTTTGCCACCTACTCCGGAGACATGTATGTCTATTTAAGTTTCTACGTATATGTGTATTGATAATATGTTTGCTTATGTCATTTAATTCTTACAGCGGTGAGTGGGAGGGGGCCATGGGAGGGATTATGGTTCCTCCTATTACAAACCTGTCTCTCGGGATAAATATATATATTCAAGTTAATTCTAGTTATTGATAATATAGTTTGCCATTGATAATGTATTCTGCTTGTGTCATTCAATTCTTACAAGTCTTGACTACCCCTGCACTAGTCGTGTAGGACACACCGCCATCGCCTCTTTCGCCAGTCTCCAAGTACCCCTGCACCTCTCTCGGTACACGTACCTTTTGATTCAATCTCCATTTGATTCAATAGCTTTTTATTAAACAGTTGATTAATTATGTCACTTTTGATTAATTATTTCCATCTTACTTGTAGCACCAAGTTCCCCTGCACCAGCCATGCAGTTAATGTCGGCAGTGTAAACGAGGATGCCCCGCTGGTTGATGACCGCTGCCAAGTCATCTACATCAAGGAGGTCGCAGATGGGTATGTATATTTCATGAATTTTGTTCGTTATCAATTGTGCAATACTCTCCAAATTGTAATTGCAGAAAGTGATTTCAACCCCTTGGGGTGACTCATTAAATTATTGAGGTGATTAAACGACACATTTCTAGACCGATCATCTAGTGGAAGAATTTCTCGATAGACGTCCAGAGACAATGTTCGCCATGTTCAATGTAGTAATGTAATCTTTTAAATTACCTCTTTTACAACTCTTGATTTTAGTATAGTGACTTATATAGCATACATTTTTTTTCGGTGGACATATCGGTTCAAGAGCTCCTCGAATGAGGTGGCAGCTCGGTCTGTCTGGGCACAGGCTATGAGCCCATCTTTGGTTTTGGGTTATCCCTAGGTTAGCCCATACTTAATCCAAGATTAATCCCTTTTATACTTTGATTGAGGAATATGTGTAATCCGATTTACATGTGGGCTAACCATGGGCTAGCCCCTGGTTTTGAAACCCACCTCTGCAGGTGGGTTAATTTTCTCCCTTATCCCAACATTAAATGATACTCTCTCTCTCTCTCTCGCGCACTCTCTCGCTCCCGCACTCTCTCTCTCTATATCCTCTCATTAAATATGGCCCTCTCTCTCTCTCTCTCCTCTCATTAAATGCGGCCCTCCCTCTCTCTCGCACTCTCTCCTCTCTTTGTCTCGCGCTCTCTCTCACGCCTATTTCTCGGTTAAAATATATTTAACAATTAATTATTATCACTTTTATCTTCTTTAAATTGTTAGTTAATAATATTAATGTTAATTTTTATCAAAAAATTTATTGTTATAACAGTATATTTATCATATAGAATCTATTAAAAATATTTATAAAATTTATCAAATAGAGATATTAAGATAAATAGTACCTTTTAAAAATATCTGCGACTTTGAACTTTTAATTAGTGAGATTAATGATATTATTTATCAAAAATATATTTTATTTTTATGATATATTAAATTTGTAGCATATATTAAAAATAATTTAAAATAAAAATAAAAATAAAATTTGAAGATGGATAGTAACTTAAGCCATAATTAATGATGTTTCTTTATTTTCAATTTTAATCGGTGCGATTAAGTATGTTTTATATCAAAAATATTTTTATTTTATGATATATTCAATTTGCATCATATATTAAAAATAATTTAAAATAAAATTAAAATAAAATTTTTTAAAAGATGAATAATAACTCAAACAATAATTAACGTGTGTGTGTGTGAGTGAGAGAGAGAGAGAGAGAGGGGAGAGGAGAGAGGTAGAGAGAGAGAAGGAGAGATATATTAAAAAATTAAAAAGATATATAAATATAATATTTTAATTATCACCGTTAAAGAGTTAACTTACTAATTATTAAATTATATTAAATTAAAAATAAGTTAACTCACGCTAACTCTAAACTACTTTGATGGAGTTGAGTTTGCTTTATCTTTAACTCCGACCCAAAGTCAGCACTAAAAGGTTCGATACTCCTGGACGTTGTGCCGTGCCCGAGAAATGGCAAAGAAAGGACTCCAAATCAGACCTCTCTCTCAACTCAACCGCCCAGAAAACTCATGTCCCCCGCTTTTGGGTGGTGAGGTTGGAGGGTTTCTGGGAGGAGATTGTGTGTCACATGGCGCGACGAGGAGGGGGTGGCAAAACAACATCCTGGAAACCCTAGAAGCTGACGCGATGATGCGAAGATGACGACCGACCCTGTGCCTCCTCCTCCCCAAAACCCTAGCCCACCCTCGGCTCGGCTGCTGCGGCGCTCGCGGCTTCCATCCACACTCACCACCAACATGAGCCATGCGCATCCCCGCCTCTCCCTTCTACTCCTCTAGCCTCCTCCGCTTCTTCCTCTCCGCCGGCCCTCGAACCTTCTCCTCCTCCTCCGCCGCCGCCGACGCCGAGGAGGAGGCCACCTCGGCCCCCGCCTCCCCCTCTCTCCTCCGGCGGCTGAAGAACGTGCCGTCGCGCCACCGCGCCAAGGCGCTCCGCCAGGCACAGTACGCCGTGACGGAGTACCTCCACTACACCCGCGCCCTGCAGTTCTCACACGCCGAGCACATCGCCGCCAACGCCCCCGCCTGCCTGCTTTCCGTCCTCTCCTGCCTCCGGTTCCCCGACCGCGCCTCCGACCTCCCCCGCACCCTCCGCCACTTCCTCTCCTACCGCCCCATCAACGAGTTCGACTTCTTCTTCGAGAGCATCGGCCTCCCCGCGGCGGCCGCCGCCCGCGCCGGCGCCCATGGCGACGGCCTCTTCCTCTCCGAGGACGACCGGCTGGTCTCCGCCGCCTCCGCCCTCGTCCGCCTCGGATTCCCCTGGACGAAGCTGGGCTTGCTGTACGCGGAGGAGAGCTCCATCTTCTCGAGGGGTGCCGACGAGCTGGCCGCTCTGTTCGACTGGTACGAGAGCTGGGGACTCGACAAAGTTGCTTTGATCGGTATCTGCTTGGCTTTCCCCAACCTTCTGGCTGGGAAAACGAGCTCCCTGGGCGGGCAAATCGCCTGCTTGTTCGAAGACATGAAGAGGGTGTTCTCGGATTACCATCCGGAGGGCTCCGCGGAGAAGAACGTGGACATCTGCTTCCGACTGTGCAGGAAGATCCGGTCTCTTTACGATCTGGGCTGCGCGAAGGGTACCATCGGGGAGCTTCCGGCTGCAAGCAGGGACATTCTTCTGAAGATTGAGGAAGAGGATTTGATCAAAAAGGTGGATTTTTTCTGCAGGTTAGACATGAACAAGGAGGAAGTCGGGCTGTTCATTCTCCAGTGCCCCGAGGTTCTGCACTTCGACCTGGAGAACCCTATGCTGAGGATGCCCGATTACCTGGAACGCATTGGTCTGAGCAAGGAGGACCTGGGCTCTATACTGAGGAAGTATCCCTACGCCATGGGCAAGAACAAACTGGGGAACCTCCCCGGCATACTGAGAGCTATGGAACTCAACAGATGGTTTGCCGACGAAATCAGGAATGGGAAACATCACTACCTCTCGCAGGACCTTCTTGTTTGTGACGATTCAGAGGACAGGGCGGTGGACATCAATTTCCGGGATGAACTGTCAAAGCTTTTGTCTGAGACTAAGGCTCCGTTTGTGAGAAATAAGTTGGAGTTTCTGCTGGAAATCGGGTTCGGGAAGAATGATGTCACAGTCAAGGTCCTGCGGCAGGTGAATAGCACAAAGGATCAGCTCAAGGAGAGGTTTAATTGCCTCCTTGTTATGGGGATTGAATACCCCATGCTTTGCAGAATGGTAAGTGCAACCCCAAAATTACTCAATCAGAAACCACATACGCTTCGTACGAAGGTGTATCATCTTTGCAATGACTTGGGTTGTTCTCTAGACTATCTGGACAAATTTCCAGCATATCTCTGTTTCGATCTGGAGAATAGGATCAAACCCAGGTACAGAATCCTGAACTGGCTGAAGGAAGCAGGCTTGCTGAAGAAGCATTATTCTCCTGCCACTGTCTTGGCCACTTCTGAGAAGAAATTCATAGGTTACCTTGTTGAGATCCACCCAGCCGCCCCAAAGCAGTGGTTGGAGGTTTTTTCATGTAAAGATCTCATCACTAAGGGCTGTGATTAAAATGCATTGGGCATGCTTGAGGGAAGCTAATTCCAGGCTGTGGATGGTCTTGCTGATGAATTTTTCTGTAATTTGCTGCGTCTGGTATTGTCACTGGGAAGCATCATCTGAGTCACAGCCACAGTAATGTGCACCAGCCATTTAGAAGTTATAACCTTGCTCGATCTGCCCTTCCCGTTGGGGAGCAGCATGTGTGTCAAGTTCTCAGTAATATGGGCCAGCCATCTGTGTAGGCGTTACTGCTACTGCACATGTTGTCTGCTTTACATATTCTCTTTGAACTTGTGACCATTTTGTGTATACAACAATTGATCGGTGCAGTCAATTCCTACTGGACGCTAATTCCAAACCACAACTTTTGATCTTCTCTTGTCTGTGCAATGTCATTATTCGCAAAAATGTGTTCATAATATCTTGCAGACAAGAGATCCTTGCTTAGTTGGTGCTGGTCTTGTATGACAAATCTAGAAGATCCAGTTGTTTGGTAACTTGCAAGACAATGTCAATTGGTGATTACTGGAAAGGATTTATTCTGAATGAAAATGGACAAACATCAAGTATTTGCATTTTGGTAACTCAGCATGCTTAGCAAGATACAATTGCTTCATTAGGTATTGACAGTTGAAGTTTAGCTTTACCACTTGTTGAATGAAGAGATGCTCCTATTCTGGTATTTGCCATGCATGATCCAAAAATCTCAGTTTTTGTTAGCAAGAGCTGTGCAAATTCATTAGGAATGGTAAGTGGCCACAGTCCACAACCAAGGTCTTTCACAAGTTTCAGCAGCTTGGCCTCTTAGATATCAGATTCATATCCTTCTGGTTGAGGAAGACAGTGGTCATTTGAGACTGCAGGTGGATAACTTGTTTGCCTTAAAATGTGTATGAAATGCAAGAATTTGTCAGATGCCCAGGGGTTTTCCAGAGAATTCATTGTTTTTAACCAATGAAATTCCCCTTTCTTGCAGTGATGACATGATCTCAATGAGGTCTAACACCGCCCCCGCCCCCCCACCAAACTAAAAAAAAAAACAAAGTTAAAAAAAAAATCAGATGGGTTGGCTTAGTTGATCACGTCCAATTTCAGTCTGTGCGCGAAAAATGTTTAGTGCACATCAGGGGGCACTAGGTTTAATTTTTTTTATTTTTTTAACATTTCTATAATGTGAGATTCAAGTCACCTTATTTTTTGGTGTAAGTCACATCTTTGTCCGACGGTCTAAAAAAATTCAACAAAAAAATTTAGATCAAAGGAATAGGGTTGGATCTATCTTTTTTGAATCATTTTTTTTATTTTTATTTTTTTTGAGTCGTTAGATGAGAGTGATTTACCTCACAAGTTAAGATGATTTAAATATTATATCATAAAAAAATTTAAAATAAAAAAATAAATTTAATGCACATCCAAAATGTGTAGGTGTGCACTGAACATTACTCTTGTTTGCACATGTCTTCCTTTGAAGGGAGAGAGGGAAAAAAAAATCCCTCAAGACAAGTGGGACTGGTCATCCCGATCTGGTGGTACGATGCGCCAAGGTGGAACTCAGATTTGAACAGCTGCCCTAGATTTCCCTAAAATGCAAGAAAAATCACAGAAAAATTATATTCTGAAGTGTCAACTTCCATACAATGGTGATCATATCCTCCATTAAATGGGCGTAGTATAGCGATAGTTCACAACATTTCATGTTAGAGTGGAAAAAAAGGAGAAAATATGAAAAGATTAACCATATGATCTATCATTTGAACTAGGAGATCAGATCTCTATATTTTCTGAAAGTGAAAAGAAGCCAAAGGTTTGGAGTGCAGCGAAGTAGTAATTTCATTTCCATCTGCAAATGAGTAATGCCCATGTAAAAAAAACGTTAGGAAACTTCATTCTAGAGTTCACAATTCACTGGCAACAAAGAAGTTCTTGCAGGCGAATGCTCAATCCCCAACTAGACACACAAATTTAATTGTAATCACGTGATTTCTCCTTGAGGGCTCGTTTTTAATGTTATTTTATCCTCGCATATATTTAAACACTCAAATTATCACTATACTTTTATTTTTATAAATTATTTGTTCAAATTTTATTACTTTAAAATTTTAAATTCAAATTTTAAATTTGAATATATATTACTTTATTCTTTCATCGATCTTGACATGCTGGCTTTTAGTTCGACTTATTATTGACTTAATCTGTTTGCTAATGGAAAATCCAAATGGAAGAAGGAAAATCTAAATGGAAGAAATTACAGTAGATCGATAAAATATAAATAATGTATATATATATATATATAATGTAACATATGCCAAAAACATAAAGATTCTTGAGGTGGGCAAGTTTGCGAGGGAAACAGCAAATCGTCTTGCAACACCTTACGTGTTTCAGACCTGGTTCAATGGTAGAGAGTTGACTTCCGAAGCTGAAATAAAAGAAAAATGGAGAAATTTGAGGTTTGAAATTCGGTATGAATTGAAGGCCCATCGAAATTGAACCTGATAGTACGATATGGCATGATTGTTTTGTAACGACTAAATATATAACTAGGGCGGTTGATAGACCGAACTTGAGTCAGATTTAAGTCGACTCAACCTCAATCTAACTCATCAATTTTAAAGTCCAAACTCAACCCGAGCCCAAGTTATGTCAGACCAAACTTGATCACCTAACTTTTTAAAAGACCCATCGTCGGCCCGACTAGACAAATTAAAAATTAATAACAATAAATATATATATATATAAGTTACAATATCACTAAATTAATTAAATTTTTAAATATTAATGTATTTAAAAATAAAATTTTTAATTTTCTAATCAAATAAAATAAGATGTTTTTAATTTTTAGTTAAATAAAATAAAAATAAATAGAGAGAGAAACATGAGATAGATCAAAACCGACCCGTGAACCTAGTGAGCCTCAGTTTTTAAACACAATTAAAAACCCATGGACCAAACAAAGCCTACAACCAGAGGGGCACCCTGTTTTTATGATGCCTCGACCCATTGCCAGCCCTGCCTGCAACTAGAGGTACCCTGTTTTTATGACGCCTCGCCCGAGAAGAAAATAACAATATTCTTACCACAGATTAGACTGTGGTCCACCCAACCCATTAAGCTTTAAGCAAAAGGGAGGAATAATCCACAAGCTTATCAACTGTCAAACAAATAATTTTGTCCTGTTTGTACGCACTCCATTTGGTAGCCTTGTAATTCCAAGAACCCACAATGTCTAAACCACCAGACTCCAATAAGAAATCTAGAATTTGGAGGATGAGCGTGAATCGGCCTGGCACAACCATGGGGCTTCATTCATTAGCTTTGCCTCCACAGCCAGAGCCAATACCCCATCCCATTCTCTACTTCTCTGCCCTGATTGATGCAGCACGAACATTCTATGAGACCAGCACCCTAGTTCAAGATTCGTACTTCGCTTCATTCCACTGACATGATGTAGGCTTCTCAAGAAAGAACATGTAACATATTTATCATATATATATTATCAAACACAGGAACCGGAATTGCAGTTTATTCATCTTTCATTGACAAGAATAAAACGCTGCAGGGTCACAGCTGCAGGGCAAGCTTCCATCCCGGGGTCTGCAAGAACGGGGTAATCAGTAAACCGCATGAATAGGATTGTTGGCCGAGTTCACGTTTGAGCTGCCTGCGGAGGGATTAGCATGGAATGCAGATTGCCTGTCAGGTCCTCCATCCAGCTTAAGCGAGAGAGCAGATGATGTGGTCTCGCCGAGCGTCTCCCCAAGACTCAATTTTGATATCCCCACAAGCTCTTCCACATTTATTGGGGCCTTTGTATGAACAGCTGTTGGCTTCACGAGTTCATGTGTTTCTTTTTCACCAGTGTCTTCCCCTCTATAGCCCGGCCAGAAAGGGAAGGGAAATGGAAGAAACGGTGAGAAATACGCAGGGAGCACAACTGGATAGCACTGACAGCTTTCTGGCTTCGGAACAGCCCCTTCTGCGTCGTTTGAATTTGTGGAACCCATGGATTCACATTCCTCCTCGATGGCTGGAGCTGGGGGTGGCGACGGATCGCTGCCTTGTGTTTCAGACTGCTGACAACTTACGGGAAAGAGCTGAGGTGCATCGACTGACTGGCAACACACACGCATAGACGAGTTCACCAGCATTTTAGCAGTGCGTTAGCGGCAATAGAAATTGGAACATATCAAGCCACAGAAACCGAGAGAAGTATCTCCCCAGGCAGGCAAGAACTCAAGGGGACTTACTTCATCAGGTACAATGTCAAACAGGCTGGATCGCCTCTTCCTCCTCGATGCATTGCTTTGACGAATGAAATACTTTTGGGCATGGCTAGCCACTTGTGTGGGTGTCCGGGATACAATAAAATTACGAGCTATTCCTCGCCAATCACCTTTCCCAAGTTTTTTCAGACCCAATAGAAACATTCTGTGCTCCTCTTCGGTCCATGGCACACCTGAGCAAAGAATCATCACCCAAAAGCTGTAAGATGTGTCACTATATCTTACATTTCATAAAAACAAGTACGCCCTGCATCTTTTTTACTTCTTTTCAATTGTATACTCATCAGAACCAACATCTCATATACTACGGGTATAATCATCAGTCCTAAGATCAAAAACTATCTGCAAAGATAAGAAAATGACCGTGGAGGATTAGGTGGAGATGGATTTAGTATGCTCGACCAAGTGTGAAGTGGCATTCCATGGGCTTTAATGTTGGCTACAAAAGTTACCACGTTCAACACCCTCCACAAAGGTCTAGGCTCACCTCAACAGCAATGCCCCAAACCATGACGAAAATGGACATGAAGTTGAAAGAAACTGTAATTCGAAGGAGAAAAAATTTTTAAATAGTGGAAATGGACTATTCATATCTTCCACTAACCTGTTTACGATGAGTGCTTGGCATAGGCAAATAGTCTGACAAGATTCCAATTGCACGATATAGATTATTGCCATTAGTGGTCAACACGTGTTTCCCGCTGGTGGGACCATATAGCACGTAACAAGTTCTAGGCAAGTGATCCACCAAACGACTCGGTGGATGGCCGGTGATCAGCTGCCGGCTTGCCCTCCAAGGGCTGACAAGGGACGTTTCTATGTTACAGGTGGGCATTTATAACCAGTGCAATAGGACAGAGCACCCATTTCTCACCCCTCACCCCCAGATTGATTTGAACACTCGGGAGAGTTTCTTGGCCAAACAAGTAAATGGGACACAGGGTCAGTAATCATTTCATTATTATCAAGAAGCACCATATATTTACCTCACTGACCACAAATGCTCCACCAAGACAACTGACAACCCATATACTTCCTAGACGGTGGGATTTGATCATGAAAACAAGACGCGGATTCCTGGCAAGGTCTTACACTCTAACCCCAATGTATAATATCCCATACTGATGCACTCGATGAGCAATAACGTGGCTAACTGATCGATGATTAGCCTCCTGGTTGGAATTCAGACAGATTCCCCAGACCAGCTGATATTAATCTCAGAAGAATGGATCGTGCTTCTAAATTGATATGTCTAAAATAAGGCACCAGACGCAGTTCCTTAAAAACCTCACATAAAATAAGATTAGTCCCACGTGGTACCAACAAGAAAGAATATGAAGAACCCAGGGAAAACATGATGAACACCTGCCTGTTTTCTCAAAATTTTCAATCTTTTTTTGTTATTAATGGTAGCTTCAGGTTTCTTCTAGTTCTGTTGTCAACATTAGTGTGAATATATACAAGATGTAACATCTTGCCAAGGAGGTGTTTAGATAGATTTGTCCGAGAAAATATCCAATATCCCATCTGATACCTGATAAATTTGCAGATAAGGTTATCAAATTGGAAATTCAATTTTTTTTATCAAACTTGATGAGATTATGGATTCTGGTATCTATAATTATATTCAGTATTAAATCTTTCCCAGATGCACATTGAATCTGACCAGTTTGCATATGTAATATGCCTCAGAAAATATCCCATCAAGCATCCACCTACTGCCAAAGGCCTGTATATTAGTCTCTGTACGACCAAGGACTTTGCAACATGATAAGCTTGAGCTATCATGCTTATGCAATTACCTTTTAGAACCTTGCGAACAGGTGCTGAATACACCGTCTCTCATCAGGCAACAGAAACAATGGAAAATGGTCATCCAATATACCACTGGACAGCATTATGACAATAAATGGACTAACAGAAAAATGATTGAAAAAAATATGCATGCAACACAGATTCAAAACTAAACAGGTACGATAATGCTGCTCGTAAGGTCATTAAGGATATCCAAAATTCCAAACCATCTCTACTCTAACTACGCTCATTTTTCTCGGCATCTTATGATGGCCAGTTGCACAGAGGTTATCATGTCCTTGTTATTTACTGAAGTTGTAGTGATCTCCATATCACATGAAGCCCATGGACATCCCACCCCACCCCCGCCAAAAGGAAGGCCTCTTTCATTCCAGATCCCAAAACGGGCATTCTCCTGCTAAGTTTTCTGGTCTCGGAGCAAGACATGTCCCATATCTCAGCCGCATCCCATATATGCCTCACATTCAAATTCCAATTGGCTAACCCAACCCTTGAAGAGGTTTGCACCAATCTCAAAGAACAGATGATGGTCTTGACAAAAATTCGTATCCTCCAAGACAACCAGTACCATCTGTTGGTTCACTTCTAAGACAATAAAAAAACTCATCTCAGCCTGCTCTTGGGATCAAAATTGCCTTCTCAGACAGAAAAAGTTTTTTGGATGGTCCTCATGGTTTGAGCTAGGCCTCAAATCACCGCTTGCCCCAAATACCTGCTTATCCTATCACCTCATTCTATAAGCTCCTAGCCCCGTCTTCATTTGCTGCAAACTGGCAATCAACTATCATATGAACCCATACATGCATCAAACTGGATCTATCTAAACCACTTCAATGGGCTTCTGATTGGGATGGGAAATCAGATGAAATGTTACATCATTTCATGAAGAAGTGACCAAAACATAAACCCATGGAAGCGGAAGATGTCTTATGGAAGATGTGCTTGCCAGCTATATTGTGGTCAATCTGGAAAGAAAGGAACAATAGAATTTTCACAGATGATTTCAGGCACTCATCTATATCACGAAGATCTGCATCAACATCCTTCAAGAGTGGCATATGAGCAGGGTTTGACAAACCGGTACAGTACGCCCCGTCCCACACGTACCGTACCATACCAGCCAATGACTGGTACGACCGGTGTGTGGTACACAACCAGTACGCTACTTATTCTTTTTTAAATATTATTTTATATCAAATATTATTTTATAAGTAAGTTGGTTGGCAGTGTTTCTTTAGAACGTTGAAACCCGTGTTCAAAACTCATGAGGGACCCTTTTAGTTCATTTTTCATTATTTTTAAGAAAAAAACAAAAAGCTCATGTCAACAGTGAGATTTGAACCCGTGACCTCACAATAGAAAAAAATTATGTTGTGGTCAATCCGGAAAGAAAGGAGCAATAGAATTTTCACAGATGATTTCAGGAACTCATCTATATCATGAAGAACTACATCAATCTCCTTCAAGAGTGACATGTGAGCAAGGTTTGACAAACCGGTACGGTACATTCTGTACCGCACGTATCCGACCGTACCAACCAGTGATCGATACGACCGGTGCGTGATACACAACTTGTACGCTACTTATTCTTTTTTAAATATTATATTATTTTATAGGTAAGTTGGTTCGCAGTGTTTCTTTGGAACGCTGAAACCCGTGTTTGAAACTCATGAAGGACCATTTTTGTTCATTTTTCATTATTTTTTAAGATAAAAAAACAAAAAACTGATGTCAGCGGTGAGATTTGAACCCTTGACCTCACAAATACTTAACACAATTACTAACCACTGAGCCACATACAATTTTTTGTCATATTTTACTATAACATATATTTATTATGTATTTTTTTATTCGTGATATGCAACAATACTGCACCATACCATACTGACAAAATATTGGTACAGTCGGGCCTGCAAACCTTACATATGAGTGCTTTTGGTACCAGATTGATACATTCCAATTTCATATATAGGTTGGATGGATGGAAAAAACTTATTACGTAACTGGTCCATGTAATGTCACTTGTAGGGTCCTATGGGTGGGGGATCACCTCTATCATCTTGATAGAAACCCATTCTTTCACTCAGGTTCTATTGTACTCTGTTCTCTAACTCTTCTGCTTTCTTAATGAAATTTGGCCTTTTGGACATCTTCCAAAAAATCATGCTCAAGATTCACCGCATCCCAAGATTAGGATGCAAGTCATTTGGTCCTGACCCAAAATGACTCATGCCCTCTAGTCTGACCATAGTTGTCAAGACGCCCGCCTAGGCGCCGCTCTGTGTAGTTGAAAACCCGCCTAGGCGGAGAGGCCGGGCGAGGCGTCCGTCGCCCGCCTCGCGTCGTCCCGGCTCGCCGAGGCGAGCGCCTCGCACGCGTCGGCCGCCTCCGCGCGCCTCGCCCGCTACGGATCCGCGTATCGGGTCTCAAAGACCCGTTAAAAGGCTCCGTCCGGTATGTTATTGTTAACCTCCCCCCCCCCCCCCCCCCCCCCCGAGGGTTTCGAGTCGTCGACTGTGTGTTTTATTTTTTTTGCCTTCGCTGCTTCCACCTCCAAGCGCGGCAGCGGCGAGTCGCGACCCGAACCCTGTCCTCCCTCCGGCGTCCGGCGAGCAGCAGCGGCGACGGCTGCCTCCGGCGTGGTTATAGCTTCCTCCGGCTTCATCCGGCGTGCGGCAGCAGCTTCCTCCGACGTGCGGCAGTGGCTCCGGCTTCCTCCGGCCACTCTCACTGTCTCTCCGATCTCTCTCTCCACTCTCTCACTCTCTCCGATCTCTCATTCTCACTCTCTCCACTCTCTAACTCTCTCCGATCTCTCACTCTCTCCACTCTCTCACTCTCTCTGATCTCTCACTATGTCACTCCACTCTCTCCGATCTCTCACTGTCTCTCCGATCTCTCACTCTCACTCTCTCCACTGTCTCTCTCACTCTCTGTCTCTCTGTCTCTCCGATCTCTCACTCTCATGGGTGGCAGTGGACTTATATATGTTATTATTGTGTAGGGTAATCGACAATTGGCAGTGGACACTCATTCGTGCAGGGTAATCGACATTTGGCAATAAATAGTCAGTATTTTTTTTAAATTGGGTGTTTGATTTTTTTTTTTGAGTTATTAAATTATTATTGCAATATGAATTAAATTTGTTGTTTAATTTTTTTTAAAGATGTCTACGCCGACACCACCTACTTCTGTGTCTGTTTCTGGTGGTGCATCGTCAAATGCAAGCACACAAGGGCCCAATGTAGAAAAGGGCAGACCAAAGGACATTGGGTGGAAATATGGAACCTCTGCCAATCCACAAAATAGAGATGAGATAACATGTAATTTTTGTAAAAAAGTGTGTAAAGGAGGGATTTATCGGCTGAAGCAACATTTAGGCGGCCTAGGTACAAATATGACAGCTTGCCATAAGGTTCCCGTGGATGTGAAGATAGAAATCCGAGAATATATGCAAAATGCTAAGAAAGCTAAAGTTGAGAAGTTACAAATGGTGAGGGAGATGGAAGGTAGAGATAATTTGTTGAATGATTCATGTCAATCTCAATCGCTGGAAGTTAATATATTTGATGACATTATTTCAAAGCCACCACGGATGAAGGGCCCTCTGGACAAGTTCTGCACTCCTGATCCAGAACAAGTGAAGTCAGTAAGAGATAAAAAATGGGAAAAGGAATATCGGGATAGGGTTTCCTAATATGTGGGTAGATAGTTTTATCAAGCTGACATCCCATTCAATACTGTGCGTCTATCTAGCTTTCAAACAATGTTGGAAGCTGTAGGACAGTACGGTCCAGGATATAAAGGGCCTAGCTATCATGAGATTCGTGAGACTCTTTTACATAAGGAGATAAAATCAACTCAAGAGTTGGTGGAAGCCCAAAAAGAAAATTGGATGAGATATGGTTGTAGCATCATGTCCGATGCATGGACAGATCGGAAGGGACGGACACTGATCAACTTTCTTGTGAACTCTCCAGGTGAGATTTTTCTTTCTCTGTCTCTCACTATCGATTACTCAATATATTTTCTATTTTTATTTCTATGTCTCTCAATGTCATTATGTCTTACTCTCTTTCTATAAGTGGGACTATTTTCTTGAAATCAATTGATGCTTCTGCACATGTGAAAGATGCCAAATTGTTGGCAGATTTATTGGACAAGGTTATCAAAGAAGTTGGTGTTCAGCATGTCATCCAAATTGTGACAGACAATGAGTCAAGTTATGTGGCAGCCGGGAAAATGTTGATGGCAGCACATCCTCATTTATTTTGGACACCATGTGCTGCCCATTGTTTAGACTTGATGTTGGAGGACATTTCCAAATTGTCTCCAATGAAAGAAACCATTCGTAGAGCTAAATTGGTTACTACATTTATTTATGGGCACACAAGGATTCTTGCTATGATGAGAAAGTATACAGATGACAAAAATCTTACACGTGCAGCTGTCACTCGCTTTGCCACCAACTACTTAAATTTACAGAGTCTATTTGATTGCAAAGATGACTTAAGAAGAATGTTTACATCTGCTGATTGGCTTGCTAGTAATAATCGGTGAGCCAAAAAAATTGAAGGAAAGGTAGATGGCATAATCTTAAAGACTTCTTTTTGGAATGACGTGACATATTCGTTGCAAATATACAAACCCCTTGTTATGGTTTTACGGTTGGTTGATCGAGAAAAGCCAGCGATAGGCTACATTTATGAGGCTATGGATCGTGCAAAGGAGAGTATTAAGAGTGCATTAAATGACAAGCTTGACAAATATGGTCCAATATGAAAAATCATTGATAGACGGTGGGACTTTCAAATGCACCGTCCTTTACATGCCGCTGGCCTTTATCTTAATCCAGCTCTTTATTTCTCTAATTCCCAAATTGAGTATGATCAAGAAGTTAAGCAAGGGCTATATGATTGCATTGAAAAGCTAGTTCCAGAACCCTCATGCCAAGATGCAATTTTCAAGGAGCTTGCAGCTTATCAGTATGCTCAAGGGCTATTTGGGAGAGAAATGACCATTAGGCAACGCACTTCTATGGCTCCTGGTATGGATGCTTTTCTCAATTTCTTGTCTAATTTTCATTGCAATCGAGGAGTAAGAACTATTGTGAAATGTGAATTGTAATCTCTTTGTGATGTAGCTACATGGTGGTTGAACTTTGGAACCACCACACATGTAGTGCATCTAGTTGTGAGCGCAATTGGAGTACATTTGAACAGGTTAGTTGACTAATTTCATATTCAAGTACATAAAAGATTAGTGTTTTTTGTTTAATTGGTTGCACCTAATATACTTGTAGGTGCACACAAAGAAAAGGAATAAGTTGGAGCAAAAGAAACTGAACAATGTTGTTTTTGTGCAATATAATCAACGTCTCCATGCTCGTCATTTGCGTGTTCAGCAAAGTGACTATGATCCTATTTCTTTGGATGACATTGATGATTGCAATGAGTGGATAACTAATCCGCCAGAAAATGAAGATTTTGTGGATGAAGGAGAGGACCTCACATGGCTAGATGTTGAAATCGCTGCCGGTGTTAATGAAGAGGAAGGGCCAAGCACAAGGGCGGGAACCAAAAAGCGTCATCTAGGAAAGGGAAAAAGCACTGCCACATCTCACTCCATAAATGTGAGAGATGTTGATTCCGAGGGGACACAATCAGAGAATGAGAATGAGCTTCCAAGTGATAGCTCCTCCTCTTTTATGAGTGATTTATGATGAGGAGGCTTAAGAGTTGAGAGAGATTTGAAACACTTTGTGTTATAGGATTATGTAATTAACTTGTTTGGTTGTTTAACTATTTTTGTTTTGTTATAATATTGCACTTGTTAGTTGTATATGCAGTTTTATGATATTTCTTGTTTAGTGTATATGCAATTTTATGATATTTACTGTTCAAAAATATATATTTTTGTGATATTGTGACATATAATTTTAATTTTATTTTTTTATTAATTTCTCGCCTCAAATGCCTCAAACGCCTCGGCCATCGCCTAGGCCTTTGAGGCGTGAGGCGCCCCCCTGGTCGCCTCGCTCGCCTCACGCCTCAGACTACATAGGCGCCGCTTAAGCGGTACCTAGGCGGGAAGGCATTTTTTTGACAACAAGGCACCCCCACGCCTTGTTGGGCTTGAAAAAGGTGTCACTCGAGGGCGCACGATGGCGAGTTCGAGCTCCACACTCTAACACTCTATCTCTATTTCTCTCTCACAGTCACAGTGAGACCCACCCTCTCTCTCTCTCCTGTCCCCTCTCTCTGTCTGTCTCTCTCTTCTCTCCCCTTGCCCCCTTCTCTCTCTTTCCCCCACCCTTCCTCCTCTCTCTCTCTCTCACACACACAGTTCGCAACTATCTCTCTCAATCCCTCTCTCTCTATCTTGCCTTCCCCCCTTTTCAATTAATAATGGGGTTAATTTGTTAATAAAATATTTTAAATTTTAATTTGAATTTTGTATGTCTTATTTTTTTTACAGTGGTCATCTATGATACTTCCCTAGTTATGTTTTTGTTTACTTTATTATGGATTGTATGTGATAATGGGAGATGTCTTTTTCTTTTCGTATCTACTTTATATTATATGTATGTTATTTCGAGTATGATTTGCATATTTTTGGAAGAAATTGGCAAACATCAGGTTAGTATTTTATTCATTCTGAAAGTCCAATTTTTATTGTTAATTTTATCTCAAAATGAATTTTGATATTTTATTGCAATGTCATTTATATTAATTTTTATTTCTATGTTCATACTAGTGTTATTTCCCATATTTGTAATAATCATGATTAATTTATATATATATATAATTACGTATATATTAATGATGATATTTTTTATGAACTTGACGCCTAAGCGCCGCTTAGGCAGGCGCCTAAGCGCTTAGGCACTCAAGGATCCCAAGCTCGCCTTGGTCGCCTTGACAGCTATGAGCCTGACCCACATGGACCTGCCCTAATCTTCTCGAAGCTAAGGCCACAAATGGTTTGCCTAGTTCTATCCCAACACCAAAACGGACCAAGTTCAGCTCAGGCAACTTTTCATTATACTTGAATTTACCTTAGTCCAATACAACCTGACCTCGTGCCACCCCTATCATTCTATCTATCAAGCAACTTATCTCCCCCAGTTCTTTATTTTCTTACCATCTTTTTGTTATTCAATCTTCAGTTTTACCAAATGCCATGTCAATCAGAAAAGGAAAGGAAGCACAAGCAATTAGCTTTACAGAACAAGGGACAATAATCAGCGCTGGTATCTACCAGCTCTCGTGCTTGAATGTGTAACGCTCAGATGTTAGGAGAAATCCAGAGCATGTTTATGCCAAAGGTCCTTCCAAAACTGTATAGCACAGTGGACGATATGTAGACATCGCGCTACCATGCACTCCTACATTCAGAAAGGGATCGACGACCAGTGTTTGACATTTCATCAAATAGCATCGGCTTCAATCTATACACAAAAAGCGAATGACCAAAAGATTGGAACTTTTCCAATCAGAATCATCTCCTAGCATTTCTATCGACAAGTAACAACCAAAAAAAAACATTAACCAGAAACTGGCAATGTGCCCAAATAGACTAATCCCAAATTTCCAATATTATCAACAACAAGGCAAAGCCCGAAACTAAAACATGAGTTCGAGAAAGACGAGTGGGTAACTCTACCTTTCTTCCGTTCACGGCAGCTTGAAGACGACCCCTGCACAAAGTCCTCCGATGCGTACCCATCCCCCGACCCGCCGCCCCCACCCTCGTGTCCATCAACAGCCGGCGACGCCCCGCCCCCTCCCCCGCTGGATCCCGTGTAGTGGCTAAGGTTGCCCATGCTGGCGCTCTTCCGGATGGATCCATCGGTGAGGCGCACCCCGAAGAGCTTCACCCCGCGGTTGGGGCACGTCCGCGAGTTGTGCCCGTTGTGGCTGCAGTGGGAGCACCTCCGCGTCATCCCACCCGCCCTACCACGCGCTTCCCCTCCCCTCCCTCGTCCTCCTCCCCTCCCAAACAAATCACCTCGGGTTACGGCGCCTCCCCCACTCCCACGCCTCGTTCCCAGGAAGAGCAAAGGATCCTATGCGGGGAATTCCCCGACCACCCCCTACCTCCTCGAGCCACAGTGCTAGGGTTTCCACTCCAATGGACAGAACTGGAAGAAGGGGGAGGAGGAGAAAGAAGAAGAAGACGAAGAGCGCCACGGCGATGGAGAGAGAAGGGAAGAGAAGCGAAGAGAAATATAAATGGAAGGATTTAGAGAGAGAGAGAGAGAGGGGCATGAGGCGTGGTTCGTACCAATTTTAGAGAGATGGGGGTTTGTTTGCGCGGATCGGACAAGGGGAGCCGTCCACGTGGCGCATCCCGGGGCGAATATACGCGTCCCGCACGGCGCACGGGTGAGGCGGCACGGCAGAGCCCCGGAACGGAACACGGATCCCCTCCTTATCCGTGTCGGATAGCCCGCTCCGTGAGCAGGCCCCGGTGGACGGCTCCCACGTGTGAACACCTCCTAACGCGTGTGACGAGCCTTGCGGCGAGTAGGAAATTGAGTAGCACGTGGAAAAAAAAGAAAAAAATCGCACGTGACGAGGTGCCGGGTATAATATGTACTTACGTAGGTATCGTTTCGCTTCGGGTACGTCTTCCTTACGATTAATGATTATTGAAAACACCCAAGCCTAGTAACCCGGCGTTTGCCCTATATTTAATTTTTTTAAAAAAATTGTGATGTCGATTTAATTCATCTTAATTAATGATGTCAGTCACATCTTTATATAACGATTAAAAAAATTAAAAATTAAAAATAATTAAATAAATGAGATTAACTCTATTCATTTGATCTAATTTTTTAAAGAGTTTTTTTAACTCTTGAGAAAGAGGTGTGATTTATATCACAAATTAAGGTGATTTAAATCCCATCTCACAAAAATTAAAAAAATAAAAAAATAAAAAAATAAATCTAGTGTACACTCAAGATGCGTAATAACCTCGATATGTGTATCAAGTATTTTTCATTTATTAACTGTCATCATATTTTTTTTAAAAAAAGTACTAATAAACCCCTATAGTCACAGCTAATTAATTATATCTTAGTCCTAAAGTTCTTGAGACATGCATGTAAACCCCTGTGATCTTTTAACTCTTACAAAAAAATCCGCGTGGTTAATGGCCTTCCAAAAAAAGAATATTCTATAAAATATTTCATCCAGTGCATAAGAAATAGTTGGTGCACCATGGACCACTGCGCCATTGTCTCCTTCCTTGATAAAATCCTAGCCTCCTGAGAGTCTGTCGTCGTCGCGGCATGGAGCGATTCCCATTGACAATTTAGAGGTCACGTGCACCGCAATGTGAGGTCCGACAACTATACAACGACCTCCCTACTGCCCAACGGTGACGTGAGAGAGAGATCTATAGTCTCTGCCTCCTTCCCAACCGCCTGCCACAGTGTCGGGGAGAGCCTACCACAGCCGCTGCCCTCTTCTGCTTCCTCTGATGTGCCGGCATTTGCCTGCTTCCCCGTCGTACATCACCCCCCTTTTGATTCCTTCGTCGTGCCAGCATAGGCGCCTGCCCCTCCCAATCACCCTTCCCCCTTCTTCCTCCTCTCTCTCTCCTATGTGGGGCCTAGACCCTAAACTAGTGCCACCTCTGCCAGCTGCGAACCTCCTTCCCCGTTGTCTGCCATCGCGCTAGGGAGAGCCTGCCACAGCCGCTACTCTTTGTGTCCTTCCCCACCGTCATGGCCGCCAGCCATGCTCAACACTAACAGGACCCCCCCCACCTGCTCAGCACCGACAGGACCACCCACCGACAACCCCAATGACGAACCCTCCCTCCCCCCCACCTGTTACCCTAGTGCCGACAAGATAGCCCCTCCCCTCCCCACCACCAACTATGCAACCCCACCTACAACACCCCCTCCCACCTGCTCAGCGCTAGCATGACCCCCATGCACCTACAACCCCATCTCTCTCTCTCTCTCCCCCCATTTTCGTCATTTGATCAATTTGGGTCAAGTTAAGTAGAGTCTAGTTAATTTTCGTCGAACGGAATGAACGGCGGGGATCTATTCATCTAACGGTAAAGATTGTAGGGGTTTATATGCACACCTCGATTACTCGGAGACGAATATGTAATTAGATCTAATTATAATAACTTAGTAACAAAATTCTTTATTTTTTATATTTGTTTGTGTAAATGATATTCGTCATTCTTCTTTAGCCTTATGACATAATGTTAACAATGACATACGTATCTCTATAATGTTCTATATATCCCTCTAAAATTTTATATTTTACATGTTCAACAGAATACTCTAAAAATTAATTAGTTGTCATAGCAACACTAGGGATATAACTGACGTAATATAACCTTAATACGGGGATATGTATGATAATATGAAGAATAATAGAGTGTAAAGTAAAATATTCTAGATTCCAAGAGTTTGTATGTAATCCTTAAATGTCAATTTGTTAATCGGTTAAGATAAGAGAATATGACATCCGATAAAAGAGAATTTGTGAGGGGCTCACACCCTCCCTCTCATACACATGGTCTTTACCCGACCTCAGGTAAAGTGTTCGACCTCACGAGGACAAATATCTTACCCCCACTCAAAAAACAAAGAGGTCCTAAAACAATTAACACGATAACGATGATCGATGGTACATTTATTTTTTTGCAACGAAGAGGTTAAAGGGAGCTTTAGATCTCGAATGTGAATTAGGAGCCTCACATGGATGATTATTGTAATCATTTTGTTTGGTGGGGTTCATGATGAATTAATTGAGGCTAATAAAAGTACATCGGATATTTAAACGTAATCTTTTTTACTTATAAAATTATTGAATTATCCACCCTCATACACACATTAATTAATAACATATCATAAAATAACCTCAAAAAATACTCCTGCAGTTATTCACCCTCCAAGCATCTCGGATCGAGTAAAGGGAGAGTATTTTTACACTTTTGTTTATGCAACGAGGATGTTCTTCTACGTACATTTATATAAATATACAAGTTGGAGAGTCAAGGTATTATAATTTTTGTTACAGTTTAACTCAAATTCGCCGGCCGTCGCAAGGAAAAAAAAATCTTTAATTAAGAATGGGCCTTAATTACTCAAATCCGGGTATTTAGATCTTTATCTCCTCTTATCAAACCGGTTGTGAAGTGTTCTTGCGAGTTTCTTGACTTGTCTCAGCGGTGGCGGGGGGCGGGGGGGGGGGGGGTTTACACGGAATCCCGCCTTCGACAGTGCAACGTCGGTTGTTATGTGATGGGATAGGAGTTGAACTGGGAAGACGACGTCCGCGTGTGTTGAAGTCAGAGCTCGGATGCTGTGAGGGACCATTCGCTATAGAGAGGTTCCAACTCTGCGAGAGTCTGAAAGCGCGATCTGAAGTCTAACGTCTAACCACCAGGGCTGGAATTTTCTTGAAGACCGGGTAATGTATGCACTTCGAGGAACCTACGACTGAACTGTGTTTCCATCTCTGAATGGTACCCCCACCGAATTTTCATCCAAGTTCCGTCTCTGAATTTATTCAAATAAGAACAAACGAAAGGGATGTGAGTTGAATCGTGAGGTACAGAGGGTGAGAATTTAATTGGGATTTTCCTTTATTTGCACCACCGTTTTTTATAAAAATAATAATAGTAATATTCTGGTCTCCGAGTTTAAGTGTGAGAAAGTTACATTTGAGTCTAAATGTACTAACTCAACGTGTATCTTTTTTTTATGAAAAAAAATTACATACTTTTTGGACCCGCATCTCTCGAGGATTAAGAATGAACCATGGGGACCTCCCCATCATAATGGTCGTATATAATTATCGCCATTCAATAGATTCTTAGTTGTTTTAAGTACTCAGATTAACAGAAAGCCTGATACGTACGAAGTAAAACAAAAGTGAGACTATAATTAAAGACTCGATGACTGACCATGTTGTGATAAGAGAAGACGGTAATTTTGACACTTTCCAGGTTTTGTTTAGGGAAGTAGTACATCAGCGAATTGTGTTACTAAACTATTTTCCAATCAAGGTTTGAATCGCCATTTAAATCTATATCGATCGTGGGTACATTGACTATGTTTAGAGTTCACATTTTATCTTCACCACATTTCGGGATCCAAACCAATTTTGGCATTCCCCTTCCCCTTTGGAGCCCAAACAAGAATGGCGACCAACTCTCTTTAACGAGCACACCAAGTCTCTCGACCTCCTTCACGTATGTTAGAACCACGTCAAATAATCTTTACAACCTTATATGTATCCCGTGTCCTCTCTCCAACACGCTAATTTGATTTACCTCGGATTTCACGAGACCGTGTTTGGAAACATCTTCACCTCAGGTTCTAATCATTAAGGGCGGCTTTGAGAACCGAGTACCGGGCTACCGTAATAGATCCCGAAGGGTCGGTTACGGTACCCGACCCCGGTTAAACATGTTCTGTGAGGGGAAGGGTGGGCGGAGGCGGGGCCTACCGGTTAGTCGATGTCGGCTAACCGGTGGATAACCCCATTCTCAAACACGGCCTAAAATTTCTGATATAAGTGAAATTAATTTCAAACGAGTCAAATTGACCTAGACTTACGTGCACGAGAGATTTTGAGAGGAGAGATAAACTAGACTCGTGCTCTCTCTTTCTCCAGAATCCCTAAAATCACTCGGGCTCTGTTTACTAATCGGGCAAGGTCAACGTAGTTGACCCTCGAGATTGGTTACGTTAATCGACCCCAGTTAACATTTATATGTCTAAGAGGTGAGTGTGGACCTCTCGAAACTTCTCTCTCATCGGTTGCACTATCCCACAATTTTGATAACAAAGCGACCCTCGGGGATCAGCTCTTCTGACGATCCTGTCCGTGATTTTGAAAGTCAAACGTCATATATACCCTCGTCTTCCCCCTCTTGACGTGTGATTGGAAGCCAGGCCGCTCCACGCTGTCGCCATCGTCGGCCGCCGCAATTGACACCCGCGAACGCCTGCAGAGCTCCCACTGTTCACCCATGCTCGCAGACGCCGCAGTGCCGGTCACCTGATAGCTGGTCGCCGATGTCGCCCTGGTGCTCGCCGACGTCACCGTCGCACCAACCAATGTCACCCTTGCCGCTGTAACTCCGTAGATGCCAACAAAGCCGCCACCCCTCGACCACGCTTGCAGAGGCCGCAGCGTCGGTCGTCGGTTGGCCGCCCAATGACGTCGCCCTAACACCGGCCAACGTCGCCCTTCCGCCGGCCAACGTCGCCTTCGCGCCTGCCAACGTTGCCCTCGCTATCGGCCGACGTCGCCTTTACTGCCACAAACTCGCCGACGCCACAGGTACTATAGTGCGAATTTGAAATCACTATAGTAAATTATCGCACATAGTGTTTATTTATTTTTAGACTTTACATTTCGCGGCTCTTAACTCCATTGTAAATATTGTTGTCGACCTTATCTGTCATCTGTCAGCCTTCATCATAACTTTGTAGTTATTTCAGTCACACGAACAAAAAAAAAGCTTATCAAATTATATTGATTTAGATTCTCATTCACGAGCATTCTTCCCTTAATTATTTTGGACCTGTTTGACATCGGAGTTATCCGGTGAATATCTTAACCGATCATAGAGAAATGATCGATGGACCCCGTCTCTCCCTCAGTCGTTCACATTAATCGGGGACGATTAGCGTGCTCGACCCTCTGAAGTCGATCACGTTAACCGTGCTCGATTAACAAAGACCCCCTCTGAGAATACGATAAATTTCGAGATTAATGTGTACATAATTATCCCAATTAAGTTCATCCTAGCTAGAGCAGGGCAGGTGTGTGCCCAACCCCACCCAACTTATGCATAAGAAACCACCCCCAAACGCGACATCCCCGTTGTGTTCGAGTCGACGCATCTAAGGAGATCAGCAATCAATACGTAGGAAAATGAATAGAGTAACGCTAAATGCACGCCCGTGACAATTACACGCCCGACAAAAAAAAGCACCTTAATTTATGGTACAATTCACACGTTCATACGACGATTCAAAAAATTAAAAATAAAAAAGATCGATTTAAAAATTTGATTCAAACACTGTTTATTTGATCTGATTTTTTTAAAATTTTAAAACTATCGACTGAAGATATGACTTACATCACAAGTGTGACTTGAATTCTATGTTATAAAATTTAAAAAAATAAAAAAATTAACCTAGTGTAAACCAGAGGTGTGTAATAACTCCTGACTTACACTAAATACTTTTCAAATGAAAAATATGTTGGGGTAAGTCAGCTGTCTGTCATTCTAAACAGAGTTCACCACTCTTATATTCCTTTACACAGTTCGTTCCATCCATCCCTTTTTCACACTTGTTATTTGTTTTGATGTCACTCTTCGATTTTAAAATCAATGTATTTTTTCCATTTTAAAATCAAAAGTATTTTGTTTGAGTAACGATAAAATGAAACAAGATATTTTGTTTGTCTGTCGTAATTTCAACATATTTTTTTCTCTAATTTTGGTTGCTAATAGATATGGACTCTAAAACTAAAACGAAAAAAAAAAATCTTAGTGTCGCAATGTAATCCCATTCACGTTGTTTTACAATCGAACAAACAACCGAAAAATGCTATAAAATGAAACAATTGCAAAGTTGTACAATATTTTACGATGAAACAAGCAAACTAATATAAAATGAAACTTAAACATGAGCATGTGACTTTTCTACTGAAACTTGAATTCACTACTTCACATCCACCTTGCGTTTACAATCTCGTGTGCTTCTCATCCTGTTGATCGAATGCACAACACAGGAATGTTCAAGGGAGAACTGTTCTCGACATATATATAATCATGTGTGGAAAGTCTCATATGTTGACATAGAACCCTAAATTTACATGAAAATATGTCAAACTCAGAGTAAACATTTTTGCCCACCATCGTTCCCATTTGGTCAAATTTCATTCTTTAGATGCAATTTTGTTTGAGAAATACTGAAATGCCTCTTCGTTGTCTCATCATTCGGCGGAAAAGGCTTGGCTGGGTAGATTTGCCCGTTCATTCCCAACCGTGTCAACATTCACAAGGTGTTTTAACGGTTGGTTGAAGTATGAAAAAGAGATGGATTGCCAATGACTCGTGGCTCAAGTGTCATCTTCGGCAGGGATTCGATTCCACCCTTCGCTGGGGCACTCTCCCCTTTCCTCTGGTCGCCGGTCCTGGTACAGAGTATCACACGCTTGGGGCAGAAAAGAAAAATCACCCCATCTGGGAAAAAAATTTCCCCACTCACAAGCAAGGTTGTTGGTATCGAAAAAACATATTGACTTGGTCCGATACGGGATGATATGGCGTGACTCGTATTGACTCGGACTTGACTTGAAGAGACTCGGGCCATCTCAAACTGAGTCGACCGTCTCGGTTTGACCCTTATATGATACGATATGGCCGACTTGGTGCAAGCTGCACTAATATGGCAAAACGATATGGCCTGACTTATACTCACTCAAATTTGACTTAAAAAGACTTGGGCTATCTCGAATCGAGTCAACCGTCTCGATTTGACCTAGATATGGTACGATATGGCCGACTCGTTGTGAGTTGCACCAATATGACAAACTATGCTTACAAGAAGAGAAAGGGATCTTGGGATGACGCCTCACTTGAGTGCCCATGGATGAGGATCTAGAAAAGATATGACGAGAGAGCAATGGGATCATAAACAACCACACCTTATACACACCTTTGAGTCCAGCAACATTGTTTGTTCATGTTATCTGGGCCTTGTGAATGCCCAATAGGGCCTCCGCTGGCGTGGCCCAACTAGGCTGCATAAAGCGCAAGTGTGCCAATGGAAGGCGTTGGCGAGCTCCCCTCTTCACCTTCCTCCTCTACGAGCTCGCCCTCTCAACCTCATCGTCTCCCTGCAACAAAGATCAACCATATCTCTTTAGATCCGACATCGCCCTCTAGATCACCACCCAACAGCTCGCCAAGATCTCTTGGAGATCGGCAAAATCCCTCTTGCTGACCAGATCTGCTCGGATCCCCCGTCACATGATCGCCTGCCCACTTGATTGCCTAGATCTATCTAGATTAGGAGGATCCTCCACCCAGTCCGATCCACATCTCCTCTCTCTTCTCTCCCTCATCTTCTATTTAATGGGGGTACATATGTGGTTTCATGGTTCTTCTTCCTTCAGAGTAAAAGGAGAGAGGGGAAGGCTCTTGCACAGGCTGTTGGTTGTTGCGAGGAGGCCTTTGTGTGTGTGTGGGGGGGGGGGGGGGGGGTTCTTGGATACTGGGAAGAAATGTGGGGGAGAGAGTGTGTGAGAGGTTGAGATGGTGGCAAGAGAGAGGGGCTAGGATCCCTTGTGAGAGAGAGGGAGCTTGCTCCCCTTGAGTGTGCATGTGAGAGAGAACTTGGAGTGTAGGGCCTATGTCGACGATGGCTTCTTCATCCCTGTGTCTCTCTCCTCCCATTGCTAGTTCAGCGACGATGACAACGGAGGATCATCACCGCCATCCTGTGGGTTTGAAGGGTGGACCCATGGGATAGATTCTGGTAGCCTACCACCAACTCCACATTGATTTCGGGTTAAGGGCCGACTCTGGTAGTTAGTCTTATAACCTCGACGGTATGCTCGAGCAAGTTGTGCCCTTCTGCTTCTGTTGTGAGATACGTGTGTTATCTACAACTCCTATTGGTACGTGTGTCATTTTGCACTGGAACGTGTGCCGTTCCACTTCTGTTGACGAGGTATGTCCTTGTATTTTGATTATATGATTTTTATCATCATATATATAATAGGGGGTTATCAACAAATGGTATCAGAGCCAATGGTTCATCCTTGGTTCTGTGTATTTAATATAGATGTTGGATTATGGCAAGTCGGTCAGTGGTCCTAGTGTCTTCTCGTTCTCAGGTTAATGCGTGGATAAATGTAACGCGGCGTGTACCCATCGGACTCCTAGCAGAAAAGGTTGTTGCATGGGAAATTAAGAGTGACGACGACGATGTCAACAGACATTAGTCCTTGACTTGGGAGAACGGCTCCATTCTGCACACACAGACTATAGGTCCCGTGTGGGAGACCATGACTCTCTGGTGCCTCTTACAGGCCTAGAATACCTCAAACTCCTCAGCAGGCATTTTGACACCGATAGGTCATTGGCAAGTATTGTCGCTAGTATGACTGTCGCATCGATGGCACCGATAGGCCCACCTAGCTCTCCATCTGTGGTTTCCATAGGAGTGACTAAGGAAACCTATCTGACTATTTGCACCAGCGTTGCGACGGTGGTGACTGTTAGCACATCAAGCACAGTGGCTACAGTGGTAGTGGTATGCATGGCAGCTATCGGCTCACTCGCGGGTACTAGCGCATCCGGAGGTGACGCGGTAGGCAAGGGCGAGTGGCAACTGGCACTGCTTGTAGACACGTCATTTTAACATTATGCTGAGCAGATCCCGTATTACACTAAGACGCCCCAAAGTAGCTCGCACGGTTAAGTCAGTTGAGTGGCCTCCAATTTTTATCTGGTAAACCTCAATTGTAGCTTCTTAATAAAACTCCTGTTAATGGGCTTGTGGCCATCCTATTTTCTACATAAAAAATAATAATAATATGTGTGTCAATGGGCTTGGCCCATTCTTATTCTAAGAATAATTGGATAAGGGGAAGCTCATCAAGTGTTAATGGGCTCATGTGATAATGGGCTTGGCCTCTTCTTATTATAAGAATAAATAAATAAATTTTAATAAACTTGACCCCATCCTTTACTACCATTTTTACTCTCTTCCCACCTTATCCGGATCTTGCCCCCTCTCTTTAATATTCTCTCTCTCTCCCATTTCTTCCCTTCTGAGGCATCTCCCCACCCTCTCACGTAAGAACCCATAGCCACCTCCACCTCCCGTTTTTTCCACTCCTTGCCTCCTACACACGACAGCCATCCCCACTGGAACTCACTCCCACTCTCCTTCTCTCCCTCACTCTCCCTCTCCTGGCCAGGACACACTCGATCCCACGAGACCTCTCTCCACCCTCCATACCGCCGGCGAGCACCCCTCGTCGTCCCTCCACCTTGCGCCGCTACAGCCATCTCCACCGTCTCCCCTCCCTCTTCCTTTTCTCTTTCTCTCCACAACGGCCACCCTCCCCCGGCACTCCCCATCCTCCTCTCTACACCGTCCACGCCGACCACCTCCCCGAGCATCACCTCCCACGAGCGGCACCTCCGCGAGCACAGCCTCCACCGTTCGGCAACCCTCGCTGCCCCACTCCCACTTCCTTTGCATGCATGCACGCCGAGCCCCCACTCCATCCCATTGCCCACAGCTACTCCCTCCCCTGCGCAGGTTCACTCCGGCTGCTGCTCCCGCCATCGCCCTTGCCATGAAGCCGCCACTGCGAGCCTCCCACTCGTGGTCGCCATCGTCTCCACACTCGTGCTGAGCCTGCCGCGGACGCCCGCCACCGGCCCCCAGGCCGTCCACCTGCACCGCCGCCGTCGTCTGCGAGCCCCACTGCCGGCCACCTCAACTCGGTCGTCGCCTGCCTCGTCGTCACCGCCGTCCACCGTCTGCATCACCACCTCCGGCCGTCTGCCGTGAAGCCCCGGACGCCACCTCCGCGAACCCCGGGGTTGCCACGTCTGCCGTCCGCGACCACCACCTTCGCTAGCCGCTGTCGCCACCACCTCCGGCTAGCCGACGTTGTCCTCCACGACCACCCCCTCCGACCGCTGCTGCACCCTCCGCGGCCACCTCCCACGTCGCCCGTGAGCACCGTCCACGCCACCCCGTAGCCATCCGCAACTGCCACATGCTGCCGTCCGAGCACCTCCACGCCCCATCTACGCCGCCGTCGTCGTCCACCCTGCCGGCCGCCGTCGTCGTCGTCCTCCCTGGCCGTCGGACGCTCACCGCCGAGCACGACCACCCTCTCCCCGGTCGCGTCCCTTCCGGCTCTCTCTCTCTCTCCCCCCGTCTTTTCTCTTTTCCCACCGCCGCGGTCGCACTCTCTCTCCCCTCTCTCTTCCTCTCACGTCTCTCCCCCTCTCACTCGTCCTCTCTTCTCTCTCTCTCTCTCTCTCTCTCTCTCTCTCTCTCTCTCTCTCTCTCTCTTCGCGTCTCTCTCTTCTCTCCGTGGCGAGCTCCCCCTCTCTTTCTCTCCTTCTCTCTCTTTCTCCCTCTCTCCGGTGTCTCTCTCTCTCTCACTCCCTCACTCTCTCTCTCTCTCACCCCCCTCTCTCTCTCTCTGCTCTCACCCGACCTCTCTCGGTTCTCTTTCAGTTTTTTTTCTTTTCTTTTATTATTTTTTTTACCTCTCTTCTTTCCCTCTCTCTCTCTGGCCTTCTCTCTCTCACCTCTCTCCTCTCCTTCTCTCTCTCTCTCTCTCCCTCTCTCTCTCTCCCTCACTGTCTCTCTCTTTTATTTTATTTTTACTCCTTTCACTCCCTCCCCCTATCACGTTCTCTCTCACTCTTATATATATATATATATATATATATATATATATATATATATATATATATATAACATTATATATATATACCTCTTATATAATTCTTATATATTCTCTGCATATATATGCTGCATATATATAAAACTAATCTAAAAAAAATCTAAAAAAAGGGGGAAGAGTCGTTCCCTCCCTCTTCCTTTCTCTCTCCAACTCTCTCTCCTCCAATCTATCTTTCGTAAGTATATTTCTATGTGTATATATAGGTATGCATGCATGAGTGGTCTTGCAGTTGCGTGTGTGTAAGTGCGTGTATGTGTCCGTATGGAATGAAAGAGATGCCCCGGACTGATCAGTGTTGAAGCCCGTGAAATGAAGAAGGTTGAGTTCCCTGGGTGGTCAAGTGCACTAGGGAAGCTGTTCAGCTGTGCTGCGTGCCTGGTTCATCCTCACCTTGCCGAAGAAGCTCATCCAAAGCCCATCATCCATCTCTGAATAAGTTTTCTCCCCCCTTGTTGTCTGGTTTTCATTCAGTTAGTTACATATGCATACATTACTTGTCGTTCATATAGTGTCTCTCTTCCTGAGAGACCCCTCTTTGTTCATTCATCATATCATCTACCTACATTTTCATGTCTAAAAGGGGTTTTTTTAAATACTACCAACCAGGTTAGTGTTCTCTTATGCTATTCTCAATATCAGCTTCTAAAGAATTGATGCTACACCACCGTCGTCCTTATCTCGTTGTTGTTTCTCTTCATTTGTTTTCCGTGCAGGGTTAACCAGTCGGAGATCCCGCTTCTTCCGTCGACCAAAAGAGTAGGAGGTCATCCCTCCTTTTGAGGTACCCGGCTATTGTCTCTCTCATCTATCCTAGTTCTTTCCTTCATCATCATTATTTGTTGTTAAATTTCCATCTTCATCCTCCTTTACGTTTCGTTTAACAATAAGTCTATCTCCTCTCCCTTATTAGTATTATATATCGTTAAAACTCCATCTCCGTTCTTCTCTGTCTTATCTAAAATAAAATTTTCATCCTGTCTATATTTTCTTAGTATTCTTTTCCTATATCGTACTACCTTATTCTACCATCTATCACCCGATTTCTCTCTTTGCTCTCTCATATTTCTCTTAAAAAGATATAAGAACATAAAAACAATAAAAGCCACAAAACCCCCAAAAAATATATAATAACAAAAAAGTAAAACAAAAAAAAGGGATAATAAAATCCGGGTAACCAAAGAAGGCCCTCTTCGTCGGCCGGCCGACTAAAGAGGAAGAAAGGACCCGCACTGCTCCCGCTTCGGCGGCGGATGCGATCAGGACATTTCCTGTGGGGCTCTCAGCCCCTGGCGATCACATCCCCTTCCCACTTTCTTTCCTGTCAATTTTCTCTTTTGTTTAAATCCTGCGACGGAAGTCATTCCTCGCGAAGGTGTACGTGACGGAAGTCATTCTGTCATTTTATTCCCTTGATTTTTGTCTAAACCCTGCGACGGAAGTAATTCCTCGCGAAGGTGTACGTGACGGAAGTCATTCCTCGCGAAGCCTTTTTTCATTCTGTCATTCTATTTCTTTAAATTTCTGTCTAAACACTGCGACGGAAGTCATTCCTCGCGAAGGTGTACGTGACGGAAGTAATTCCTCGCGAAGCCTTTTTATTCTGTCATTTTATTCCTTTGATTTTTGTCTAAACCCTGCGACGGAAGTAATTCCTCACGAAGGTGTACGTGACGGAAGTTATTCCTCGCGAAACCTTTTTCATTCTGTCATTTTATTTCTTTAAATTTCTGTCTAAACCCTGCGACGGAAGTAATTCCTCGCGAAGGTGCACGTGACGGAAGTAATTCCTCGCGAAGCCTTTTATTATATATATTATAGTAAAAACCCCGCGGAGAGTAATATCTCGCGGTGGTCTTATGTATATATACTCATGTTTATTATCTATATTGCAATAAAAACCCCGTAAGGCCAATGTCTTGCGGTGGTCCTAATACGTACATATATATTCATTAGTGTTGATATTATTGCATCGCTGTTAGAACCCCACAAAGACCAATGTCTTGTGGTGGTATGTCTTGGTTCGTATTGTCTTTGTAATTTTCTAGAGAACGATATACCGCTGCAGTTTCTGAGTCTTCGTGCCTCCCCATTTCTGTTACTTAGATCCTCGGATTTCCTGGTATATGGAAAACTGCTCGTGGAACGGTAAGTCACGCTTACCGGGAAGGGGTTAGTTTGCGCGAGAGGGTCTTCCGACCCCTATCTCCGCCACGTACCGGAGTTCGTTTCGCATCCTTCTTTCCTTTCTCTCCTTTATGTTCTTTCTCTTCTTGAGTTGATCTCGTCATTTCCATCTCTTAGGACAGACGAGGGTGGACGTCCCTTGCCGTCTCCACCTCTCTGGCAATCACCTTTTCATCATTACTTTACATCATTGTTTCTTTTCCTCCGATGGTGGACGACGCTTCTTTTGCCGTCTACAATAATTAGGTCAAGGTACAAGTGACGTCGGCTGTGGTTGGGGCACACCATGGGGCTGCAGGCGTGTAATATCCCGGACCTTTCGGATTCTTCTTCGTGGGTCTCGGATCTGGTTTCTCGGAGTGTCAGGCTCCGTTGTGTTCGAAATTCTATTTCGGACATCTTTCGTGTTCAGATCGGCGCGATCCGGAGTTGTTTCGAAGGCCCGGAAGCGTTCTGCGGCTTTTCCGCGCGTGTTTTCCGATTTCCGGTGTGTGTTTCGGTAATTCCTTCGGAACCTCGCTGCGGACGAACCGAGTCGTTCACCTGGGCACGAGTGGTACCGTTGTGATCAGTGCATTCCGAGGATCTCGGAAATGTAATTTTAAATTTTTCGGTATTTTCCAGATTTTTTGGATTTTTCTATAAATACCCCCCCTATTTTCTCTCTCTCCCCCACCTTCTCTTTCCTCTTCTTCTTCCTCCTCTGTTTCTCCCCATCGTGACCCCCTCTCTCCCTCTCTTCCTCCCGTTCGAGCGCGGCGAGCTCCCCTCCGGCTGCAGACGGCGGTGGGGCGACGGCGCGACGACGTGGGTGGTGGCGAGGTAATCTCGTAGGCGTGCGGTGAGCGTGGGAAGCGTGAAGAGGTGAGGTTTTCTAAAGCATTCTTCGTGGTTCACGGACCATTCGACGGAGCATTCGCTCCATTGAGGTAGGGTGACGTTCCCTAGCTCCTTGCCGTTCTTTTTCGTGGTTTATAGGCCGTGGGGAGGCCGAGAGGGGCTTGATTGAGCGGGTTTGGGGTTTTCCATGATTTGGGGAGAGCTCGCCCGATCTATGATTTTAGCCCGCTATTTCACGTTTTGATGGCGTAGTATCATGCTAGGGGTCCCCAGGGGTCTTCCCCTTTGATTTCCCCCTCTCCGGTGGAGGCATGGGGGCGTGGTTGGCTTTTTTTGGACTTTCCCGCCGTTTCGCCGTCGGGCGGGTGTGACGGTCCTTCTAGGGACCGTTACACTGCGTGACGCGCCTCGAAGGGTGCGTCACGGCCCTTGTTAGCCAGCTGGGGGTCAGGGGTTGTGACGGTCCCGCAATAGACTGCCACAGGCGTGTGACGCGCCTAGGTTGGGCCGTCAGAGGCATCCGACCGTTGGCATGTGACCGTTGTTTTGACCATTGGGGGTCAAGGCATGTGACGCACCAGGCCTGGCGCGTCACATCCTTGTGACGGCCCAGGGTGGGCGCGTCAGGGCGCTTTTGAGCGTTTGAACCCCCCAGGCGGTGTGATGCTCCTGGTGTGGACCGTCACACCCCGTGACGCGCCTGCGTGGGGGCGTCACAGCCTGTAACGCGCCAAGACAGGTGCGTTACACTTTACTTTGCGCTGGGAGCGTGACGGCCGGCGTCGGACCGTCAGGTGTCTATGACGGTCCAGCCAAGGACCGTCAGGCTTCCTATGACGGTCCCGCCTAGACCGTCAGAGGCCTGTGACGCGTCTAGGGTAGACCGTCAGGCTTGGACTGCCCCAAGCGGTTCGCAGTCCTATTTTCTTGTCCGACCGTGGTCGCTGTGCGACGGTGCCAGTACTTGGGGTGGTCCCCGTACGTCATCGGATACGGACGTGATTTTCTGTTGACTTGAGAGTCTACTCCTTCAGTGACCCTCCACTAGTCGTAGCCTGCTTACACACGTGTGGTCCCACCAGGGAGTGGCGGAGAGGCTACCCTTAGAGACGGTTTGTGGACCGGTTTCCATCGGGCCCCATGTCTTGCAGCCAGAGTCCGGCTGAGGGGAAAACCGGTTAGAGGGCCAGACCTATGACGCATGGTCTGTGTGTGCACACGTGGTTGGGGGCAGTTGGACACACGCTGATGAGCGTGACCCCAGCTAGTCACTTGTTTGTGATACTTGTTCGGTGTCCGTGCCTCTGGTAGGTGCTACCACGTCAGGCAGTTCACCTGCGGTGCAGTGTAAGTCGTCAGGGGATGCTACCGATTGTGCTTCTAGTGGGAGGTACTCCTGTCGAGTCGGGAGTGTTAGGCTGTCAATCGTTACGACTTCGACCTTCGGGTTTCTACCGTGTTGGCCGTTGGGTTCCGGTTGTTTCGCCGTGGCACGTGTGTCGATTTTCGTGCCGTAAGACCGGTGCTTTGTAGATGGCAGGGACCCTTTTTCAAGGTACTCGCTTACTGCTAGCGTAGCGGTTTCTCCGTTTGCGAGGTAGGGATCGAGTGATCCCTACTGAGTCTTGTTCCGAGACTCATTCCCTGCGTGTTTTCACCGTGTTTCAGGCGAGGCGAGGCTTCAGGGGAGTTCGTCTGAGGCTCAGCGTGATTCAGGTGCCCAGCGTTAGTGCCAGAGGTCAGAGCCGAGGTATGTCCCGTGTAGATGTACTTTCATTTCTTGTCTCTGTACTAGTTGTGGACTACTGTCGTTATTTTATTGTTATATTGTGGACCATGTAAAATGTTAATCCATTTCCTGCTTATTTATATAACTGTTTAATTCTGCAATTATTTGTGATACTTGTGTAGTTTCCACACCATCCTTCTAACCCTTTCGAGTCTTCGGACTCGTGGGTGGCGGTGCGAGTCTCGGGTTATCGGGCCTTCCCGGTAATCGGATTCTCGGGTCGTTACAAGGTGCCACTGCGAGTGGGAGGGGAGAGTTGCCGACGATCGTGGTGGAGGGTCCAACACCATTCTACCGGAATGGCACGGTGGTGACTACAACCCACTGGGCACCGCGTAGCGTGGTTGTCCCATGCCAACATGCATTGGACTTATCCTCCACCGACTACAGTGACCGCACTGACGAGTAGAGCTGTCAGGCCAACCCGGCAAGCACCCCATGGACCATTTTACGAATGGGTTCTGTAGACCAGACGTGGGTTCTGTACGCCATTTTTAAGCAGTAGCATGACTTCCATGGCCCCGTAGGCCGAGTACTTGAGTATTGGTGCCCCTCCATGCTTTGGGCACCATGAGACTCTGAGAGTCTGGTGGCCCTAACGGCCTACTTAGGGGACCATTATGGATATCTCTATCTATATTATGTTATGCCTGATAGACAGACCATGCTTAGGGCTTATTTATGTTCATGCCCTTGTGAGGATGTTGTTTATTTATTTTCATGAATGTGTTTCATGAATAAGTATTTTTCCCACGATTTATGTAATATTTATTCTATTTATTTTCATGCAAATTTATTTTGCACACGTGAAACAAGACGTAGATGAACATGATTTAAGAAAAATAAACTAGTTTAGTGCCATGTGGTTGAGCGCTATTGCGATTGCGTGTTTAAAAGGGGGCTAGCTAAGAGATGTGCAATTCTCTTGTGAGATGTGTGGGAAAGTGTGTTTCCCACACATGAGAATATTTGCTCGAAATCGCTCTAACTCTATTGAATAATCTTATATTAGTGGGAGATGATTGTAACTTGCTTGGCTGTACTTTTGATGTCACTATATAGAGAGTTCAATATGATTAGTTCATGTGTCTCATAGCAATTAAGGCAATGTGTAAAATAATGTCCAAAACTCTCTATGTGATACTGTAGTGATTGAACATGATGGCCACTTAAAACGATGATTGATGGTCTCACTGATGGTGACTAATTAAATGGAACTAACTATGACATATGACACTGAAAGATCCTATACCTATTGAATGAGCATGAATTGCTCGGCCATCTCACCACTACCATGTCCCCACCCATAAGGGGGCGATACTGCCCAATACTACAAGAACTAAGAGGTTTATTGTGATGGGAATCGACGCCGAGCAAGTACTTTTCATATTGCATTTATATCCTTTAGTTTATTTTTATATCCACGGGAAAGTATATGCGCAATTGTACGGCTTTATCGGCCAATGCGTCACTCCCGTAGTTTGTGTGGGTTTCTATGTAATTTACCAGTAGGACCATCAAGGGGGCCCTCAGCCCTTTCCCATTGGTCCACCTAAACCATGTGGGGCTGGTCAACCAGCCTAGGTGACCTTCTAGATGAGTTGAATGTCAATTGCCACATGGGTAGACAAAGGGGATGATTTTTCCATGGTAGGCTACCTACCAAGTCAAATTGTCTCCCTTACCTACCCATAGTCAATAGGCCGCCCCCCCTTGTATATTAAATGTATTTTTTTTGTGGTTGTGGCATGCCATCCAGACCCTCCATCTCCCATCCCAAGATCCAAGGGTTGAGGTTGGATTTGGTTGGAAGCATATATAAGTGTGTAATTTTTGGTGGAAATTAGTGAAAAATCAGAAATTTTGTTGAATGCTTGAAGCTTCTTACGCCCCCAGCCCTCTCCCTCTGGTTCCTCTCCTCCAACCTCCAGTTCTAGAGTGGTTTCTACCTCCTATCCCCTCCCCTCTATCTCCGGTGATCATCTGTGCTGCCGCTGCCGCCGTTCGTGCCGCCTACGAGCCGCCACGGAGCCATCATCAAGGTTCTGTCCTGCTAGACAGAGGTGACTTCCACGAATTCTTGCTGTCAGCCACGAGCTCAGATGGATTTGAAATTTTGAGGGTGTGTTCTTATCTTGAATCCCCACCTCCACCTCAATTTTCACGTCCAAACTCCTCCATTTAGTAATTTTCCATTTTCGTGCATCTTTCATTCCCTGATCTGTTTTGTCTCTGTCTACAGTGACAGCAGCCCTGTGTTTCTCACCTCCGACCCTCTTTTTGATTTTTCCAAACCCTCCCCATTTTACTGGGAGTTCTGTCCATCATTCCCTACATCCACCATTTTTCTTGATTTTTTTATCCGCGATCTATCTATTTTTCAAAATTCGTGTTCTATCTCAGCTACAGTGCTTTCAACCCATTTCTAGATCCGACCCACCTCCACTTCAAAAATCAGAACAAATCACCACCACCCCCAAACCCTTCATAAAAAATATTCCCAATTTCCTATCTGGATTTCCTACAACTTTTCAGAAGACCATAACTTCAGATTCGGACGTTCACATATCGGTCAAAGGTAGTTCTCAGACAAGTTCTCTACAGATCTGAGAGTCCTATCACTGTACAACAGCAACTCAACAATTCATTAAAGCCTAGATCCGTGTAAATCCAGGCCAGATCTTTAGGCCTAGATTGAAGGATTTGAAGTTAGCTTTCCAACGGCGCCAGTCTCGTGTCGATCCGACATCGGGGCTGATCACAGCGCCCGTTCTCTCCGGGACGCGAGCTGAAAACCAGAAGTTGCAGATCCGTGGTCGGTTATTCCGACCGGTGCCGATCGGAGCCGCCCGACCTCTGGTCGGCGAACCAGCGTGCCTCCACTCCAGGGAGCGCTCATCCAGGCATCCACCACCACAGCGGTGCCACCGGGTCCCACACGGCCCCTCCGGACAGCACGTGGGCCCCACCGTCACAAGTTCGGGTGCTGCCGAAGAGACGCGAGAAGCCGCCCGTCAACCCGAATTCGGTCCTCCCGGGCCCATTTGTGTAGCCCTTTACCTCCCTGCGTGGAGTGGGCAATATTTCATTGCTGTCATCATGGTGTAATATTTATCCCGGGAGTATGAGTTTCGGCCGGGTCCGTCTTCCCCACGCCGAGCGCGTGGAGGTATCGCATCCGCTCCCTTACTTGGCATTTTGCTTACTTCATATATATTTGTTTATGCCGCTGCTAGAGAGGATGTGTAGGGACAATTAGCTCGCTTTATATTTATATCACCGCTGTTGCGAGAGAGAGTGTTACCGCCCCGTGACCCGATCCGGGCACAAGTGAGAGCTGACCACCCTAGCTCACTGCCGGTTTCTCAACCGCGCACGTCCGTCGCTTCTCTCGTTAAGGGGCAGTCATGAGCTTGTCGTGTCCGTGGTCCTGTCCCGCATCAATTTGGTATCAGAGCGAGTTTGAGTCTAGGCTGTCAAAAAAAAAGTGTGTCATTTACGTCTAGCCATTAGTCATTGTCCAAGTCGTGTTTAGGGTCCTCATTGTCTTTAAAATAAAAAAAAAGTGTCCTTTTGCATTTACATCCCTTTACTCGGTATATCAAAAGGTGTTGTCCGAATGTTAAGCTACGCCTATCGGGAAGGCCGCACACTTGCGCGAGTGATCTTCGGATCGAGTAACTCCACCACGTGCCGAGTTTTGGTTACGTCTAGGTGCATCATATTAGTGTGCGTTTGCATTAGTCGGTGTTTCCTAGTCCGTGTCGTTGCATGCCCACTCGGCGTGGTACCCAAACCCATCGCCCCACATCAATGGCTAACCCTCGCGATGCCGCCTCGGGAGACTTCCACTCCTTACAGGAGGCAATGTTAGCCATTATGGCTCGGATGGACCGGTCCGAAGCCACCTTTCGGACCTTCACCGAAACCATGGATGGTCGCCTACGAGCTATGGAGGAACGCATGGAGACATCCGTCCAAGGCCTGGTCGGACGGTTGGAAGGGATGTCCCACGGAGACCCTCCTAGAGTGGTCCAAGACCCACCCCCACCTGCCCAGGCTGCCGCCCAAGGCCAAGCCAATCCTATAGCTCAGGCCCTGCCTATCATTGTGGCCCAGGACCCGCCCGCACATGCTCTTCAGCCACCCGCCCCTCCTCGGGTTCCCGACTTACCACGCCGTGACCTTGGTCTCGAGGACTATGGGTCCGACAATGCCTATGAGGTGTATGGTCAGCGCCGTCATGGCTTTCAGCCACAAAGAGATGAGGATGATAGGGTCCTTAAGACCGTGCGAGCGGACCCTCCCACTTTTTACGGGTCTTTGGATCCGAAAGTCTACCTAGATTGGGAGTTCGGCATGGACCGTTACTTTGAATGGTATGATATGTCGGAGCGCCGAAGGGTCCGATTCGCCACCATGAAACTCATGGGGCAGGCGAAAACCTATTGGAAGAATGTGGAGAGCCTGCTACTTCAGCGGCTAGAACCCCCGATTGACACATGGGCCGACATGAAGAATAAACTTCGGCAAAAGTACCTTCCTCCCACATATCGCCAGCGACTCATCGATAGATGGCAAAGTCTTAGCCAGGGAGATCGGTCCGTCTCCGAATACATTGCGGAGTTTGATGAGTACTTTCTACGATGTGGTGTCACGGAGGAGAGTACCATGCCCGTTTCCCGCTTTCGACGTGGTTTGCGGCCACACTACCAGTATGAGCTTTTCTGCCGCAATGCCAAGACATTGGAAGAGGCATATCAGGTTGCTCTCGAGTTGGAGCAATTTGAGGGAGAGTTCGAGTCTAGCCATCGGTTGGGCCCCACCCCTCTCCGTAGTACCGAGCCCCGTCACTCCATAGGCCCACATCAGCGGCCTCCCATGGCTCGACCTCAGGAGCCCACCCGTCAGGAGCACTTCGCTCCAGGGCCACGCCCTCCTCCACCCCGGTATCTATGTCCACCCCAACCACCGGCACCCGTTGCCCGTCCCCCGGCTCCTATAGCCCGTCCTCTGGCACCGACACCCCCTCCACTATTGTCCAAGGCACCTACACCTCCCCCATTGCTGCCTACACCCCCTACCCGACGGGATGATAAGGGTAAGTCCCCTTTTATAGGAGAGAGTAGTCGGTCGAGAGTGCAGTGTTTCCACTGTCACGGGTTTGGCCACATTGCCAGTGAGTGTCCCGCTCGCACCACCCTAGCCCTAGGTGTTGGGGAATCCGTACCTCCCGAGCTTGAGTGTGTCGATTACGTGGCCGATGAGGCACTAGCCGAGGAGTACTATGCTTTGGGGGGAGAACTAGGGGACTCTCCCGCAATGCAGGATGCGGCCACCTAGTGGGATTGATGCTACCACCTTAGTCTAGAGTCGTGCATGAGTCAGTGTGTTTTCCTTGTGTGGTTTATTTTGTGTGGTTTGTTTGCATGGTTTGTGTGTCGTTTGTCTGCATGTGTCTTGTGCAAGCTCGTTGTCGTTCTCTTATGAGTAAGAGGCGAGTGGACTCATTCGATGAGTATGGGATCGGTTCTACATCTATACCCGGATCAGTCACCTACAGGGACAAAGCGGTGATTCCTAGTGAGTCTTCGAGCTGTTTCCTTCCCTTTGAGAGTGCCCCACCCGGAGTGTCCACCTCTAGCCCATGGCAGCTTGCGCATATCGAGTATATATAGAATGAGCAGGTGACGGTCACTTGGAGTGGAGCATACCCGCGCTACTTGGCACGGTGACGGATCCGCCGGAGTACTCGAGCATCCATACCCCTACTCGACGGGGTCGAGTTCCTCTCACCCGGGGAGAGTTGATGGGAATCGACGCCGAGCAAGTACTTTTCATATTACATTTATATCCTTTAGTTTATTTTTATATCCACGGGAAATTATACGCGCAATGCGTCACTCCCGTAGTTTGTGTGGGTTTCTATGTAATTTGCCAGTAGGACCAGCAAGGGGGCCCTCAGCCCTTTCCCATTGGTCTACCTAGACCATGTGGGGCTGGTCAACCAGCCTAGGTGGCCTTCTAGATGAGTTGAATGTCAATTGCCACATGGGTAGATAAAGGGGGTGATTTTTCCATGGTAGGCTACCTACCAAGTCAAATTGTCTCCCTTACCTACCCATAGTCAATAGGCCGCCCCCCTTGTATATTAAATGTATTTTTTTTTGTGGTTGTGGCATGCCATCCAGACCCTCCATCTCCCATCCCAAGATCCAAGGGTTGAGGTTGGATTTGGTTGGAAGCATATATAAGTGTGTAGTTTTTGGTGGAAATTAGTGAAAAATCAGAAATTTTGTTGAATGCTTGAAGCTTCTTGCGCCCCCAGCCCTCTCCCTCTGGTTCCTCTCCTCCAACCTCCAGTTCTAGAGTGGTTTCTACCTCCTATCCCCTCCCCTGTATCTCCGGTGATCATCTGTGCTGCCGCCGCCGCCGTTCGTGCCGCCTACGAGCCGCCACGGAGCCATCGTCAAGGTTCTGTCCTGCTGGACAGAGGTGACTTCCACGAATTCTTACTGTCAGCCACGAGCTCAGATGGATTTGAAATTTTGAGGGTGTGTTCTTACCTTGAATCCCCACCTCCACCTCAATTTTCACGTCCAAACTCCTCCATTTAGTAATTTTCCATTTTCGTGCATCTTTCATTCCCTGATCTGTTTTGTCTCTGTCTACAGTGACAACAGCCTTGTGTTTCTCACCTCCGACCCTCTTTTTGATTTTTTCAAACCCTCCCCATTTTACTGGGAGTTCTGTCCATCATCCCCTACATCCACCATTTTTCTTGATTTTTTTATCCGCCATCTATCCATTTTTCAAAGTTCGTGTTCTATCTCAGCTACAGTGCTTTCAGCCCATTTCCAGATCCGACCCACCTCCACTTAAAAAATCAGAACAAATCACCACCACCCCCAAACCCTTCATAAAAAATATTCCCAATTTTCTATCTGGATTTCTTACAACTTTTCTGAAGATCACAACTTCAGATTCGGACGTTCACATATCGGTCAAAGGCAGTTCTCAGACAAGTTCTCTACAGATCTGAGAGTCCTGTCACTATACAACAGCAACTCAACAATTCATTAAAGCCCAGATCCGTGCAGATCCAGGCCAGATCTTCAGGCTTATATTGAAGGATTTTGAAGTTAGCTTTCCAACGGCGCCAGTCTCGTGTCGATCCGACATCTGGGCTGATCGCAGCGCCCGTTCTCGCCGGGACGCGCGTTGAAAACCAGAAGTTGCAGATCCGTGGCCGGTTATTCCGACCGGTGCCGATCGGAGCCGCCCGGCCTCTGGCCGGCGAACCAGCGCGCCTCCACTCCAGGGAGCGCTCATCCAGGCATCCACCACCACAGTGGTGCCACCGGGTCCCACACGGCCCCTCCGGACAGCCCTTGGGCCCCACCGTCACAAGTTCGGGTGCTGCCGAAGAGACGCGAGAAGCCGCCCGTCAACCTTAATTCGGTCCTCCCGGGCCCATTTGTGTAGCCCTTTACCTCCCTGCATGGAGTGGGCGATATTTCATTGCTGTCATCATGGTGTAATATTTATCTCGGGAGTACGAGTTTCGGCCGGGTCCGTCTTCCCCAAGCCGAGCGCGTGGAGGTATCGCATCGGCTCCCTTACTTGGCATTTAGCTTACTTCATATATATTTGTTTATGCCACTGCTAGAGAGCATGTGTAGGGACAATTAGCTCGCTTTATATTTATATCACCGCTGTTGCGAGAGAGAGCGTTACCGTCCCGTGACCCGATCCGGGCACAAGTGAGAGCCGACCACCCTAGCTCACTGCCGGTTTCTCAACCGCGCACGTCCGACGCTTCCCTCGTTAAGGGGCAGTCACGAGCTTGTCGTGTCCGTGGTCTCGTCCCGCATCATATTGACTCCAGTTCAATAGAGATCGTAGCACACACTTAGTATACTAAGTAGCATGTAGAACAATCTCATTGGTGAGTTTGGGAAGTTTGCCACTGCCAAAAAATTGTGAAACCCGTTGAAGGAGCGTTGAAGTTCTCCTTTGGGAGAACATCCTTCATCCGGTCAAGGGATCCTATTTTGACATTTGAGACCTACCAAAGGGATTCATGCCGCACAATGAGTGAGCATCTTAAGGTGATGTCCGATACGATTCGTGACTCGGAGGCAGCAGGGAACCATCTCACATATGGATAACAGGTGTGGTCTGTGTAATTAGGGCTTTCCCTGATTCATAGACCCATATGTGGTAGATTTGAACACACGACAAGAATATCATAGTTTTTTTAGATATTTCTCGGTATGTGGTGTTGTAGTGCCACTGTCAATGTCACCTAGAGAGGCTGATAGTTTGGTAGGATGAGACCACAAAAGTAATGGAAGAGGCAAGACAGTCCACCATGCGCTACGGCAGAGAAGGCATTCAAACGTTGCCATAGAAAGTGCGATGGGAATAGAGACAAAGGTAAGTTGAAGTGCTTCAACTGTGAGAAGTGAGGTTATTTCGCTCGTGATTACACTGAGTCGAAAAAGCCCTCATGCTTCTTGCTCTCTATATGCCTATGTCTGTACACATGTTTTGGTTGCTCACCCTTATCTTGAGTGGATTGTGAATTTAGAAGCAATGTGGTACATAATAAAGGATTGAGCAGAGTTTGTAGATTATTACTGGATGAGTCTAGCATAATCTAGATTTTTGTAAGAATCTGAGCCATAATTAGAAAGAACGCATCGAAAATAAGAAATTAAATATTATCCCAGCGTCGTTAATCGCTCGAGCATGATTCCTGTTAACTATCTACATAGGAAAGATATGATCTATACCTCTGTGATGCAAAGATCAAAGGCGTGTCTTTAGATTGAATGAATGAGCCATTCTCTATAGATTTATTCTTGGATGGAATGACTAGTGTACACATTATCAAAGTGTCACCAAGTGTGAATCAACTCTTTTATACACACAGGTGATTCACCTTGGCACTTGTTGATAGCGTGCAAGCTAAGACATTTGATATTTTTAGCGCCTTTGTAGGAGGAGCGAGTGAAATATCCCAAACATGTAACACTTTGATTTTAGGAAGCCCAGTAATATATTGGATTTTTCATGATAAGAGTCTATTTGGGTAGCCCATTTAGTTAGTTTGAGCCCATTAAGTGTCATTCACAACTTTACATGAGTAGTATGTTATTTATAATATAATTGTATGTAGGAATATTCAAATGAGATGAAATTAGACTCATTAGAAAAAATAACTCAATTATCTACGACTTTTATATTAAGCACTTTTCCGGATTCTATTATTTAAGAGGTTAAAAATACTAAATAATGAAGTGTAGTATTATGCTTAAAATGATAGACGAAACTTTATCTACTTCAGAAGAAACTGTTATATAATTGAGATTGACGAAATTTCATCTACTTTAGAAGAAATTGTCGTATAACTGAGATAGACGAAATAGATATAAGGTAAGTAGATGAAATAAAAATAAAGCAAGTAGATGAAGTGGATATAAGACATGATAGACGATCTATTGGAGGGATAAACGATATATTAAATAGATGGATGGTATATTAGAGAGATAGAAGATATACTAAAGAGATAGATAATACATCGGGGAGATAGACGATATATTGACGATAAATTAAAGAAATAGACAATAGTAAATATAAAAAACAAAAGATAGATGTAATTAATTGTCAAAATGAGATTAAGGATTTGTATGAATTATAAAACTACCCTTATTAAGGTTAATTACACATAGAAATGTCATAATAGATCAATATCATATTCGTTAGAAATATAATTTAATTATCTACAAATCTCGTGTTAAGAACTTTTGTAAATTATGGCACATACTAAGTCATTGATGTAAGAGAATAAGGTGACTTAGAGAACTTACGAGAATCTTGAAAAATCTTTGAGCTTGAAAGTTTTTTGTGTTAGCTTTTATTAAATAATTTCTTTTATTATAGATGATGGTGCGAAGAAAAAATTAATAAATATATGTTTATCTTCCTAAAATTTCTAAAAAAAGTGAAAATAAAATTTTCCAAAAATGGAAGAAGATACTAAGAGATTTTGTACGTCGTAATCCTATGGAATTCTCTACTATGCCACTAATAAGAAGAAGTGGTTTAATGTAAAATATTATTTAGCATGTGTTAATTGATGTCCTATCTAAGAAATTCACAAGGATTAACGTGAAAGATTTTGATAACAGGTGACCATTCTAAGAAGTTCATGAGTGATAACATGGAGGATTTTGATTTAAGCCAAGGAACTTGAGTTTAACATAGGAACTTAGAGAAGGGAGCTTCTATTTAAATCTCTCGTCCTTTATTTATTTCTTCTCCCATCTAACTTGAGAATAAGAAAGTGAAGATAAGAAGAAGGTACGGGTTTCTGTTATCAATAATTATCAAGAAATATTCGATGGAAGATTTTTAATAGATATTCATTTGTATTGAGGTTTTAATACTTGGGGTACGTAGAAAGAAGCAAGGGATATTTAAGAAGCTAAGAGGAACTATAAAGTTTGTGGATCTTTAATGTAGACACGTGGCAGATCGAGTCATATTATTGCTTATGTATATTATTTTGAAAGTATTTTCATAATTTAAAATTAAATTTATATGAAAATTAAGATGCATATGCATGATTAGGACCCATGATGGTTATGTTATGATCTGACCGTATAATTTATGCTTTGATCGGCCAATAATAGTAGTTAATTTGTGATTCATTTAGAGAGTTAATTATGATAAGTTTATCTAGATAAAAGTTTATAAAAAAATTTGCATGAAACTAAGTACATGGACAGTGCCATCTTAAAGAGGCTTAAGCCGACAAACCGTAGCTAGTGTCCACTGTCAGATTAACCTCATGTTTGAGGGTAAACAAATTTATATTAAAATTCGAAACCCAAAATAAAGAATTGATATGGGGAAATGGTGGGATATTTACTCCTGAATCTATGCAGTTGATCAAGACTGACAGGCCCCTAATGTTCAAGCTATTTATCTGAATTTGCCTACGTATTGGGCACCTCGGTTGTGTTTGTTACTTCATTAGATGGTCTGGGCCTTTAGTGCTTTGCATCAAGTCCATCTCACAATGTGTGTGTAGCGATATGCCATACTCGAACTAGTAACGTAGTACTTAGAAAAGGGTGCCACAGAATATCATGATATATGCCGCCTTAGCCGTGGCTAAGATAAGATCTAGTTAGATTGATTATGAGAATATGGTTGTAATCCCATGGAGTCTACAAAAGTCGGATGAGAGACTCGCAAAAGGACTCTCAGTGGGAGTGACTGGTTTGTGGACTCGGGACTCGACTTAACTGTGTAAGTCACTTCTAAACTGAGATTCATATGGTCTTGTTATGTTTTTTAGTGACACGCCCATCATGTGTTGATAGAAGAAGACCAAGACATGTGTTTCATACCGTATGTGCTATATATGACCGTATATGAGTAATGATGAATGGATCTCTACTTCATCATTATGTGAGCTCATTGATCGCATTTGTGTGATCCCTTTTGTACCTCTAGTGACCTATAGCATTATCATGAAAAGGAGGTTTGATGTCATTACTTTAACATGTTTACCTAGGGCGAAGGTTGATACCATCTAAAGAGGCATGCCTAGGAAATTGATCGAGGTAAATTAGATTGGCATGAGCAGTATAGGGAAGACGTCTTACTATCGCACATACTTTGTGGCTCATTTCCTAGGGGGCTCGATTGCATGTGCAGTGATAGAGTCTTGAGTGCAAAGCAATAGGGATTCAACACTGCTTATTTTGAGAGATCCGGAGTGTCGAGTCAGGTGGATACTAAGACTCTGAGGTACATGTCGAGATGGTTTATGTGCTCCATTAACATGGTGATGACTTACGGACTACTTCAGTGACGTTCGAAAGAATTTTACGGAGGTCACACCCTTCGTTCCCTATATGATCGTTGAGTTCGTAAGTCTTGAGACGAGAAACATGCACTGTTGGCCTTGCTAGGCAAGTGGGACTTGTTACCTGGGCCTTGGGCCCATGTGAATGCCCAGGAGGGCCTCCCGCTGTCGCGACCCAACTGGACTGCGCAAAGAGCATGTGTGCCAACAGAAGGCACTAGCGAGCTCCCCTCTTCGCCTGCCGCCTCCTCTCCACCGTACGAGCTCGCCCTCTCTTGGCCTCACTGTCTCCCTACAACATAGATCAACCAGATCTCTTCAGATATGGCACCGCCCTCTAGATCGCCACCCAGCAGATCTCTTAGGCCCTTTTTGTTATTCGAACGCGGATGCCGTGTTCGACCCCAAGAGGTCGAACACGGCGCCCGCGCTCGAATAAGGCCGATTGTGTGAGGAAGAGAGTGGGCCTCCCCTCGTTTCTCTCTCGTCGAATCCGACATTCTCTCGACAATTCTAATAACAAACTGGGCCTTAGAGATTAGCAAAATCTCATTGAATAGATCTGCTCGAATCCCCCTTCACCAGATCTCTTGCCCACCTAATCGCCTAGATTTTTCTAGATCGAGAGGATCCAATGCCCAGTCCGATTCACATCTCTCCGCTCTTCTCTTCCTCATCTTCTATTTAAAGGGGGCACAGGTGTGACTTTTTGGTGCTTCTTCTTTCAGAGCAAAAGGGGAGAGGGGAATGCTCTTGCACATGTTGTTGGCTGCTGCGAGGAGGCCTTTGCATGGGGGGTTTTTGGCTGCTGAGAAAAAAATATGGGGAGAGTGTGTGAGAGGTTGAGATGGTGGCGAGAGAGAGGGGCTGGGCACCCTTGTGAGAAAGAGGGAGTGTGCTCCCCTTGAGTGTGCGTGTGAGAGAGAGCTCAGAGTGTAGCGCCAATGTTGATGATGGCTTCTCCGTCCCTACATCTCTCTCCTCCCATGGCGGGGCGACGATAACGACGGAGAATTGTCACCGTCAACTTATGGGTTTGAAAGGTGGACCAATGGGATAGACTTTAGTAGCTTACCCTGGACTCCATGTCAATTCCAAGTTAGGGGTTGACACTAGTAGTCGATCTTATAACCCCAAACGGTATGTTTGAGCAAGTTGTGCCCTTCCACTTCCACTATGAGGTACGCGTGTTATCTACGACTTCCATTAGTACGGTGTGTCATTCTGTGCTGGGACGTGTGTCATTTTGCTTCTACTTACAAGGTATATCCTTGTATTTTGAGTGAATGATTTTTGTTGCCATATAAATACTCGGGGGGGTTATCAACAGTTCGCACACCCATTCGAGAAGGAATCATTTCGCAAATTATGCCCACTGTAAAAGTTGTCATCATAGAGAATCATGTTGGATTTAATCTAATATGGGCATACATATATATAATAAATTGTATACTATGCGCTATCATAAAGTTTATCCCTATTAATGTGATTAATTAAGGATTTGGGGATATAAGCATTTAAATAAAAGTATGGGTCATATTTTAATTATGTGTAGAGACCAGGGTGCTATTTCTATTTTTATGATGGGCTAAAATAGAAAAAGACACCAAAGGGTGCTTTAACACCCGTACGCACTGTATCCTTGTTTTAAGGGGTCGGGTCATGGTCCCCAATCTATACACTAGACTTCTCCTTCTCCTGGATATCCCATCGTCTCGGAGTGCCGTCGGAGAACACTGTACTGGATTGGAAGATCGTCTCCCATGGATCCAGGTATGTTTCCGCTGCATATTTTCGGTGTTTTGACATGGAGATCATCGGACAAACTCATGTTCTATAGATTTAATCTCCCACTCAAGAATCCTACAATGGTATCAGAGCTCAACATCTTCAAAGAATTGGGCATTTCCCGTCTCAAAAATGGACTTAGTTGCGGGATCATAAAACGTGTAGCCCCTTGACCTTTCAGGATATCCAACAAAATAGCTGCTGACTGTTTTGGAGTCCAGTTTTCTTTCATTAGGCTTGTAAGGCCTTGCCTCAGCTGGACAATCCCAAATGTGCAAATGCTTCAAACTAGGCTTCTTGCCTATCCAAAGCTCATAAGGGGTTTTCACAGTTACTTTTGTTGGAACCCTGTTTAGCAAATAAGCTGCAGTCTTTAATGTTTCTCCCCAGAGAGATTCTGGTAAGGTAGATTTACTAATCATACTTCTTACCATGTCAAATCTCTAATCTTAGCCTTAAATCCATGTTAGAACTATGAAAATTGAGTTTTTGTTCTTACCGAAATACTGTGAAGGCGCCATCCTCTTCCTACGAAGACAAGACGATCCCGTGGTTTTTTCCCTCTCTTGCATTTGGGGTCGAGCGGTGGCAAGGGGCTACAGGGCCGCATCACTAGTACATGGCCGATAAAGGCCGATGCTACATAGCATCCGAAGGGGTTGTCCAATTTTTAGGGCTGTTGGACGCCGCATGTGATGACGGCCATTTTCCCATTTTCTCTACGCTGAGACTGTCTTTCCGACGGTGAAAGGGATTTTCTATGCAGAGTTTGACATTATGGAGAAGAAGAAAGACGGAAACTGAAGTTTGCCCCCATCGCTACCTAGGGACCCAAAACCCCTTTTTATTTTTCCTTTATAACCTTCACCTTTTCTTATTATCTGTATACGTTCCTTCTTTCACAACGTACTTGCAGATTTAAAGTTACTTTCTACGTGACACTTTAAAATTAGCTTTTAATATTATATATGCAAATGTTTAAAGTTGGCACTTTCCTGCTGCCAAACCAACATGTGCATGAAGCTTTAAAGATTGCTTATAATATTATCACATGTATACTTTTCTACCTTCACAATGCACATGAGGCTTGATAGTTGATATCTAATGTTTCAGTCTTCTACGGGATAAATGCGTAAGACCGTTATATATGTGTATATATATGCATCTGTAAGCACGAGGCACCTTTTAATTTAAGATTTTGACATTCTTTCATATACATTCTGGGTTGTTATATGTTTAGAATGCATATGGCTTATATCGTGATAGATTTAGATAATCTTTTGGTCTCAAATTTTGGTACATTTTTATGGATGTCTAATACTCTTGAAATAAATTAATTGAAACAACGTGCTACCAAAGTAGCCTCTCTTGTATAGATTAATTTATTTTGGAATATCAAGATGATTGCATTTATGTAATTCATGTAAATATTTACTAGCCCAAGGGATAGTTAAATATTTGACCGAATTGCATATATGCATATTTGTAATAGTAAATATGTGATAATTATTTAGTATTTCATGTGAATAATAAGTCGGTCCAAAGAAAGGCTTATTGTTTGACAGAATTTATTATCAATATTTGACTATTACACCAAGAGTATCACTTGCAAGTTAATATTCTTGTCCAAAGATAAAATATTAATGTTGTACTAGATATCTTGTGATGGGCCGTACCATTATTTGATAATTATTTTCAACATAATTTGAAACTTATGTGAGCTATTGTTTTTATTTTGTTACAGTTGCAAGTTCTGCTAATAATATTTCTGCCAGCATTAATTCAATTCCTGTGCTTAATGGTACTAACTTCAAAACATGGAAGGAGAACGTGATGATTGTTCTCGGTGTTATGGATCTAGACCTTGCATTAAGACTTGAACGGCCTAATGAGGTTACAGAATCCAGTTCTACTGAGGAAAAGAGAGATCTGGAAAAATGGGACCGTTCAAACCGCATGAGTCTTATGATCATAAAACGTGCCATTCCAGAAGCATTCAGGGGCACTATGTCTGAAGATGTTACTACAACTAAGGGTTTCCTTGAGGAAATTGAGAAAAGGTTTGCTAAGAATGATAAGGCTGAAACAAGTACACTCTTGGCCAATCTAATTTCCATGAGGTATAAAGGAAAAGGAAACATAAGGGAGTACATTATAGAGATGTCTCATCTTGCCTCAAAACTAAAGGCACTTAAGTTAGAATTATCTGAGGATCTACTTGTGCATTTAGTTTTAATTTCTCTTCCAGCACACTTCAGTCAATTTAAAGTGAGCTATAACTGTCAAAAGGACAAATGGTCCCTTAATGAGCTCATCTCTCATTGTGTGCAAGAAGAGGAAAGGCTAAAGCAAGAGAAGACTGAAAGTGCTCATTTGGCTTCCACCTCTAAAGACAAGGCTAAATTTAAGAAAAGACAAAAGAGCAATGAAGCTGCAGGTGGACCACCACAAAAGAAACAACATAAGGAATCTGCATGTTTCTTTTGCAAACTTGGTGGACACAAGAAGAAGGATTGCACCAAGTATCATGCTTGGCGTGCAAAGAAAGGTACACTTCTCACTTTAGTTTGTTCAGAGGTTAATCTAACTTCTGTACCTAGATACACTTGGTGGATAGATTCTGGTGCTACTACTCACATAAGTGTGTCTATGCAGGGTTGCCTCCACTGCCGAAAGTCGAATGACGGTGAAAGATACATCTACGTGGGCGATGGCAAAACTGTGGAAGTTGAGGCTATAGGGACTTTTAGGTTATTATTAAAGACTGGTCATTATTTAGATTTGAATGAGACTTATGTTGTACCGTCTTTTCGACGGAATTTGATATCTATTTCTATGTTGGACAAATCTGGTTATTCTTGTTCGTTTGGAAATAGTAAGTTTAGTCTTTTTCAAAGTTCAAATCTTGTTGGTACCGGTTCCTTATCATTTAATGATAACCTATATTTACTTCATATTGTAGTCTCATTTAATGAAACCTTGCATATAAGTTCACGCGGTACGAAACGAAAATTAACCAATGAGAATTCCGCTTCACTATGGCACAAGCGATTAGGTCATATCTCTAGACAAAGAATTGAGAGACTTGTGTCTGACGGTATTCTTGATTCCCTTGATTTTACGGACTTTGACACGTGTCAATTGTATAAAGGGAAAACAAACGAACATAAGGAGAACAGGAGCCAATAGAGCTTCAGATGTCTTAGAATTAATACATACGGATATTTGTGGGCCATTTCCTATGCCTTCTTGGAATGGTCAACAATATTTTATTACATTCATAGACGATTATTCTCGATATGGTTACATGTATCTCATTCATGAGAAGTCTCAGTCACTGGATATGTTCAAGAAGTATAAGGCTGAAGTTGAGAACCAACTCAACAAAAGGATAAAGGCTGTCAGATCGGACCGTGATGGAGAATACTATGGTAGATATGATGGATCAGGTGAACAACGTCCAGGACCTTTTGCTAAATTCCTAGAGGAATGCGGTATCGTCCCACAATACACCATGCCGGGATCTCCTAGCATGAATGGTGTTGCTGAGCGACGAAATAGGACACTTAAGGATATGGTAAAAAGTATGATTAGTAAATCTACCTTACCAGAATCTCTCTGGGGAGAAGCATTAAAGACTGCAGCTTATTTGCTAAACAGGGTTCCAACAAAAGCAACTGTGAAGACCCCTTATGAGCTTTGGATAGGCAAGAAGCCTAGTTTGAAGCATTTGCACATTTGAGGTTGCCCAGCTGAGGCAAGGCCTTACAAGCCTAATGAAAGGAAACTGGACTCCAAAATAGTCACAGCTATTTTGTTGGATATCCTGAAAGGTCAAGGGGCTACAAGTTTTATGATCCCGCAACTAAGTCTATTTTTGAGACGGGAAATGCCCAATTCTTTGAAGATGTTGAGTTTGCCATGGGGGATAAGATTAGAGATTTTATCTTTGAGGAGGAGTATGTCACTATTCCTCCAATTGCTATTGACAATGATCAGGATCAGATTTCTTTGCCTGATATTGTTCAAGAAGCAATTCCAGATCAAGACAATGTTCAACCATATCCCATTCAAAATAATGAGATTATTCCAGAAGAACAAACTCAACACTCTCAAGAACCAATGCCATTAAGGAGATCTACTAGAGAAAGGAGAAGTGTAATTCCAGATGACTATATTATATTTCTCCAAGAACATGAGGCTGACATTGGGATGGTGGAAGATGATCCAATCAACTTTTATCAAGCCATACAAAGTTCTAATTCTCAAAAGTGGATAGATGCTATGAATGAGGAAATAAAGTCCATGAAAGACAATGATGTTTGGGATCTTGTCCCATTACCTAATGGTGCGAAGCCCATTGGTTGTAAATGGATATTTAAAACCAAGAGGGATTCAAAAGATAATGTGGAGAGATATAAGGCTCGTCTTGTCGCTAAGGGCTTTACTCAGAAGGAAGGCATCGATTATAAATAGACTTTCTCTCCGGTTTCATCTAAAGACTCTTTTAGAGTAATAATGGCATTAGTGGCACATTTTGATCTTGAGTTATATCAGATGGATGTAAAAACCGCGTTTCTCAATGGCGACATTGATGAGACGATATATATGGTGCAGCCAGAAAATTTTGTGTCGGGAGACCCAAAGAACATGGTTTGTAAATTAAAGAAATTCATCTATGGACTTAAGCAAGCTTCTCGTCAATGGTATTATAAATTTCATCAAATTATTATCTCATTTGGTTTTGAGATGAATATAGTGGATGATTGTATATACCATAAGTTCAGTGGGAGTAAACATATTTTTCTGGTTTTATATGTCGATGACATACTGCTTTCCAGCAATGATATAAGCTTATTATGTGAAACTAAGAAGTTTCTGTCAAGAAATTTTGAGATGAAAGATCTTGGAGATGCCTCTTTTGTTTTAGGCATACAGATATACCGAGATCGCTCTCGAAATATCCTTAGGTTATCACAAAAGGGCTATATCGAAAAGGTTCTTAAAAGATTTGACATGCAGAACTGTAAACCAGGTGACACCCCTGTTGCTAAAGGTGACAAGTTTAGCCTTAATCAATGCCCCAAAAATGATTTTGAAGCTAAAGAGATGCAAAAGATCCCTTATGCATCAGCCATAGGAAGTCTTATGTATGCTCAAGTTTGTACGCGTCCAGATATTGCGTACATTGTTGGAATGTTAGGCAGATACTTAAGTAATCCAGGAGTGAATCATTGGAAAGCAACCAAAAGGGTCATGCGGTACTTACAAAGAACAAAGGATTACATGCTCACATATAGAAAATCAGATCAACTAGAGATCATTGGATATTCCGATTCTGACTTTGCTGGATGCCAAGATAGTAGGAGATCCACATCAGGCTATATTTACCTTTTGGCTGGAGGAGCTATTTCATAGAAGAGTGTTAAGCAGACACTTGTAGCTTCTTCAACCATGGCTGCAGAGTTTATAGCATGTTATGAGATATCAAATCATGGAATATGGCTGCGAAATTTTGTCACCGGGTTGCGAATTGTGGATGGAATTGAAAGACCACTTAAGATATTTTGTGACAATAAGTCAGCAGTGTTATATTCCAACAACAACAGGAGTTCTACAAAGTCTAAGCACATAGACATCAAGTTCCTAGTTGTTAAAGAAAGAGTACAGAGTGGTCAAATATTTATAGAGCATATTGGTACAAACTCCATGATTGTGGATCCGCTTACTAAGGGACTTCCACCCAAGGTCTTTCATGAGCATATTACTCATATGGGTGTCATGTCATTTGATAATGTGCTAGTTTAGTGGGAGTTTGTGTTTATATTTTTAAAATATTTTATATTTGTGGATATTTTCTGCAGAAATAAAGAATTCAGTTTGTTCTCACTCTGTTATTTGTTGATCTCAATAAAAAAATAAAGTTGGACCAATTGGAAATAGACATGACTGAATCACATTACATGTAATTTCCATGCTACACATCCATACTTGATCCATGTCGTTCGTTATATTAACATATGTGATTATTGATGGGTTGAATTACGTCAAATGTAATGAAAACCCCTTTAGTCCTATGTTGATATGATTAATGGACCGGATTGATTGAAGATGCTTTTGATGATGATAGCAAATCTTCTGAGCTCATAAAGTTTCAGTATACAATCATACAAGTAAATATGTATATGTTGCCCAAGTGAGAGATTGTTGGATTTAATTTAATATGGACATACATATATATAATAAATTGTATACTATGCGCTATCATAAAGTTTATCCCTATGAATGTGATTAATTAAGGATTTGGGGATATAAGCATTTAAATAAAAGTATGGGTCATATTTTAATTATGTGTAGAGACCAGGGTGCTATTTCTATTTTTATGATGGGCTAAAATAGAAAAAGACATCAAAGGGTGCTTTAACACCCGTACGCACGGTATCCTTGTTTTAAGGGGTCGGGTCATGGTCCCCAATCTATACACTAGACTTCTCCTTCTCCTGGATATCTCGTTGTCTCGGAGTGCCGTCGGAGAACACTGTACTGGATTGGAAGATCGTCTCCCATGGATCCAGGTATGTTTCGGCTGCATATTTTCGATGTTTTGACATGGAGATCATCGGACAAACTCATGTTCTATAGATTTAATCTCCCACTCAAGAATCCTACAAATCATGCCGGCAAGTCTTTATCTATTAGACACGGAAGATTTTGATGTTATTTTAGAGGAGGATTGGCTAGAACATGATCATGCATTATTATACCATGGGAACAGGAAGGTGATTTTCAATATTCTTGGGACGAGGGAGTTTATTTCCCATGGAAGGGGAATTTTGTTAGCCTGAATTGGGCTCCGAAGTGCTTGATGAGTGAGGGCTTATTTGTTTCATCATAGAGGTGTAAAAATGTATACTTATTTTATGTTATAGAATTTTCGGTTATATGTTGGACTACGAAATAGTGTCAATAGGATTAAGTTAGCCCGCGTGGCATTAATATTTTTCTTGTTTTAATTTATGGTTCATAACCACCGAAAATTAAACCCCGAGAAAAAATGAGTTAAAATTACAACAAATCAAAAAAAAATACGTTACTTTATTACTTTCCAATCATCAAACAAACATTCACGGTTTTAAAATCAAAAGACTAGACCGAGTTTAAAACCGGAGATTCTAAAATTTTTGAGTGTTCAGCGGCTAATCACTGCTGCTACGTTGAAAGATGGCATCACTATTGCACAGTGCACCAGCAGGGGGAAAGATCATGTTTCTTGGCCGATGCAAGTCACGAATTTTCTGATTTAGTTTGTGATTTCCAGATCGATGCATTTGAGACGAGCTGTCTGTCCAGTCTCTCATCCTAATACATCTCTATGAATTGAAAGAGCTGACGTGAAAGAGCTCTTCAGGACTCTCAAAAAATTTATTCAACTAAAAACGCAGACTCATTTGAAAGAAAGTACATCATCCTTGTTGTCCTCAGTCTCTACTGTAACCGCAGGACAGTATCTTGAAAATTGGAAGATGACGAAGTGCGATCCCCTCTCGCTGTTCCTTCAGCAAGGGCACCCCACCCAAACAGTGAAAGCAGAGAAAGCGATCAGGATCTCTTACTGCAAGGAGCAATAGAAGATACCTGTCTGTCCATTGTCTGTTAGCATCTTGAAGTCTCCTGCAGTAACTGCCTTTGAGTCCTCAAGCTTTATTTCCCGTTGCAGGTGTGAATAGGCACAGAAATCTACACTATAAACTTCTGTCCCCTCGAGGAACGAAGAGACAGCAACCCCAACAGCTTCACCTGAACATATGTGACCAAAGTCGGAACCCATCACTTGCTTCGAAATAAACCACACAGAGGCAGGATAACCGAAAAAGTATTGGTATTCTATGCTGTCATCATTCCAAAGCTGTTAAGGTCGTTCTTGAGACCGGAATGAAGCAGTGAGAATAGGGTCACATGCATGGATACTTAATAATGAACTCACGCTTTCAATTAAAGAAACAGGGCCCCCAACGAGTTCAATCATTCTCCAAGAAATGGAAAAATCTGAAAACATGGGTGGTGTAAAAACAGTCATCACTCATGAGAAGCTCACCATGTGTAACCAGCAAGAGATTTTCACTGGGATATTTGTCGGCGAGAGCCAAGATAACTTTCTGGTACCGCTGTCTTGCGCCATCCAGTGGCTCCTGCCAATCTGGTAACTGCAACACACAAGCAGCACACCACAATATCAGTAACACAATCTTAAATGATGCCAAATGTATAAAACACACGACACAGAACTACCGTGCGCTAATAGAATTGACACAAAAAACGGACGATAAGAAACACACTTGTTGGTACACACGCTCTGCTGAATGGTCCACTGAACCAGGTGGAAATACAGCCTCAAGCTCTGTAACATCAGGAAACCACTTTCTAGGCACTGGAACAACCCTTATTGCTTGCATAGAGAAGACCTCACACAATCCAAATTCAATTGACACCTGTTAGAAAAAGAAATAATTAAGGGGGGGGAGTCATATCTTATCCAATTAAGGAGTATTCATTGATAGTGCCACATGGTTTAGATAGCAAAGGATGATATATATGATGTAAGCCAAATCATTGATGGCACCTTGTTGGTCCAGAAATTTTGAGGAAAATGGAGAATCTTTTGGGAGTATTCATGAATAGTACCACATGGTTTAGATAGCAAAGGATGATATGATGTAAGCCAAATTATTAACTTATTCAATTAGGGCAAAACAAAGACAGTAACCTACTCTCAAAGAAAAGAATGGGTAAAACATTGATAGTCGATAATAAAACCCATTAAACAAAAGAACATAATGACACAATGAAAGGGTTGTAAGGGGAATACCATTTCTTTTACTCCAACAAGAAGGAACGTAAGTCAAACTGATCAGCCAGGACCAGTGGAAAGCAAAAGGAGGGGTTTGGCTTGCAACCTAGATTTCAATAAAGATTACGACCATGTGTCGTGGTGTTGGAAATGCCTGTGGAGCATCATGCATAATCACAATTTCCATGTTGAAATCCACAAAATCGCAGTGTTGAGATACACAGGCCCAGGGTCATAAGCACATAAACCACAACCCATTTGACTGATATGGGACTATTGTCCAGAGACTATGCCCAAATTCCAAGATAAAGGAATCCTCAAAGCTGGTAAGTGGGTTGAGGAAGATATTGCTATACAGATTGACAATGGAGAAGACACATTTTTGGTGGGAAAGATGGTTCGCCAGATATTGTCAGAAGGATAACCCTTTGATGACAAAAGCGAAGAATGCTCATGAACCTTTGTCCACTCAGAAACATGTCAAGGTCAAAAGCTAGCAAGAGGAAACATATAATCTAAAAGGATAAACAAAAGACTCAACAGTGTCCATTAAGATTTGGAGGAGGTATTCGACTGATTGAAAGACTGCAACTTTCCTTTTTCTTTTCTTTTTAATCTCTGATGAGTAATGCCATCATAAGAAAGATATTGCAACCCTAGAATTGGAAGATGATATTCCCTACAACCCACAAGAAGTGCTTTATATTCCTTGTGAGAAATTAGGCTAGTGCAAACCAGGTTTGAAGAATATAAGTTAACCCAAAACAAAGAAAAAAAAATCTTTAGCTCAGCAAAACAAAGGGACTATGGAGGGCATGCCAGAAGCAGTGCAAATCAAAATCAAAGATAGCAAAACAGAAGCCTTCAGGTATCATTGGTGAATCTAAGTGGTTGAATTATTCACCTTTATCATTTTAGAGATACTAGAAAATGAAGAATCAAAAGAGGCACAATTTGCTTTCCCTTTTCCCCATTTGGCTGTGTTAATGGGGACAAAATCACCGTACCTTCACCCTCGAGGGATCGATAGGGACGCTCCGGCCGAACTCCGCGGCGAGGAGGTCGCGCTCGTCGCATCGGTCAGCGCAGAGCGCCGCCACCACCTCCCTGGCGGTCTGGAGGCACCGGAGAAAGGGGGACACGAGCACCCGGTGGATGGGGAATCCCACGTGGGCGGCCCTCAGCTTCTTGCCGGCGCTCCAGGCCCGGACCTTGCCGGCCTCCGTCAGCGGCGGGTCCCACGGCCGCTCGGCCCGCCGCGCCCACAGCGGCTCCTCGGAGTCGATCCGGTCGCTGTGCCGCATCACCACCACGTTCTGCACCGACGACGCCATCGCAAAACCACCCTCCCGCCACTATCCACCGCCGCTGCTGCTCCCGCCGCCCTGGATGGAATTGGCGTCCCGCCCTCTTCGAGATAGATGCTGTCAGTCGGACGGAGGAGGGGAAGAGAAGAGGGGAGTTGAAGCGATCTGGCCTCGAGGGGACCGCGCTTGCAGGGAGAAGCGAAGAACCCGGGAGGGAACGAAGAGCTGAGCAGGAAGAACGGGAAAGATGACGGGCAGAACACCCTCCGCGGTAGGGTGGCGACCGCGACCGTTGACCAACATCTTCTTCCGTTCGAATAATGTCACGGGTAACAGATGATCCGGCTGTTCGTAAACCGTTAGTGTTTTTTTATCGGTTTTCAACTATAACTAATTGCAAAAATAATCTATTTATACGACATTGGGGCCGCTTGTTGTCCAAAAATATGAGATGATACGTAACAAAAGAATATCGTTCTACCTGTGTTTATGTCGTGAGAGTATTTTTTTTTGTAGTAATTAGACAAGACCGTGGCCCCTCGGAACAAGGGTAAGGTTGTCAATGAGTTGGATTCAAGTCAAGCTTAGGTCAATTTTACCCGGATCCGATTTATCAATATTAAATCTGAGTCCGACCAAGGTTCGAGTTATGTCAGGCCGAGTCGGATCGGACCCAACACTATTAAAAAATTGTAAAACCCGACTAAGGCCCAACCCGACTAGACAAAGTAAATAAAAAGTAATATATTTAATAATATAAAAATTATAATCTCACTAAATTAATTAGAGTTCTGATATTAATTACATAATTTGTGTAAAAATAGAGTTTTAAATTTTTTAATTAAGTAAAATAACATAATTTTAACTAAGTAGTTTTTAAAATTTGAAGGAAGAAAAAAAAAAGAACGGGTCGGCTCGACTTGCGAGCCGAACTCAAAACCTGAACCCGACCCGTGGATCTAGTCGGGTCAAACTTTTAGGCCCGACTAAAGGCCCGTGGGTTAAAAAAGACCTTACGACCCGACCTGAAATCGAGCGAGACCCACGAGTTTGTCAGGTCGGCCTGACTCATTGACAACCCTAGACAAAAGGGAGACGAAATGAAGAGAGCTAAGAATGGGATCTCCTATGCACCGTGGGTAGTTTTTAATTTCTACACTGATAGGCAATGATGACAACATCTCTATATATACATTTGTTTAAAAAAAATATCTCTTTATGTAAGAGTAGTCTGGAAAAGTTTTTATAGGGTGTTTGGGAACAATTTTTTACAAAAAACTATTTCTACCTCAAAAATTATGTTGTGTCAATTTTTAACTTAAATTTAAAATTGATAAAAATTGATACTTTTTATTTGACAAAAGTGTCATAACTTTTAAAATATATGTAGACATGTTTGGCAAAAGTGTCAGGCGAATAGTCGCCCAAATGTCCACCATCACCACTACCCCAGCCCGGACGTGCAGGAGAGAGATCACTCGGGCGAAGACGGGGAGCCTCTGGAGCTCCTCTACGCCAGCCTCTCCACTGCCATCGCCCTCCCTCTCCCTCCCTCACCCTCCCCGACGTCTCCGTCCCCCTCCCCTCTCCCCCATCGCCCTCTCGCTGTGACTTCCTCTCTCTCTCTCTCTCTCTCTCTCTCTCTCTCTCTCTCTCTCTGATATGAAATCTGCATCTGTTGACACCTGAAATATAATTGAGAACAAAGATGAGACCGAAGAGAAGATCGAATCAGAAATGAAGACCCCAGAGATTCCTGCAGAGCCAAAACTACAGAAGAGTCGTCACTAAAGCTATCACCCAGCTGAAGCCCTTCCCGGCCAAGCTGATATCCGGTGTTGTCGTCGCTCAGATGGCAGTGCTGATAAAGAATTACAGTCTATTGACTGATGAAAATCTTCAGAAATGGTCTGATGAAACTATACCAACTCACCAACAAAGAGACCTTCGTCTGTTCCGACAGACTCGAAGGATTAGCAAACAAAGAGACAAGCTGGATAGCTTTGACAGCTTGAACTCGCTGATAAGAGGAATTGAAGCGTCAAAAACCCTAAATGGGCCTAATATTATGGTGCCGAGATCCTCCCAAGGCCCAATTGAGCCTTGCGCGCCGGGAAGCTGACTCGCGCGCCGGAAAGTTGTGGCACGTCGGGAAGCTATGTAATGCCCGCCGAGAAGATACTCAGCAGCGGCTATAAAACCCCCCTTTTCTCTCGAAGGGAAAAACAACAACGATAGAAGAGAGAGGGAGACATAAAAGAGAGAAGAGATAGATAGACAGACATCGAAGACGTCAAGTGAGCAACAAGAGTAAGGAGAGCCCAAAAGAAGAGGCGAGAAGCCAAAGAGAAAAGGAGCAGAGAGGAGGGTCCGAAGAGATCGAAGGTGGGCGCCGGGGGGGGGGGGAAGGAGTCAATGCTCCGCCCTCCCCCCTCTTTGTAGTTCAGTTCCTTCGAATGCTTCTTCTTCTTCTTTCTCTGATGTGTTCTATCATGCTGTGACCGGTTTGATACTAATAGATCGATGCAACTTCCTCTGTTCATCCTTTTCTTTTGTATCATGCTCGATGTAGGGGGTCGGATGCAATGTAAATCCAATATTGAGTGAATAAACGTGACGGGCTGCAGTTGCTGCCTGCTGTTGTTTCTCTGAAGCTCCGTTACCATCCCCCTATGTCTTCGCTTAAATTCCGCAGCATGTTATTCCCCTCCCCAGCTTGATTGTTAGTCTGCTGTTTCGCTTGGTTTTCATATGTTTTCTGTGCTTGCTCCAGAGCCAGGGACAGACCATCCCTTGGCCTCCGGAACAAAGTAAAACTACACAATGACCGCTGTTCATGAGACTCCAGAGTTTTAGATACTTACGCTCTGCCTACTAGCATTGTCGAAGTCCTTCCTGGGGCCAGAGACAGCCATCTCTTGGCTCCCAGGATGATGAAGGATAACATCAAACTGTCCCCGGGATCCTGCATAATAATGGTGACAGAGATCCTTTGGACCCTAATCTCCCTCCATCCTCTTCGATCCTGATATTCCCATGAAACCCAAGCTTGACCCGGTTGAAATTTGATGCACTGATCCACTTTGATCCTAAAGAAACCCTTTATCTTGGCCTCAATCATCAAAAAACCCAAAAAATAGGGCTCCGGAGATCATCCAAAATCATCTCGGTGCCCTCCCTTGCACATCTCGGCCCCACGCACAGTAGAATAGGTGAACAGTTCTCGGCGCCGGCCTTCTTGCATCAAGAACCCCCTAATCCCTGGTCGCGCCGGGAACCCCTTATCCCGGGCCGCGTCTGGAACCCCCCTGCCACCTTGCCTTCTTGCGCCGAGAACCCATATACATATTCGAGCTGCGCCGAGAACCTACCCCGTTATCCAATTGAACTCCCGACAGCTTAAGGATACCCACGAGTCACCAGACCAGTCCCGGGTGTTAGGGTGCTAGGCCCGGATACAGAGGGGGGGTGAATGTATCCCTCTAAAGATAAAGCACAAATTAAAACTCTAAAGCCCAGATATGCGGAATAAAAACTAATGAGCTTTCCAAGATGAGATGATAATTCAACAATTGATCAAACAGTTGGACTGCAACAATGCAGCCACCTGATCACACCAGAAACGCAGGCAGAGCTAAACAAACCAAACACACTTAGCAGAATATAATGCTCAAACTTTACTCCCAAGATAACACAATTAACCAAACATGCATAACCTGTGAATGGGAGGTAGAAGGCAAGGAACAAACGCACAAAGCACAACCACTGCACAGTAGATTTTTAGGTGGTTCGGTCACCAAGACCTACATCCACCCCTCACTCCCAACCGGAGTGAGGCTTCCACTAGCACACGCTAGAAACCTGCAGACTCAGTCTGCGAACAAGGTGCTGCCACACAGCTTGACCAGGGGAACAACCTCCCCTCTTCCTCCCAACCGGAGGGACACCCCAAGTGACTCCCAGCCACTTGGAAACCAGAGACCGAAGTCTCTCTTCCTCCAGTCCAGGAGGGAACCCACCAGTGACTTCCAGTCACCAGCAAACCAGAGGTCGAGGACCTCTCTTCCTCCAGACCAGGAGGGACCCCTGGACTTGCAACCCACAAGCCCAGAACCGGAGATCAGATCTCCCTTCTCCTGAGTCCACAGGAGGAACCCGACCTCAGTCCAGAGGATCGGAAGAACAATAGCAACCAGAGTATCAAAAGGAAAAATAAGAAAACATAAAAAGTACAGCAACAAAAGCTGGAGATGAAACACAAAAAATGTAGCTCTCAATGAGCAAAGTCGTTCTGGATTTGATCCACGAACTGACTGAACTGATCTTCAATAGAGTTCTCTCCTCTCTTCCTTTCTTCTTCTTCTTTCTTCTTCACTCGCGCTCTCTTTATCTCTTCTCTGCTCTCACTCTCTATTTCCACTCTTCTGCTTCTGCTTCTCTGATTCTTTTTTTTCTCTCTTTTCTACTTCGATCAGCCTCCTTCAGACAACGGAGTCTTTCTTATATAGCAGCTCGAGCAGGAGCAACACTGGGCGCGTGTGTTCCACATTTCCCGCCCAAGATATTTAGCCACGTGTCAGCTTCCTGTCAGCCCTCGGATCACGTGCCCTTCATTAGCCTAAATCACCTGCAGACAAAGACAAAAGGAATGTATCTACTTAGTTAGTTCAGGCTTTTAACACGAGTGTATATACTTCAGAAGTAGCAATGAATAAGTGTGTACACTGAGGGATAGACTTGTAAGACTTTATGCGACCTCAGTGTATATACTTGCTGAAGAATGCATTATCATAACAGGAGGGAGTGTTTAGACTTCTGTGAAATGCATGAAGGAATCGAGTGTATAGACTTGATAACTCATACTGAAAAATGCAATGTATAGACTTTATAAGCAGCAAATGAGCAAGTGTGAACACTGAGTGAGTGTATAGACTTTGAGGAAATTCAAGCAATGCAACACAATGTATATACTTAGAATCAGTAAGTGAGTAATTGTGTACACTGGGAGAGTGTATAGAGTTGAAGTTCTTCATGCGAGCTCAGTGTATGAACTTTCAGTTAAATGCATTAACATACCAAGGGAATGAGTGTATGGACTTAAAGCATCAGTTAACCAAGTGTGTAGAGTGTATATACTTGACTGCGTGCATGACAGACAATGTCTAGACTTGCTATTAACATGCATGAGAACCCAATGTATAGACATGTTGTAGCTTTAGCTGACGACCCCAGTGTATAGACTTGCTGAGGGAGAGACTGTACAGACTTGAAGCAAAGCAAGGCAATCGAGTGTGTAGACTTCACGATGTGCAGACTTGCCAAAGAAACGGCTGTACAGACTTTAGCTCAAGAGCGATGTATAGAGTTTTGAAAGCTTGAACAACGAACCATGCTGTACAGACTTTGAGTGAGAGTCCTGAACAGTGAATTAATGTGTAGACTTCACTTCAAGCAAGCTACAGCCCAATGTATAGACTTGCCACCAACGCAATGTATAGACTTTGCGAAGCACATGCCAAGGCTGTACAGACTTGCAATGCCATGAAGATAATTGAATAGACTTGACGAATGTGAGACGTTGAAAGAGACGGTGGATGTACAGACTTCAAGGCTTAACTGAGACGATAAGGGAGACGGATGGCTGTACAGACTTCAGCTAATGCATGCACAAGACGATCAAGACTAAGTCTGTACAGACTTTGAGAGACGGTGCATTGAGACGCAACTTGAGACGCATGGCTGTACAGACTTCGACTTCAATGCATAGACTTTGAATGCTTGAGAGACGATGCATGAGACGCAAATTAAGACGATGCAATGTATAGAGTTTGCCTTAGAAATGAATGTACAGACTTTGAGGCAGAAGCCACGGCTGTACAGACTTCATGCACTGGAAGGCAGAGAATGTATAGACTTAACATGTGCAACGTCGGTAAAAACCCAATCTATAGACTTCGAAGTGCAACGTAGGTAAAAGGCTGTCAATGTACAGACTTTGGTAAAGGCATGAGACGTTCTCTAAGACGATGAAGTCTGTATAGACTTTACAGTGAATGGATGCTCAGTGAGACGGTCCAGTGTATAGACTTAGATGCCTTCGTGTAATGCATGAACAGTCCGTTGTACAGACTTAGACGCAACATGCTATGCAATGTACACACTTGATGTAATGCATGCCGATGTACAGACTTCAGTTGAAGTCAATCGAAGAGTGTATATACTTTATGAATGCATATGCCAAGAGCAGTGTACAAACTTGATCAAATGTCTAGAATTTGCATGAACAGTCGATGTGTAGACTTCACTGTGAGCGACGTCACGCGGTTCGGGGAAGAGTGGAGAAGACGCGGAGCGCGCGGGCTCCTTCTTTTTTTTTGTTTTGTTTGCTGCAACACAGAAATAAGAGAAGGGAGAGAAGGGGCCACCACGGGAGATTGTTCCGGCGGGGCGAGCGGGACAAGTGTGATATAGCAAAATATGGGGGTTAAACGGCCATAGCGGGAAGTGTGACGACGCGAGAATCCGATTACCGGGAAGGCCCGATAACCCGAGACTCGCACCGCCGCCCACGAGCCGGGAGGGCTCGGAAGGGCTAAAAGGAGTGTGGAGGCACAAAGAAATAGGAAATAAAGCAGGACAATTCAACAATTAACAGAAATAAATAAACAACTACAACAGAGTCCAGTCCAACAGAAAGTACAGTCTAAAGCAGTAAAACGTACCACATGCCAAGTGAACACTCGGCCCGGCAAGCTGGCAACTGAGAACCTCCGCTCCGCACCCTCGAACCTCGAGGAAGAACAGCTACTCCTGAAAAGCAGGGAATGAGTCTCCAAAACAGAGACTCAGCAGGGATCCCGCGGAACCCCAACCGGAAACGACGGCGGTAGCGGAAAGGAACGCTACAACTACAGCAGGAACAACAAACCGGTGGCCGGTCAAAACTCGGCACTACAGCTACTCCTACTGTACCAGAAACACACCCCAGACTCACGGTCAAGGGCTACCGAACTACACTAGTATCGCTTATCGAAGTGAAAAACCCACGGCAACCACGCCGTAGAGGCCTGTCTCCCAGAACACGGCCAACCTGGACACGCTGTCAAAAGTGCAACCCGGACACCTGGTCACGGGTACCGCACGACAAGACACAACCTCGGTAAAGTCACTAGCACTAGCCTCACGGCACGAAAACCGACACGCGCCACGGCGAAACAATCGAAAACTCAACGGTCAACACGACCGAAACCCGAAGGTCGAAGTCACACGACTGACAGTCTGTCACTCTCTGTCCAGAACAGGAGTACCTCCCACTAGAAGAACGACCGGATGCGTCCGCTGACGTCTTACACCGCGTCACAAGTGTCTAGCTACGACGCCCTAGGCGTGAGACTCAGACACACACAGTAACCAGTACCACAACAAGGACTAGCTGGGGTCACGCTCGTCAGCGCGTGTCCTAAGCCCCCAACTACGTGTGCACACACAGACCATCTGCTCTAGGTCGGGTCCTCTAGCTGGCTTTCCCCCCCACCGGACTCTGGTGGCAAAGGCAAGGGGCCGACGGAAACCAGCCTAAAAACCGCGTCTCACCGGGTCGCGCTCTCCACCACTCCCAGGTGGGTCCGCACACGCGTGCGCAGGAAGCTACGACTAGTGGAGGATCACTGAGAGAGTAGACTCTCAAAACAACAGAAAACGACGTCCGAACCTAACGAAGTACGGGGACCATCCCACGTAGCAGCACCATCGCACGGTGACCACGATCGGAGAAGAAACGGGACGCACAGTCCACGGTCAAACACATAACCCACTCGGGAATCATCTTCCAGGAAGACTCACGACATGCGGGGGAACCCCACCGCACACATACCGATACACGGTGACTCGATCGAGCGAGAATACGGAAACCCGAAACGCCTGGGGTCACCCGGACTCACCAAGCCCACGGGCACGCTTATCGAGGTAACACGGCACCTCCAGACACCCCAAAACACGGTAACAAAACCCACGGGGTGCCCGGGACACTCACAAGGCCAAAGGTCGACCACTGCGTCACAACCGGGTCGACCGGAGACCAACACAACCCAATCGGAACACTAGTAAACCGCCCGGACCCTTACACTCACGAGCGCGCAAATCAAGGTAAACGGAACCCCCGGACACCCCAAAGACACGGTCACGGAACTCCACGGGGTGTCCAAGGCACACACGGCCCACGAGGAGCACGATCAGCCGCAGACCGCCCGCCCCGGGCAGCCCGGCTGGTCCCTCCAAGAACGCGCTATAGGTCCATAGCGCGTTCAAGCAGAACGCGCTAGGAGCCTATAGCGCGACAAGCCAGGTCGCGCTATGTTTCCATAGCGCGACAGTCCAGAACGCGCCGTAGCCCTATAGCGCGACAGGAACCGCCATACTGTTCATCTTCTCCGATGAACGCGCCCCGTCGGGGCGGCGCGACCCTCAAGAACGCGCTACTGGAAGCTAGCGCGTTCTCAGTCCGCGCCCGAAAACGGTAGAAACGGCGGGAAAATCCATTCCACGCCCCGATCACCCCCGGGTGATGGGGAAACAAAGGGGGAAACATTCCCCAACCCCTCTGGCACCGAGAGGACCCATTTGAACCCCAAAAACACGATCAAAACACAAGATTCGGCTCACACCCCAAAAACATGCATTTTTCCCAAATCACCCCGTTTAGCCCGCTCGGCTCACCACGGCCTACGAAACTCGCGGGAATTGAAGTACACGGGTTGAGGGTCCATCTCCCTACCTCCACCGAAGATTCGACGCACCGTGGATGCCGATCCACGAAGAAAACGCCGTTTAAACCCTCGCCGGTTCACGATCCCACGAACCGCCTCCACCACCGCGATCCTCATCCCGTACCCGTCGCTCCACGCCCCACGAGCCACGCCGCCCCGCCCTCGCCGCCTCCGTCGGCCGCCCGGAGTGAGAGGGGGAGAGGAGAGAACGTGAGAGAAGAGAGAGGGAGGGAAGAGAGAAAATGAGATGGGGAGAGAGAAAAAGGAGGTTATTATATAGAAAATCCGGAAATTCCCGAAAATACCGAAAAATAGAAAATCACATTTCTGCGATCCTCGGAACACACCGATCGCAACGGTACCACTCGCGCCCTGGTGAACAGCCCCGTTCACCCGTAACGAGGTTCCGAAGGAATTACCGAAACACACACCGGAAATCGGAAAACACACGCGGAAAAGCCGCGGAACGCTTCCGGGCCTCCGAAACAACTCCGGATCGCGCCGATCCGAACACGAAAGATGTCCGAAACGAAATTTCGGGCACTTCAGAGTCGGACACTCAGAAAAACCAGATCCGGGACCCATGAACAAGGATCCGAAAAATCCAGGGCATTACAGCCCTCCCCCCTTAAAGAAATTTCGTCCTCGAAATTCAGGACAAGCACAGGAACAGGGGAAGAACGCCGTAACTCACTGACAACGCCGTCAGAACCCCAACACAGAAAATCTTGATTCTCGCAAAAAGCACCGATCATGAGGGATACGGCCAGACCATAATCACGAACAACGCCACGCTCCGCACGCCGCACACACATCGGCCACTAGAGCAGGCATAAGACAAGGGCACAAGTCTGGTATCACCTCAAACACAACGGAAAACACCCACGGCATCGCTGCCACCCTCTCGCTCACCGAGGGAACGCAATCCTCGCCACAAGAACCAATCCACCGGTCAACGCCCACGCTCGGCGGACCAACCAAACGCCAGCTTCACAACCGCTGATCGATCTCACACCCTGCACCAGGGGTAACCAATCACTGAGCTTCCATCAGCTCACACCTCAGAAACGGCCACCAGAAGGCCTCGCTTGCACGCCGCTCTCTCCATTCTCGAACCCTTACAACCAGCATCTTCTGTCTCTGAAAAGACCATCCACTGGTCGCCAGACATTCGCCAACGGAAAACCTCCACCGGCCCAGCAGGCACGATCCAACACATGACAGGCCATCTGCTGACTCACGCACAGACCAACACCACCTCCAATCTCGAACCTCACGCCAACTCTACCCTCTCAGGGGAGCACTGCGAAACCACATGACTCCATCTCCACACGGTCCTCACGTCACTCGACTCAGACTTACGGGGAATCCTCCCTTGCTGGCCACAGACTGAGGATCAACATCCAACACCAACGTCTCATCAGAGACCACTCTCCGACGCCAATCTCACGAAAAAAGGCCTCCGCCCACAGGCGTCACTCTTCCATCTGGTCTCATCAAATCCTTCGATCAATCCAAATGGACACCTGCCAATGCCATGAACCACAATATCTCAAGCAACGGCACGCCAACCAACATGTCTCACACCGTCGGAGACAACGCACACCGATGAACCAATCCTCCACTGCTCTACACTTCTCAGAAATCCACCCGCAGCAACCAACGCTACGATCCACGCACTCTGATCCACACGCACAGCCACCACAACGCCAACTCGAGATCCACCATCTCGACAACCATCTGCAACCCCGCAGACTCCGATCCTCCACACATCGGAACCGCGACACCAACCGCAAATCTCAAAAACAGCGCCCAGCTGACACTCATCCTTCCGGAACAGCGCCAACACCCTTACACATCAGGGAACGGGCAACGATTCTCACAGGCAACCACCTTGCCAAGACAAAGAGCACGTCTCGCACGAACTTCATGACACACAAGGCCAACCAATCCGGACACGCAATGCAAGACGACGAACCTTAGCCAAACACGATTCTCTCCAACCAAAGGAGAACCCAATCGCACCTCCGACCAACGGAAGGAAAACTCCACACTCGACCTGACCTCGAGCCTCACGCATGCTGGGAATAGCACCTTCCAGCACCAAGAAAACTATCACTTCCGTCAGGTCAGCTCCTCCGACAACACTTACCAAGTGTCCCGTCGGACCATGATCACAACATCTCTCGATGCACCACCGCTACAATCCCCCGAACTGCAACACGCCCGCCGACAACCTCTGCCCAACGCAACACAACCAGGGCCACCACTCAAGGGAGAAAGCTCTCGACCTCGATCTTTAGACCCCACGCCGGCACAAAAGCCGTGAACAACAACCACCTTCACAGCGCCGCACAGCGCACTCAAACTCTCAAGCGAGAAACAAAGCGGAAAACATGCACGAAACCCTATGCCAACTGCTGACTGTACTGGACCTTACGGACTCTGATCACTGCAATATCTCGAATTCCCATGTACGTCCACAACCATGCTCTGATACCAGCTGTGACGACCCGAGAATCCGATTACCGGGAAGGCCCGATAACCCGAGACTCGCACCGCCGCCCACGAGCCGGGAGGGCTCGGAAGGGCTAAAAGGAGTGTGGAGGCACAAAGAAATAGAAAATAAAGCAGGACAATTCAACAATTAACAGAAATAAATAAACAACTACAACAGAGTCCAGTCCAACAGAAAGTACAGTCTAAAGCAGTAAAACGTACCACATGCCAAGTGAACACTCGGCCCGGCAAGCTGGCAACTGAGAACCTCCGCTCCGCACCCTCGAACCTCGAGGAAGAACAGCTACACCTGAAAAGCAGGGAATGAGTCTCCAAAACAGAGACTCAGCAGGGATCCCGCGGAACCCCAACCGGAAACGACGGCGGTAGCGGAAAGGAACGCTACAACTACAGCAGGAACAACAAACCGGTGGCCGGTCAAAACTCGGCACTACAGCTACTCCTACTGTACCAGAAACACACCCCAGACTCACGGTCAAGGGCTACCGAACTACACTAGTATCGCTTATCGAAGTGAAAAACCCACGGCAACCACGCCGTAGAGGCCTGTCTCCCAGAACACGGCCAACCTGGACACGCTGTCAAAAGTGCAACCCGGACACCTGGTCACGGGTACCGCACGACAAGACACAACCTCGGTAAAGTCACTAGCACTAGCCTCACGGCACGAAAACCGACACGCGCCACGGCGAAACAATCGAAAACTCAACGGTCAACACGACCGAAACCCGAAGGTCGAAGTCACACGACTGACAGTCTGTCACTCTCTGTCCAGAACAGGAGTACCTCCCACTAGAAGAACGACCGGATGCGTCCGCTGACGTCTTACACCGCGTCACAAGTGTCTAGCTACGACGCCCTAGGCGTGAGACTCAGACACACACAGTAACCAGTACCACAACAAGGACTAGCTGGGGTCACGCTCGTCAGCGCGTGTCCTAAGCCCCCAACTACGTGTGCACACACAGACCATCTGCTCTAGGTCGGGTCCTCTAGCTGGCTTTCCCCCCCACCGGACTCTGGTGGCAAAGGCAAGGGGCCGACGGAAACCAGCCTAAAAACCGCGTCTCACCGGGTCGCGCTCTCCACCACTCCCAGGTGGGTCCGCACACGCGTGCGCAGGAAGCTACGACTAGTGGAGGATCACTGAGAGAGTAGACTCTCAAAACAACAGAAAACGACGTCCGAACCTAACGAAGTACGGGGACCATCCCACGTAGCAGCACCATCGCACGGTGACCACGATCGGAGAAGAAACGGGACGCACAGTCCACGGTCAAACACATAACCCACTCGGGAATCATCTTCCAGGAAGACTCACGACATGCGGGGGAACCCCACCGCACACATACCGATACACGGTGACTCGATCGAGCGAGAATACGGAAACCCGAAACGCCTGGGGTCACCCGGACTCACCAAGCCCACGGGCACGCTTATCGAGGTAACACGGCACCTCCAGACACCCCAAAACACGGTAACAAAACCCACGGGGTGCCCGGGACACTCACAAGGCCAAAGGTCGACCACTGCGTCACAACCGGGTCGACCGGAGACCAACACAACCCAATCGGAACACTAGTAAACCGCCCGGACCCTTACACTCACGAGCGCGCAAATCAAGGTAAACGGAACCCCCGGACACCCCAAAGACACGGTCACGGAACTCCACGGGGTGTCCAAGGCACACACGGCCCACGAGGAGCACGATCAGCCGCAGACCGCCCGCCCCGGGCAGCCCGGCTGGTCCCTCCAAGAACGCGCTATAGGTCCATAGCGCGTTCAAGCAGAACGCGCTAGGAGCCTATAGCGCGACAAGCCAGGTCGCGCTATGTTTCCATAGCGCGACAGTCCAGAACGCGCCGTAGCCCTATAGCGCGACAGGAACCGCCATACTGTTCATCTTCTCCGATGAACGCGCCCCGTCGGGGCGGCGCGACCCTCAAGAACGCGCTACTGGAAGCTAGCGCGTTCTCAGTCCGCGCCCGAAAACGGTAGAAACGGCGGGAAAATCCATTCCACGCCCCGATCACCCCCGGGTGATGGGGAAACAAAGGGGGAAACATTCCCCAACCCCTCTGGCACCGAGAGGACCCATTTGAACCCCAAAAACACGATCAAAACACAAGATTCGGCTCACACCCCAAAAACATGCATTTTTCCCAAATCACCCCGTTTAGCCCGCTCGGCTCACCACGGCCTACGAAACTCGCGGGAATTGAAGTACACGGGTTGAGGGTCCATCTCCCTACCTCCACCGAAGATTCGACGCGCCGTGGATGCCGATCCACGAAGAAAACGCCGTTTAAACCCTCGCCGGTTCACGATCCCACGAACCGCCTCCACCACCGCGATCCTCATCCCGTACCCGTCGCTCCACGCCCCACGAGCCACGCCGCCCCGCCCTCGCCGCCTCCGTCGGCCGCCCGGAGTGAGAGGGGGAGAGGAGAGAACGTGAGAGAAGAGAGAGGGAGGGAAGAGAGAAAATGAGATGGGGAGAGAGAAAAAGGAGGTTATTATATAGAAAATCCGGAAATTCCCGAAAATACCAAAAAATAGAAAATCACATTTCTGCGATCCTCGGAACACACCGATCGCAACGGTACCATTCGCGCCCTGGTGAATAGCCCCGTTCACCCGTGACGAGGTTCCGAAGGAATTACCGAAACACACACCGGAAATCGGAAAACACACGCGGAAAAGCCGCGGAACGCTTCCGGGCCTCCGAAACAACTCCGGATCGCGCCGATCCGAACACGAAAGATGTCCGAAACGAAATTTCGGGCACTTCGGAGTCTGACACTCAGAAAAACCAGATCCGGGACCCATGAACAAGGATCCAAAAAATCCAGGGCATTACAGGAAGTGACTCGCCGCGGCCTCGGGGGGACGGGAATGGTGCAGAAATTAAATAACAAGAATTGAAACGGCCATTGGGGAAGTGACTCGCCGCGGCCTCGAGAATATGAGCAAATAATAAGATGACAGAATATAAAGAGAATACAAAGAGCGGGAATTTAAACGGCCATTGGGGAAGTGACTCGCCACGGCCTCGAGAACATAAACAGATAAGAATATAACGTATAAGAACGTGAATTTAAACGGCCATTGGGGAAGTGACTCGCCGCGGCCTCGAGAACACGAACAGATAAGAATATAGCATATAAGAACAGGAATTTAAACGGCCATTGGAGAAGTGACTCGCCGCGGCCTCGAGAATATGAGCAGAATATAACAGAGTATAAAGAGAATATAAGAACGGAAATTTAAACGGCCATTGGGGAAGTGACTCGCCGCGGCCTCGAAAATAAGATGTGATCGCTAGGGGCCGAAAGACCCCAAAATAAGAAAGTGATCGCGCCTACCTCAAGGGCGAGAGATGGCGGGTTGCTTCTTCCTCTCCCTCCGGCCGGCCGACGGAGAGGGCTTTCCTCGGCTACCCTTGCAAAATAACGACAAACAAATGACAAGTGGATTAGAAAGATGGAGGTGTAGTATTCAAATCCTTGCAATAAAAAATAACGAAATGATGGCAAGACACACACCTAGTTGGTGTTATCTTTTAAACCCCTCTCGGACTCGAGTAGGAGTAAAATGAGATGATGGATGTAAGAAGTGTATAAGAAAAGGCGCCCTTATGAAGGGGGATAGGGGATGCAAAATGATGAATGCAAAAGAACTACGAAGAAAAGGAAAGAATTGGCTTATTGGATGTGCCGATGGTGAAATCCGGCGGAGCTCCGGCAGCGTGGGGATGACGTGGAAGCGCGGTGGATGAAGACGACCTTCCTCTCGCGAGCGTGAGCACCCGAGAAGCCGGCAGAACCTCCACCTACAAAAGAACCCACGGGTTAGAAAATGACTCCGTAGCCTCTGGGCTCCGGCAGCCTATCGGATCACTTCGAAGCTCTCCCAGAACTAAGGGGGTGGGCCTCTATTTATAGAGCTCCGGAGGGTGGAGGCGTCCAGGACCCTGGACACCTCCATCAGGGCCGAATTAATATTCTATTCTATTTTTATTTATTTTTTTGGAATACTTTTGTGGAGGCGTCCAGGGCTCCGGACGTCTCAAACAGGTCCACCGAAAACCGACGACGGCCGCACGCGGTTTGGTACAACGCGTGGTTTTGTGAGCGGCGTCTCGTGATTCAGAAATGGGCGCGTCCAGCTGACTGGACGTCTCTATAATTTGGATTTTTTCACACACGACAAACCGTCGTTCGGTGAGCGGCGCCCGTGAGAGAGTTGATGGAGGCGTCCAGGGGCCTGGACGCCTCCATAAATATATTATTTTATTATTATTTTTTTATTTGTCTTTTGTGCCAAGGCTGGCATTTTGATTTTTTTATAATTGTTTTTATGGAGACGTCCAGGGGCCTGGACGCCTCCATTAATATATATATTTTTATTTATTTTTTTTATGCCAACTGGCATTTTACACACATTTTTTATTTTTATTTTTATGGAGGCGTCCAGGGGTCTGGACGCCTCCATTAATATATATATTTTTTTATTTAGTTTTGGGCCCTGAGAAAATAATAAAATGAATTAAAAAGATGGGGGCGTCCAGGGGCCTGGACGCCCCCATTAAGACCCACCCGGGTCCTCAAATCAGACGTCGGCGGCCGCCCGTCAGACACCCTTCCTGATTCCGGAACCTCTTGATGCGTCTGACTGGTGTTGACGCCGTCCGAATGCCGTGACGGGACGATTCCGAATGCCGAAAAAGGCAGAAGAAGACCCAAAAAAAGGAAGCACTCGAGTGATTCAAAATGCGTAAGCCGTTGCGGGGCGTCGTATAGTAATATGGGACTTTTTCAGGAGACGTCAAGAATGGCGTGTCTACAGCTGCCCCGCCTTGGCGTCTGCTTTGCAAGGGAGCGACACGTAGTGGAATGGTATCGAAGTGGAGTGAAATGAAGTGGGAGCGGACTGATAAGTTGATGCCAAGGTGTGATGAGACACGCTTTTGACGTTACTGTTTAGAATCTTTCCTGAAGTTTCAATGAGGCGACCTTGAAGAAGGTCTTTCAAATATTGACGATTGCTTGGACGGAGATCAAATAAGGGAGGGTGAGATGTGCGCTCAGGCACGAAAAGGAGACCAACTTCTTGGTGTGGAAGTACCTGGGTCATAAACCGGAGGTTTCACCTTTGGGGAGCGGTTACCATCCAATGTGGAAGTGCTGCGGCCAAGGTGGGTCAAACAAGGTCAAAAGTAAAGGAATATCTGAGGGTCTGTCCAAACAAGGGTCTCCTTTGGAAGAGCAGCGTAGGGCTGTCTCAAGGAAACTCGGTATTTCATTCGGAGTGGAATATCTCATATTTGTGGGAATTGAAACACAACGGCTTTCACAATCGAATCACTTGAATGATCTTCCACAATAAATCAAAGTCCTATATGAATGCATGCTGGGTTTAAAGAAAAATTTATAACAAACTAAAATAGAAAATAGTCAAGGATAATATTGTCAACTTGTTAAGAACGGGTCAGGATACCGATCCGGTGAGCCGACACTGGGCTGGGGCCCATTTATCCACGCACCAACTCACTGAATGGAACCGCCATCCCCATGCTACCACAAATTAACGGTCTATCCGTACAACCCAAATTCTCCCGAGATCATCACTGTTTTTGTTGAAGGGGAACTCAAATCCCAGATTTGTTCGGGTCGCAAGGTCCTTGACATGTTCTAGTAGCGTAGGTATCATATACTACGATGCATGACATGCTGGGACCAACCATTGAAAGGTGGGACAGGAGACTGGACAACGATGTCCGTTAGTAAAACCTGCACATGCCAGCATGAATTAATAACATCAGAAAGTAGCAGATTTATAACAGAATCACACCACAATGGAAAGGAAATCTAGCCAAAATCCTGACACTGACTGCTGATGTGACATGTTCCGTCCTGTAGCGATCTTCCCTTCCTATAAGAACTCCCCTTAGGCTAGTTCATTCAAATGCACCAAGGTGGGTTTTGGAAGCTCAGGAGAGGAAAGAGAGGAGAATTTAGAGATTTCAGGATGGAAGGAGAGTCTTCCCGCGTTATGAAGAGGAGCAGGCCTAGCAGCGAGATCAGGCGACTCTCCGACCTCGAGGGTCATCTGAGTGGGACGATCATGTCGCATATGGTAAGCTGATTCATTTCAAATTTTCCATGTGAACCTTCTTCTTACTTCCTTCCTTTCTTCTTCTTTCTTTTCTCTTCCAGTCATATCCACTCTTCCCAGGCCCGAGGAAGTTTTCCAAACTGCCATGGCTTTCAAAGCTAACTTCCAATATCTCCATTGGCATGAGGGCCATACTCCCGAAGTGGCATCTGCAGGGACTCCTTATTCACGCCAAGCATTACGAGAAGATTCGTATGGACTGGGCGGCTATGGGCGCACTAGTGGAGATCTGGCATCCCCAGACCCACACTTTTATCTTCCCGACCTTCGAGGTGACGATCCTCCTCGAGGAGGTGGAACTTCTGCTCGGATTGAAGAAATTCAAGAGTGACGGGAAGGTGAAGGCTATGCGGATGCTGACACGGGGGACTTCTGAAAGCGTCCTTGGAAGCTTCATGCCGCCCGACGCAGCCCGAAAGGTCCGTACTCAAAAGGGGATCGATCTCCAAAAGCTCGCGGAGTGGGTCATGGACGCCCTGAGAGGGTCACCAGACAATGACTATTTGGAGGGAATCATGAAGGGGTTCACCATTTATCTAGCGGGTGCTCTCTTGTTTTCTTATACCGACAACATAGTGGAGGAAGACCAACTGAGTGCTATCTGCAGGATCTGGCGTGGAAAGAGGGTGGGACCCGCCGTCCTTGCCTATCTTTACAGCGGCCTTACTGCCTCGAGCATGGGTAAGCCTCCTTTTGGTTGCGCACTTATCTTAAATTACTGGCTTGATCTGCACTTCAAATTCGACCACCGCGAGGGAATGCCAACTGCTTCGAAGCTTTTCCAACAAAGCCCGCTTCACCACATAGCCGATGTGTTAGGCTTCGGTGGTACTGTAGTGAACCGCGTTCCGTGGCTGAAGAAACGTGAAGATTGGCGGTCTCACTTCCGCACCGTGACACAAGGCTTCTTCACTTGCGCACCGGCATGTTTGCTTTTGCTTGATCTCCTCATGAGGCCTTCTCCCGAAGTTGATCTTCAACTGATCGGTGCGATCGAGTTCGTCCTTTATAATGCGCATCGGTGCTGCCTCCAGATTGGCATCCCACGCCATTCGTTCCCGCCACCGACTGGCATCGTTCCTTTGAAGAAAAGGGAGTTGGGCACTGAAGCGGACGCGAAGGAAGCGAAGGCCATTAAAGCTCCATGGAAGACAAGTGTTGCGGGAAAGGCCTTAGCGCAAGTGGTGGAAGAATGCGAGCCGTGAAGGGCTTATGTAACCGAACTGGGGAAGTTAAGGCCTAAGGCGCCTAAACCCCTGATGTAGCTCACTCTGCTTTTCTGATGGAATAAAATCTGGCATTGATGTTTTGGGACCCCCGTCCACTTAATTATTATTATCTTTTTTTTGTGGTTTTTCTTTTTCTTTGTTTTTTTTATTTGGATTATACATACTCTTATCTTTTTTACTTTTATTATATATATATATATATTTTGAAAAAAAAATTATTATAGGGGCGTCCAGGGGCCTGGACGCCCCTAATTTTTATTTTTTTTTTATTTTTATTATTTGATTTTTTTTGTTTTGGGGGCGTCCAGGGTCCTGGACGCCCCAACTTTTATTTATTATTTTTTTTTGTTTTTTTTGTTTTGGGGGCGTCCAGGCGCCTGGACGCCCCAAAGAAGGTAGCTTCTATATATAAGGGCTGCCCCCCCCCCCTTTTGCTCATTTACTGTTCATTCTGACGACCTAGTCACCCTAGACGACCCATTCTTCGTCCCAATGGAGCGAGGAGGATCGAGCCAGGGTCCACAGAAGCGGAAACGACGGGCTCGTCGTCCGAGGAGGCTGAGGGATGATGCCGAGGAGGCTGCTACGGCGGAGGAGATTGCCGCGGGTGAGGAGGCTCCTCCTTTGGCCTTGGAGGCTGCAGTGGACGCTGGCGACGCGGGAGAGGACGAGCACGATCCGGTAAGCCCCTCGGAACTCTCACTCTGTGGTTCAATAGGCTAAACGGACGGGTGAGAGGCTGTGAGAGAAGGCCGGGGAGTGAGGGAAAGGAGGCGTCCAGGGCCCTGGACGCCTCCACATTTTCTTTTTCTTTTTTATTTTTTTATTTATTTATGAAAATAATAGAAATATAATTAAAAATAAGGAGGCGTCCAGGGCCTGGGACGCCTCCATGATAATATATATATTATTAATATATTTTTTGTTTTGGTTTTGGGGTTTTTATAAAAATAAAAGAAAATAAAGGAAAAGGAAAGGAGGCGTCCAGGGGCCTGGACGTCTCCAAAAAATAAATATTTTTAAAAAGAAAAATAAAGTAAAATGAATAAGTTGTATATACAGTGTTATTGTTTATTATTATTCATGATGCTGATGTGTTCTCTGTTGGTTTTGTGGTGTACAGGGCGTGATGAAGGGACGGATCAGCTGGTCCCTAGTGGTGGCAGCATACCGTGGGCTGCCGGACTTCCAGAGGGCGCGTGTGGACGCCATGGGCTTTGGAGCTTTCCTTAGGATCGAGCCCTTCCGGCTCGACCTTCCTCTTATCCAGGCACTGAGGGAGCGGTGGCACGCACCGAGCCGGGCGTTTCTGATGCCCTGGGGGCACATGGTGCCGACACTGGAGGACGTGGCTCGGATTACCGGGCTACGAGTTGACGGAGAGGCAGTCAGCGGGGTCACCTACCCCGACTACCGAGAGAGTGCCCTGGACCTGCTGTGGTTAGAGACGAGCGTGACTGATAGAGACAGCAGGGTAGTTGGCCGAGTGGAGATCATGGAGGCGCTCGGATTCGTCGACCCGCGCCAGCGGGTTAGCGAGACTGGAGCGGAGTTCTTGGCTCGACTAGAGGGGGATGCTCGTGCAGCTTTCACCCAGGATCCGAGCGAGAGGGAGCTGGTGGATCTAGACCTTCGGAGGTTTCTTTTCTTCTTCCTGGGCCGCCTTCTGCTGGGGACGAAGGGGGACGGCATCCACTGCCGCTTCCTCGGGATTCTGGCGGACCTTGACAGAGTGGGGCACTACGCATGGGGAGCGGCTCTGCTTGCCCATTTGATTGCTGATCTCTCCCAGACTTCGGAGAAGGAGACGACAGTCAGCGGCTTCGCACCTTTTCTCCAGGTAAACATTTTATTTATGCATTCCCGCAGTTGAATATGCAATTATTGTACTAATGATGTATGATGGATGCAGGTGTGGAGCTATTACTATTTCCCGATGGGGAGGGCTAGGCATGGGAACAGGAGGGCCGTGCCTCTGGCGCGGCGGTGGAGGCCGGTCGTGGTTGCAGCACCCCACGGCTACCAGCTGGCATCACTTCGTCGGGAGCTGAGCGAGTATCCCGAGGCCATGGTATGATGCGTATGATTTTTTTGTGTTTATGCATGTGACTGAATGGTAACTAACATGATGTATGTATGGTGATGCAGGTGGTGTGGAGACCCTACCTGGGCATGGGCGACGCTGGCCAGCCTTGGGTTGTAGCGGGTGTGGACGCACTTTCCGTTAAACTATGGTTCCCGTTCGTCTGTTGGTTTTATTAAGTGCGTGGGCGTGCCAGTCACCGGAGTGACAATTTATTCGGGCTCCGGAGAGCCCATGGTGCGCTCGATCTGACTTCGTCAGACGATTGTGTGGTTCGTGTCGGGACCGAATCCCGTCGCGCCATGAAGGTCACGACGTCATTTACATCCCTCATACGAGGGAATACCCTTGATTAATTGCCGAAATTAGAGGCCCCGCGGCCGAAAGGAGTAACACTAATTATACGAGAGAGATAGGGATGGGTCACACTGCAAGTTGTATTAAGGCCATAAACTGTCGGCCGTGTCGGCCACTCGTAGACCTTTCGTATTCGGACACAAGTCCGTGACAGCGCCACAATGAGAAAATCGAGGTAGATCCCTCCAAATGTCTGCCGAGCATGCGACAATTTTAAATGAAGGTTCGGAAGGTATCCGGAACGAGAAAATAAATCCGGTCCGATTAGGATGTCGGCCCGAGGTTAGATCAAAGCCCGGCCATATCGGGGGAATTCCCGAGACTCGGGCTCGACCTAAAGGGGCAGCGTTGTTGTTCCTTTTGCCCCGGGTCCCGGGGAGAGAGCGGGCTGCGGCGTGGGCATTGATGTCTTTTATCTGGGGTTTTCCTAGCTATGTACATTCTCACTTCTGATTTAATATTTACTGTTTATTCGTGCCTTTGTCCGGGATGATTTTTTTTCTTTTCGTTCATGATTATTCTTATCATTATCATTTGTTTGTTATTTATTATTTTTTTTATTACCCCTCCCATCTCTTTTATTGTGATTAATATTACGCATTCGGAGTCCTTTAATTAGCGTAAATTTTTTTATTAATTTATTTGCTATTATTAATGCCCTTGTCAAGTTGTATATGTGTATGTGTATAGTGTGCCGGCGAAGGGGAAACGGGAGTGTACCGCTGAGGGCTGGGGCGTACCGCTGAGGGCTACAGGGGGCGTACCGCTGAGGGCTGTAGAGAGTGTACCGCTGAAGGCTGCAAAGGGCGTACCGCTGAGGGCTGTAGGGGCGTACCGCTGGGGGCTGTAGGGGCGTACCGCTGAAGGCTCAAGAGAGGGTACCGCTGAAGGCTGGGTGTGTGTGTGCTGCTGGGAGTTGGGCAGGGAGTGATGGAGGTTAACTCAGTTTTGATTACCTGCTTTAAGGCTTTTCTTTTCTTCTTGTCTTAACCCTTGTGTAGTTTCATATAAAATTCCTCCCGTGTTTGTTCTCTTGGTTCGGTTCGGTCTCTTTTCTTGCGGGTCGGGTTTTCGGGCGGCCAGGTGGTTAATTAGCCTAGTTCAATTCTCGTTGGGGTGCCGGCAGTAATTTGATGAGTTGGAAGGTTTCATTAGTTACTCTGCTCGTTTGTTGCCTCCTTTTGCCTCTTTTAATTGTTTATTAATATCTCACAAAAAATTCGGCAGCATCTCCCCTTAACCCGGGGCGTAAGGGAGATAAAGGGAGCGCGCCCACATGGAGTGGCGGAACCCGACAACTGGAGGTGGGCCCCCGGGGGAGCAACACCTTTATAGAACCTCGGAAGAGGTGAAGGAAGGGGCTCGGAGGCGAGGCCAAGGAGTGGGCTACTGAGAGGCTGAAGGGTGTGCCGCTAAAGGCCATAAGGTGAGTGTAACGGCCAAGGGCCAATTGGAGTGTGCCGGCCAAGGGGTAACAGAGTGTGGGTGTGCCGCTGAGGGCAGAAAGGAGTGTGCCGCTGGGGGCAAATAGGGGTGTACCGCTGAGGGCTATTGAGTGTGTGCCGCTGAAGGCTGATCTGGGTGTGTCGCTGAAGGCATATTTGGGTGTGTGCCGCTGAAGGCTGATCTGGGTGTGCCGGCCAAGGGCCGGAAAGGTGCACCGCTGGGAGGCTTAAAAGGGTTGCAAGCAACTGGGGGGGGGGATTTGGTGGCTGTTCAGGGAAAGAGGAAGAAAGACAGGGGATTTCAAGGCCGGGAGTGGCCTATTAGTAACTGAGCGGTTGGGAAGAAAGAAGGGTAGCTCCCCTTCTCCTCAAGCCCGGGAACACGGTAGATGGCCATGGAAGGGAGTGAGGAGCTCACGGAGCCAAGGCTAACAGAAGGGGGAAACCTACATCGACGTGGAGGACCCTAAAGACGCCGGAGGAATGAAGAGACAGAGGGAGTAACGGATCGTCCGTCGAAAAGCCCGCAAAGCCTAGCATAAAACATCGAAGATCGAAGAGGAACCCGGAGAGGGTGGTTTTCATTCATGAGAATCAAGAGGGCGTGGCCCTACATATATATTACAAAAGCAAACCCCCAGATGGGGCCATGGACAAAAGGGAGGAGGACAAAGAACCCCCAGGAGGAATGGGATACAAGAGAGACGAAAACATCCGGGCCTAAGACATTGGCCACTATCCCCAACCCTTTCCCCCAATACAACAAGCTCTCTCTCTCTTACTCTTGTTTCTTCCCGGTGGCCGTCGGACGGAGCACAGGCCGGGAGGGCCTCTTCTTCTCTTCTTTATTCTCCTCTTTCTCCTGTGTGTGCCCTCTACTGTTGGAACCTCTTCTCCTCTCTCTGTTCGTCTCCCCCGTCCTCCTCTCTTTTTTGTTTTAACAGGAGGCTTTTATACTCCCAGCCACCGACGACTTCGAGCACGACCGTCGAAGGCGGGAAGCCGACTGTGATGATGGGTTTGACCTGCCCCTGTACTGACTGTCAGTGGGGTAGGCTACGTGGCCCAACGACCAGCTGCCACCTCAGACGGCTCCACTGCGCGCCAAGGATGTGTAGGGCATGGGCCTCACGTCGCCCGTTGAAAGAGCTTCACCGCTGTGCCGTTGAAGGGCTGAACAAGCGTGCCACTGTAGTGCCAAAAGGGCGTACCGCTGGAGCCCCGGATGGGCGTGCCGTTGAACGGCCTGAAGGGCGTGCCGCTGAAGACCCTACAGGGTGTGTCGCTGAAGACCCCCCAGGGGGCGTGCCGTTGAACCCCAAAGGGGGTGTGCCGGTGAAGACCCCCCCCCCCCCCCCATGGGGGTGTGCCGGTGAAGACCCCCCCATGGGGGTGTGCCGGTGAACCCCCTTGGGGGTGTGCCGGTGAACCCCCATAGGGGTGTGCCGGTGAACCCCTTGGGGGTGTGCCGGTGAAGGCCGCGGCAGGGTGTGCCGCTGAAGGGAGCGTGCCGCTGGAGGGTTCTGCCAGGGCGTGCCGCTGAGGCCTCAACTGGGCGTGCCGCTGAAGGGCTAAATGGGCGATTTTGAGCCCGTTGTGAGCATGAGTTGTGGCCCATTTGATTTTCTTCGAGGCCCACGGGCTGTGGAGCCTTTTGTGCTTGATTTCCCCGGGGGTTTCTTCACTCGGCGCCGTTGTTGATGCTGGGCTGAGCATGACATTTTGGATGTGCAATTTTCGGTGTCCACAGCGGGTCTTCCTCGTTTCAGGCGGGACGTGTGGGTCCATTGCCTGAACGAGATCGAGCCGCTTCGGCTGAGGCTGGTTATGAGGATGTTGGGGCTGGCCCAGGAGTGGGTTGATGTAGAAGAGCCGGCCCGCATTGGGCGGAAGACCAAGGGGAAGGCGAAGGTTGTGGACTGGCGTACGCGCTTCCCAGCACAGTACCAGGACTGGCAGCAGGGCGGGGTCCCAGTGGTGTCCCATGTACAGGACAGCACAGACTACATGAGACGGTACCGGGCTACGTATGGGGACCGCCTCTTCCTTGGTGGTATGGCAGGGGTAAGTGAAATGAGAATGCTTCACTCTTTTATATGTATATGCATGTGGTACTAACTTACGTGCAATGCAGGATGCTCGTGATACCATGATCGCCGACCTGCGGGCCCAGTTGGCGGACGCCAGGCGACAGTTGGTGGCCATCCGACAGGAGTTGGAGATCTTGGTGAGTTTATGTGATGCATTTTTTGTGACCTGGATTTTTGATACTTGGCCTCTAACTGTCGTTCGCTCTGTGTTTCAGCGGGCCCACCAGACAGCGGCAGCCAGGATGGCTGGTGGAGCGGGTTCCAGTTCGCGGGGCCCTCCTCCGGAGGTTTCTGCCCTCCAGGAGCAGCTGGCGTATGCGGTGGCTTGGGCTGAGGAGGCCGAGCGTGATCGCGAGGGTCGAGTGAGCGCTTGCCTGACCTTGACTCTCTTCTGGCTGCTTTCCTTCTATCACTGTTGTTCTCTTATGGTGCATGCGTCCTTTGACAGGTGGCCGAGATTCGGGAGGCCCTGGCGCGTGCTGTTCGTGCCGAGCAGGAGCGCGACGCTCGGGTGGCTGAGCGTGACGCCCGGATTGCGGAGCGTGACGCCCGGATTGTGGAGCTGGAGGAGGAGCGTCGACGGGAGGCTGAGGAGCTCCCTCGTGACGTGCTGGATCTGTGGATCGCCCTCGAGCTATCGAGGAGGGAGGCAATGAGAGAGAGAGAGGAGAGGGAGAGAGAGAGGGAGGAGCGACAGCGGGATCAGACCGAGAGGAGGGCTCTGGAGGCCCAGCTGCTGGAGCTCCGATTGAGTCTCGGCACGGCGGAGGGGAGGCTTCGGGAGAGCGAGGAGCGGTACCAGAGGGCGAAGGAACGCGGGGCGCGACTTCGTCAGTCTGGTTCTTTTTCCATGGGCAGCTATCTGGTCTCTTCGGCCGAGGAGCGTCGTCGCGCCTTCGAGGCTGGAGTGCCACCGTAGGGCGAGGCGAGCACGGCTTCTCAGGGTTCGCAGAGGCCCCCTAGGGATCCCCGGCAGAGGAGGGAGGAGAGAGATGACCAGGAGGGTGATGGTGAGAGTTAGAGAGTTGCTTTTACACGTCACCCTTCTCGCTGTATGATGTACTTTCGGCTATTATATGAAATGAAAATGGCTTTCTTGTGTTGTGTGTACTTTTCTCTCTCCCACACTTTCTTCTTTGCACTGAGTTGTCCTTCGAGGCACGCTCCACGAGACCTTGCCCTGAACAGCGGGGAACTACACTTTGCACGGGGGGATTCTGTTTCCTTTCTCCTCCTTTTGGGCGCGTCCAGGCGCGAGGACGCGTCTTAGTCCTTGAATTCAAATTTAAAACGTCGGGTGGCCTTTCTTCTCCCGTGCCTTATCCGCAAACGAGCCCGCCTTCCGCCGAAACTCGCTTGCCCCTTTTTTCGTCTTCCTCCTCTTTTGATCGATGGAGTTCAGTGGGCCTAACCACGGTGAAGGTGGAGAGGGACGCGGGACCCCTCGCCCAAGGAGGGACGCGCCCGAGCACGGAACGGCGTCCATGGAGGAGGAAGGGCCGCTTCGGGCCCCCGAGGGACCCGAGGGGCCCGATGGCGCGGAGGGAGGTGAACACGGTCTGGTAGGTCCTCCGATCTCTTCCTCTTTTAATTCATTTTGAGTTTTGAAGCGAGCCGTGCGAAGGGGGAAAGGGTTCGGCTAGTGTCGCACTTAAATGATGGACGCGTCCTAGACAGGGGACGCGTTATTTTTGACTGATGTGGGACCCCTTTCTTGGTGCAGGACATGGCAAGGACCCTGGGTCTGGCCGATGAGTGGGCGAGTGCGGACGAGCCGAGCCGCGTCAGGAGGGAGAGTCGCGGCAAGGCGAGGCTCGAGGACTGGCCCGTACGTCTCCCTGGACAGCAAGGGGGTGTACTGGTGCAGGACAGTGCCGACTTCCTGCGGCGGTAGAGAGAGAGTTACGCGGGGCTTCCCCAAGCTGGGGACACGCGTGGCATCGGCGGCTCGGGCGCCCAACTGTCAGAGACTAGGCGGCAGCTGGCCGTCGCTCAACATGAGCTGTCGCTCCTGGTAAGTTACGTGCCGCACTTTTATCTTCAGATTTTGGAGTTTCACTGACGGCCGTTATTTATTTTGTTCCAGCGTGCCCAGCAGACAGCGACGGTGGGAGTGGCTGGCGGATCTTCCAGTTCCTCGGCCCCTTTTCTCGAGATTGCCTCCCTCCGGGAGCAACTTGCCGGTGCGGTGGCCCGCGCGACCCGGGCGGAAGAGGAGCGTGACGCCTGGGTGGCGACTGTAGCGGAGCTGCGGCATCGTGGTGAGGAGAGACCTTCTCCAGACATCCTGGAGTTAAGGGTTCTTCTGCAGATGATGAGGAGAGAGGCAGAGAGAGAGAAAGCCGAGAGAAGGTCCGAGCGACAGCGGGATCTGACTGAGAGGAGGGCCTTGGAGGCCCAAGTGAGGGAGCTCCAGCTGGGCCTTCAGGCCGTCGTGCAGAGGCTAGGAGGGATGGAGACGCGCTACGAGAGAGCGCGAGAGTTCGGGGAGCGACTCCGCCAGTCCGGTCGCTTTGCCACTAGTGGCTTCTTCGCCACGCCAGGGGAGGAGCAGCGAGTCACTGCTGCGGAGCAGGCGCCAAGAGGCGAGGCAGGTGCTACTGCACGGGGATCCCGGAGGCTTCTGAGGGACCCTCACCTCAGGGGAGAGGAGGAGAGTGCCCAGAGAGATGAGTGATGGTGAGGATTGGCGAGCTAGTGGACCCGCCACCTCTCTATGATTGTAGTGTTTGTGACAGCTTATGTAGAATTATGAATGGAATGATTTGATTTTCTGCTGCTTGTTCGTTCTCTTGTGCGTTCCTTCTTCCCTACACTTCTTCTCCTTTGCACTGTTCCCATGTGATGGGTCTACCGAGAATCGCGTCTTGTTGTGACCATTTTCGACGGGAATCTGCCGTCGAAGTCAATAATGACGGCCCTAGTTTCTTTTCCCGAATGCTGTGTCAAATTTTGCGGACGTCCTCCAAATCATGATAGGGTATCCCTAGACAATCATAGGGGCTATTCGTCCTATTCTTCGTCCAGTCAATCACCCTGTGCGAGCGGTGAAGCGACACATGGGACCGCTTGGCCGGTGCCTCATTGCGAGGGCTATCATTAACAGGTGATGGAGGCAATCTTGGCCCGCACTCCTTCCGTTTCTATAAATTCTTGCCCCTTTTATTTTCCCAGGTATATCGAGAGCTAACTCGAGGAGCACGAGTTCTCACGGGAGAGGAGGAGTTCAAAATTCTGAGAGTTGGATGGAGGGCGAATCTTCCCATTCCTCGAAGAGAAGCAGGTCTAGTGGTAGTAGTTCCAGGAGGCTTTCAGACCTTGAAGGGCACTTCAGCGAAAGGGCCCAATCACAACTCGTAAGCCAAGTTTTCTTGCCCCTTTTTCATTCTTTCTTCCTTTCTTCTGACCAAACCTCACCCCCATTCCTTGTATGTGTAGGTTGTGATGAAATCACAAATCTTATGGGAGTTGGTAGTAGCAGCGTACAGGGGCCTCCCAGATTTTCAGAAGGCGAGGCTAGACGTGATGGAATTTGGTACCTTCCTTCGGATCGAGCCGATCCAGCTCGACCTGGTCCTGATCCAAGCCTTGTGTGAGAGATGGGACCCAGTGAGTCGGGCATTCCTGATGCCGTGGGGGCACATGGTGCCCAACTTGGAGGATGTGGTTCGGATCACAAGCCTGAAGGTAGAGGGCGAGGCAGTGACCGGAGTCACCTACGCGGACTACAGAGAAGGTGCCCAGAAGTTACTGGGTTTGGACCTAGATGGTCGGAAAAATAGGTCGGTAGCTAGGGCGTCCCTGATGGATGTATTAGGGCTCACCGACACTCGTCGGCGGGACGATGAATCCTCAGAAGAGTTCATGGAAAGGATGGAAATAGGATGCCGTGCCGTGTACTGCACAGATTTCGGCAACTGGGAAAGATGCAACATAGATTTGAGGAGATTTCTCCTCTTCCTTTTGGGGAGATTGGTACTGAGCTCGAAAGGGGACGGTATCCAATGTTGCTTCCTGGAGCTGCTGTCAGACCTTGAAAGAGTAGGGTATTATGCCTGGGGAGCCGCCATGCTGACACACTTGTTTGCAGGCCTATTCCAAGAAACGGATCGTGAGATGACTGTGAGTGGTTTCACACCATTCATCCAGGTATTTTTTTGGTTTTGCTTGTTTTGTATTTTTTTTGTGTTTTTTTGTGTGTTTTTTTGCAAAGTACTGATGACTTGCGCCGAGTAGCTGTGGAGCTATTATTACCTCCCTATGGGGAGAGCTCGGTGTGAGCGACGTCACGCGGTTCGGGGAAGAGCGGAGAGAGGACGCGGAGCGCGCGCGGGCTCCTCTGTTCTTTCTTTTGGTGTTGGTGTTTGCTGCAACACAGAAATAAGAGAAGAGAGAGAAGGGGCCACCACGGGAGATTGCTCCGGCGGGGCGAGCGGGACAAGTGTGATATAGCAAAATATGGGGTTTAAACGGCCATAGCGGGAAGTGACTCGCCGCGGCCTCGGGGGGACGGGAATGGTGCAAAAATTAAATAACAATAATTGAAACGGCCATTGGGGAAGTGACTCGCCACGGCCTCGAGAATATGAGCAGATAATAAGATGACAGAATATAGAGAGAATACAAAGAGCGGGAATTTAAACGGCCATTGGGGAAGTGACTCGCCGCGGCCTCGATAACACAAACAGATAAGAATATAACGTATAAGAACGTGAATTTAAACGGCCATTGGGGAAGTGACTCGCCGCGGCCTCGAGAACACGAATAGATAAGAATATAACATATAAGAACGGGAATTTAAACGGCCATTGGGGAAGTGACTCGCCGCGGCCTCGAGAATATGAGCAGAATATAATAGAGTATAAAGAGAATATAAGAACGGGAATTTAAACGGCCATTGGGGAAGTGACTCGCCGCGGCCTCGAAAATAAGATGTGATCGCCAGGGGCCGAAAGACCCCAAAATAAGAAAGTGATCGCGCCTACCTCAAGAGCGGGAGATGGCGGGTTGCTTCTTCCTCTCCCTCCGGCCGGCCGACGGAGAGGGCTTTCCTCGGCTACCCTTGCAAAACAACGACAAACAAATGACAAGTGGATCAGAAAGATGGAGGTGTAGTATTCAAATCATTGCGATAAAAATAACGAAATGATGGCAAGACACACACCTGGTTGGTGTTATCTTTTAAACCCCTCTCGGACTCGAGTAGGAGGAAAATGAGATGATGGATGCAAGAAGTATAAAAGAAGAGACGCCCTTATGAAGGGGGATAGAGGATGCAAGATGATGAATGCAAAAGAACTACGAAGAAAAAGGGGAAGAAAAGACTTATTGGATGAGCCGAGGGTGAAATCCGGCGGAGCTCCGGCAGCGTGGGGACGACGTGGAAGCGCGGTGGATGAAGACGACCTTCCTCTCGTGAGCGTGAGCACCCGAGAAGCCGACAGAACCTCCACCTACAAAAGAACCCACGGGTTAGAAAATGACTCCGTAGCCTCTGGGCTCCGGCAGCCTATCGGATCACTTCTAAGCTCCCCCAGAACTGAGGGGGTGGGGCTCTATTTATAGAGCTCCGGAGGGTGGAGGCGTCCAGGACCCTGGACACCTCCATCAGGGCCGAAATAATATTTTATTCTATTTTTATTAATTTTTTTGGAATACTTTTGTGGAGGCGTCCAGGGTCCCGGACGCCTCAAGCAGGTCCACCGAAAACCGGCGACGGCCGCACGCGGTTTGGCACAACGCGTGGTTTTGTGAGCGGCGCCTCGTGATTCAGAAATGGGCGCGTCCAGCTGACCGGACGTCTCTATAATTTGGATTTTTTCACACACGACAAACCGTCGTTCGGTGGCCGGCCCCCGTGAGGGTTTTGATGGAGGCGTCCAGGGGCTTGGACGCCTTCAAAATTATATTATTTTTTATTTTTCTTTTATCTTTTATACTAGGGCTGGCATTTTGATTTTTTTATTTATTTTTATGGAGGCGTCCAGGGGCCTGGACGCCTCCATTAATATGTATATATTTTTAATTATTTTTTGTCTTTTTTTATGCCAAGTGGCATTTTATAAATATTTATTATTATTAGTTTTTATGGAGGCGTCCAGGGGCCTAGACGCCTCCATTAAAATAAATATATTTTTATTTATTTTCGGGCCCTGAGAAAATAATAAAATAATAAAATAAATTAAAAAGATGGGGGCGTCCAGGGGCCTGGACGCCCCCATAAAGACCCACCCGGGTCCTCAGACAACGTGTTGGCGGCTGTCCGGCAGATACCCTTCTTGGTTCCAGAACCTCTGATGCGTCTGACTGGTGTTGATGCCGTCCGAATGCCGTGACGAGACGATTTCGGATGCCGAAAAGGGCGGAAGAAGACCTGAGAAAAGGAAGCACTCGAGTGATTCAAAATGCGTAAGCCGTTGCGGGGCGTTATATAGTAATATGAGACTTTCTCAGGAGACGTCAGGAATGGCGTGTCTACACTCGGCATTGGCGACCCGTGATGGTGCCGTTAGCCAGGTGGTGGGAACCCATCATGAGTGCGGCACCCCTAACCTACCAACTGATGGTGCTAAGGCGGGAGCTACAGGAGTTCCCTGCAGCGATGGTAAACTGGAGACCCTACTCAGATATGGTCGATGCCGACCAGCCGTGGGTTCTAGCAAGTCGTGCCCGGTTCGGACGGGAACTGTGGATGCACTGCCTGAATGAAATCGAGCCGCTTCGGCTACGATTAGTTATGAGGACTTTAGGACTGGCTCAAGAATGGGTGGATTCAGCGGCGCCACCTCGTGTCGGGAGAAAGATGCGGGGACCGGCGACCTGGTTTGATTGGCGCGTGCGATTCCCCGAACAGTACGAGGACTGGCAACGGGGTGGCACGATTGTAGAATCACAGGCGCGGGATAGCGAGGACTACTTGCGTCTATATAGGACAAAGTACGCAGAACGGTTCTAACCCCGGGGACTTGTGGAGGTAGGTTTCCCCTTTTCTCTTCTTTTCTTTCTCCTTTTCTTGGTTTTCTGGTGAAAATGCTGACTTGTAAGGCTGCAGGATGTCCGGGATACCATGATAGCGAATTTACGAACTCGCTTGGCAGAGATGGAACAACAGTCGGGTGATGCCCGCGGAGCTACGAGCGCCTTGGTAGGTGTACAGTACTTTCCTAATTAAAACCCCAGATTCCAGATGTTGGCTGCTAATTCACGCGGTCGTAGCATGCCCAGATTGGCGCGGCTTCCCCAGCGATGGGAGTGGGTGGTGCCTCTTCCGGCTTGTGGATTCCTACCTCAGAACTTGACTCGCTTCATGAGCAACTTGCTCATGCCACACAGCGTGCCGCAGAGGCAGAAGGGATGCTCTGTATACAGGTAAGAGTCTTAGTGTTGAGTTCTCCTTATTTATGCCTTATCGTGTATCTGAGATGGTACACTTGGCAGGAAAAGGAGACGGAAGAAGCGCTTGCCAAGGCTGCGCAGAAGGAGGCTAGGATAGCAGAACTGGAGAGGGAACTGCGGCGTCATCCTGATGACGACTCCTCTAGGGATGCCGTGGAACTGAGGATCACTCTCCAGTTGGAGAGGGAAGACCGTGAGAGAGAACGTGCAGAGAGAGAAAGAGACGCGGAGAGAGAAAGAGCCAACAGATTGACTGAAATGGAGGAACGAAGGGCCATGGAGGCCCAACTATTCGAACTCCGAATCAGCCTTGGCCTTGCTGAACAGTGGCTGAGAGATGGTGAGGAGCGCTACCGAAGAGCACGAGAGCGTGGCTTTCGTGTTGGTAGCTTCTCTGCTGTTTCCATAGATCAACGCCGGGATGCGGGAATAGGAAGAGGAGTACAGAGCGGTAGGAGTACCGCTTTTCGTAGTTGGGTAGCACCTTTAAGAGCGTTTTGCCCGGAGAGTAGTGGGACGAGTAATGCAGAGAGAGAGGGCGGAACTTGATGTAATTTTTTTAGTTTTTTGGAATAAAATACAAGGTTCGGTTTGTTTATTTTTCACCTTTGCTTCAGTTGCCTGAATCCCTGCATATATCACTGAAACAAACAAATCAGAATTTCTGTTCTGACTTGGCCCCTTGCTCAATAAGCAAATGGTCACTGTGACTGTCCTTGATGACTGGTCAAGGGGCCAAGCCTTTATTTTAACGAAGGCAAGGGAAAGAAGTGGTGATGATAAATGCGACATGCAAGCACACGAATGCAAGCGGTATTAAAGTGAGATGCTGCACGCAAATGCAATCATGCAAAATTGATTTGTTTTCTTTTTTATATTTGGCATTTTTTGTTTTATCATAAAAAAGATTTTTTTGTTTGCAAATATGTACATTTTCTCTTTTCCATTTTTTTTGCTTTTATTATAAAAAATTTTTATTGCTAACGCCCGGCAAGCACCCAAATGGCACCTAACCTTCGTGAGAACAGGGGTTTCTTACTAACCTCCCAGGTATCCTAAGTGCACATCTAGGTTGATTTGGGCCTCTAGACCCCTCGAATGATGATCCCGCCGGCTAAGACTTACCCTGATGACAATACCGTCATGCCATGCTTAGGCTCCCAGTTGCTTCCGACCACAGGGATTCACCCAAAAGATGTTTGAGGTAAAAGATTTGCCCGACCCGGGTCTGTTTCCTCACAACTCTAGATGGTATATGATGGACCACCCTGGAACCCTAACGACCAACCGCGCGACGCTGACCCGGAATCAGACGCCGTCGCACCCATAGGTGACGCGCTTGCATTGGCCTAAGCCCGAGGTTAAACAAGAAGACATCAAGGTGGTAAACAGGGGTCTTGACCAGCCAGAAACACAGAGACTCCTTCGCAGCGATAGCTTTTGCTTTTCAAAGTAGGCAACCAAATGTGTATATTAAAATAAGGTCGCAGACCCTGGGCAGTTTTCACCTTTCAGAAACTCCATCGAACCTTCATCTTTAGAGGGAGAAGGAAGAGTGTAGGGGATAAACCTCCTGAGAGGACCGGCAAAGCCGTTAACCCGGCGAGCGAATAAGGGCCCATTAACTCTTTCCTTTCAGACAACTTCGGACCAAATCTCGAGCATTTACATTCCACGGCCCCTTTTGTGGATTCAGACTTTTGCTTTGAGGGGTTCCGTTTATCGTAACAGGCACGGTCACGACCAGGCTTTTCTCTTGATTTTGATTTTGTATTTCTTTTTGTGAGGGAGATATAGTCGTTTGACGTTTGTGGGCTCCCTTTTCGTATGCCTGCGGGGACACTGCCCTCTTCTCGTGCTCTGATCGATGCTCGAGGAAATGGATCCTACTCTTGCCTTTGGGGTTTGAGTTTCGGTTTCTCATGCTCAGCGTTTTAAGGGCGCCGACTGTCTCATTTGGTCGAAGGGAAAAGAGTAAAGATTACAGCTTCCGGAGATCTTCTGGGTGACGCTCCACCGTAGGTGATGCTACCGACCCTTTTTGAGTAAAATACATAAGTGAGCACATGTTAGCTTCCTTCGAGCGAGCATAGGCCGACGTGGCCGGACAGGGATCTCCACGGTTCTGGCAAACCAAGACCCGGTGCCTACCAAGCCTCAATGGGCCCTATCCTAACATGAAGGTTAAATGCAGGGACTTAACTATATGGTGACTGCCGGGCATCGGTATTTTGAATTTTCCATATTTTTAGTGGTTTTCAATATTCCTTTGTTTTTGATGTTTTTATCTTTTCATCACTTTTTTTGTTTGTGCTAAGGGTAGTATTTCTTAAGATAAAGCCCATTCCAAGGGTGGGATAACTCGGTCCCTTCGGCGTTGACTAGCTTGTAGGCGTTGCCAGGGTACACGGCTTGAATTACAAATGGTCCTTCCCAATTGGGTTGGAGCTTAGAACGCGGACCTCCAGGTTTGACAAAAATTCTTTTTACGACCATCTCACCAACTTTGAATTTTCTCTCAACGACTTTCTTTTGGTAAAAGCGAGCGAGTCTATTTTGATACACACGCGCGTGTTCGGCAGCGGCCAGCCGCTTCTCATCCAAGAGTTCCAACTGGGCGAGGAGTGAATCACGACGATCGTCGAGGGGAAATTCCTCATCCAATTGTACCCTGAGAGAAGGGATCAGAGTCTCGTACGGGACTACCGCTTCCATACCATAAGTAAGGGCAAATGGAGTCTGCCCGGTGGGGGTACGGATTGAAGTGCGATAGGCCCATAGAGCTTCGATAAGCTTTTCTGGCCAGTCTGAAAACTTACTAGACTCGCAGGTTTTTTTGATGATTTTGAGCAATGTTTTATTGGTGGCCTCCGCTTGGCCGTTACCTTGTGGGTAATAAGGCGATGAATGATGCAATGCAATTGCGTACCTTTTGCAGAGGTCCTGTAGGTCCTGAGAAATGAACTGTGGCCCATTGTCGGTGACGATCGTGCTTGGGACGCCGAATCTGGCGAGGATGTTCTTCATGATGAACTTGCAGACTGTTGACGCCTTGATTTCCGCGTAAGCTTCAGCTTCGGCCCATTTGGTGAAGTATTCCGTTGCAGTAAGGATGAAAGATTTCTGCTTGGTGAGGGAATTGGGATCACCTAGGGGACCAATGATGTCGAATGCCCACATGGAGAAAGGCCACGGGGAGGATATTGGGTGAAGTGAGGAAGATGGTGAATGGATTTTATCGGCGTGAAGTTGACACTTGACACACCTACGGACATAGACAGCACAATCCTCTTCCATAGTGGGCCAGTAAAAACCTTGCCGAATGATCTTTTTGGCGAGCATCTGACTATTCACGTGGCCACCGCACACACCCGAGTGCGTCTCTTCTACACATTTCCAAACCTCATCGTCACCAAGACATCTTAACAGAATACCAGTATGGCTCCTCCTATAGAGTAGACCTCCAACCAAAGTATATTTCTGAGCCACCCTTCTTATGGCTTTCTTGTCCTCTGTGGTGGCCCCTTCAGGATAAGACTGATCTTGGCAGTATTTGACAATTTCATAGAACCATGGTTTCTCTTCATCAGCCAGTTCTTCTTCGGCCTCTGCCAACATGATTTCCCTCTTCTCAAGGATATCTTCCTGCAGGATCTTCCTTGCTATCCTGTCTTTGATATTTACGTAGGAAGCATCATCGATTGCAGGGGCGTGAAGTTTATAGATGGAAATGGACTTAAACCATCTTCCTAGAGGGAACCTTATGGATGATGCCAACGAGGCGAGGGCATCGGCGAGAATATTCTGATGACGAGGGACATGAACAAAGATCAGTTTGGTGAATAGTTTGGCAAAGGCAGCAGTGAGTTCTTGGTATGGCTTGAGTTTGGGATCGCGAGTGCGATATTTAGTGAGCACCTGGCGAAGGATGAGTTGACTATCACCTACGACTCGCAACTCAGTGATACGAAAAGAATGAGCGAGTTCTAGGCCAGCTAGAAGGGCTTCATATTCAGCTATATTGTTGGTGACTGGAAATTTGAGTTGGTATGCCAATGGGAATGTGAGGCCTTCAGGCGACAGGAGGGCGATGCCGATTCCTCTCCCTTGAGAATTCAGAGCTCCATCAAAATATAGCGTCCACATTGGCTCATCTGATTGGTTGATGGACATTAGTTCCTCATCTGGAAACTCTGATTGGACGGGATCGAACTTGGGAAGAGGATGGTGAGCGAGATGCTCGGCTATGGCATAGCCTTTAATCGCCTTTTGCTGGACGTAGACGATGTCAAACTGAGAGAGAAAACTTTGCCAGCGTGCTAATCTATCCGTAAGGACAGATTTCTCCAGAAGGAATTTGATAGGATTCATTCGAGCAATCAAGTGGACCTCGTGAGCCAAGAAGTAGTGCTTCAATTTCTGCACTACCCAAACGAGGGCAGCACAGGTTTTCTCCATGCCGGTGTACTTCTGCTCACAGGGATTGAGAAGTTTGGACAAGTAATAGGTTGCCCGTTCCTTGCCTTCTTCATCAGCTTGTGCGAGGACGGCTCCTACGGAGTCATCCAAGACTGAGACGTAAAGGATCAGAGGTTTTTCCGGTTTGGGTGGAATGAGAACGGGTGGACTAGCCAGATATTCCTTTAACCCTTCAAAAGCTTTCTGACATTTAGAATTCCAGTGGAATTCTACTCCTGGCTTGGTCAGCTCGTAGAGAGGTCTACACCTTTGTGAATGTTGGGACACAAACCGACGAATAAACTGCAACCTCCCGATTAAACCTCGGACTTCCCTCAAATTCTTGGGAGGCGGCATATCCCTGATAGCCTTAGCTTTGTCAGGATCTATCTCGATCCCTCTTTTGCTCACAATGAACCCCAGCAATTTACCTGACGACACACCAAACACACACTTCTTCGGGTTCATTTTCAGTTGGAACTCCCTTGACCTCTGCAAGACCTTAGCCAAAACTTCTGGATGTTCCATCCTGGTCCTTGATTTTACCAATAAGTCATCCACATACACTTCCAGATATATGTGCATCATGTCATGAAATATGGCCATCATCGCTCTTTGGTAAGTAGCTCCAGCATTCTTTAATCCGAACGGCATGACTACGTAACAATATGTTCCCCAAGGGGTAGTGAATGACGTCTTTTCCTGATCCTCTTCTGCCAAACGAATTTGATTGTATCCTGAAAATCCATCCATGAAAGAGAGGGTTTCGTAGCCTGCCGTGTTATCAATCAGCACATCAATGTGAGGTAAGGGAAAATCATCCTTTGGACACGCGCGGTTAAGGTCCCGGAAGTCGATGCAAATCCTGACTTTCCCATCTTTCTTCATGACCGGGACAATGTTCGCCACCCATTGAGGATAAAGAACGACTCTAATGAACCTGGCTTTGTGGAGCTTATCGACCTCTTCTTTCATTTTCAAAGCCATCTGAGGATGGAAACGCCTTAACCTTTGTTTTACCGAGATGGACCCCGGTTTTAGGGTTAAACGGTGTTCGACCAAGGTTGAATCCAGACCCGGCATATCCTCGTAGCTCCATGCAAACGTGTCCTTATATTCCTTGAGAACCTCAATTAATGCCTCTTCTTCAGAGGGTGGTAGGTTGTCACTTATGAGGATGATCCTAGGGTCTTCCTCAGTTCCCAAGTTGACTTCTTTGGTGGATTCTTCTACGGCGGTTGACGGCTCGTCGAATCTCCTCATTCCACTAGCGTATGCGCCCGCCGCATCCTCATATTCTTCACCCTCATCTTCAGTGGGGCATTCTTCATCCGTGATCTCGTAGACTCCATGCCCTTCATCAGATGCACAGTCGCCCTCGCATTCTATTTCGGGTAGCTGGATGGGATTTTCTAACAACTGGGGGATGGCAAGAAGGGCCTGACACCTGGCGGCCAAATCCAGAAGGAATCGACGAGGGATCTGCCTACCCTTGGATTTCTTCCTAGGTACTACCCTTGGCCTATCATTCCTAGATTGACTGACAATATTTACAGAAGAAGAGGAAGACGAAGAGGATGGTGTAGAATGTACAGGAGAAGACCCCTCAGAGGAGGGGTAGAAAAGGTCGCTCATCGGACCTTGGACGGGTGGTCCGCAAGGCGGTACGCACCCGTGGGAGATGTAGGAGGTTTCCTCAACGAAGATGTGTTGTTGGGGAGTTTGAAAATTGACGTTTTTTTTTCGTTTTCATTTTTAATGACAAAGCAGTGAAAAGAGATTGGAGGAGAGAGGAAAGTGGTTATGGCTAGAGGATTGTGAGGCTCATAGAGCAGATCATGGTTGAAGACCTGGTGCGGGTTGAAAAGCCCGCGTAGGTATGTAAGCAAAGAAGGGGACCTGGGAAGATCATCAGACAATTGTCTGGCCCAGGAAGAAGATATCAGCAAAGGCTGAGACGAGTGGATGGAGAGGATGGCGGCTAATGAGCCGTCGACGGTAATGTTGAGGACGGATGAAGATCCGTCGATGACAGAGTCCTTCTGGCGAGGACGAGGATAGTTTGGAACCTTGGCAAGAGTGGTAATATTCTCTGGTATTTCGGAGATCAATGGTGGTCCTTCAAGCTGCGGAGATGAGAACATCCTTTCCAGTGCAACGGAAATGTCCCGTATGTCGAACCATTTGTCCCACTCGCATTCCGGATCTTTGATCTTGCCTCTTTTGGTGATCCTCGGACATTTTTCGGCCAAATATACAGCATGTGATCCCCCATATGCTTCTCGTGGGTGATCTCCCATCTGAATAACGGGCCCTCTGTTGAAGTGGTTTGATAGAGTCCACGTGAGGGGCTTCCAATCTGCCTTGAACGGTCCTTTGAAGCCTAGGCCAAACCTGCGGTTCGGCCTAATTTCCTTTGGCGGTTTGAGCATACCCTGTAACTGTGCGCCCAGACCTTTTCCTTGTTGATAGCCGATGTTCCTCATAATCTCCCAACCTTTGGAGTGAAAAGGGAGACATGATGTTGTGGTTGCCCTGACCGGCTCCTTTGGTGCTAGTGGAACATGAGATGGATCACGTACGTCCAGTAGTGACAATATGGGCCGATGAGACGGCCAAACAGAAGGCAGAGAGGTGTTGATAGCATCCACTGTGTGAAGGACAGGTGTACTGACCACTTTAATAATTCTCCCATTGTAAGGAAACTTCAGGCACTGATGGTTGGTGGAAGGCACAGCGTCCATGGCTTCGATGTAAGGGCGACCCAGTATAGCCTTAAATGTGGGGTCCATGTCGAGGACATGGAATTCCGTGGGAATTGCCATGGGGCCTAGTTCTGCCTTCAGAATAATCATCCCCTGCGGCGGCCTTTTGCTATTGTCATAAGCCGTGACCGTGATCGAGGAAGGTCTTATTTGTTCCTCGTTGACCCCACACAACTGAAGAGTGCTCATGGAGATCACATTTATGGATGCACCCGTGTCCACAAGACACGGGTTTATGGATACCCCATTAATTTTTATTGAAATGCACAATGCATATTTCCGAGCTTCCTTGGGAGCGAGCTCGTAGTTGTGAAACATGATGGCTGGTTGTGTGTCTGTTGGGGTCAGGACGGTCGAAATCTTCTCCACGGGGAGGTCTTCATTAACCATGACCTTTTGAAGATATTCCATCAAGGCCGCCTGGTGGGATGTGGATCTTTGAAGTAGCTCCAGGATGGAGATCCGGGCAGGTGTCTTGTCCAAGTGTTTCAATAGATCATACTGTGTTCCAGGGATAGCTCTTTCTGGTTGTTCTGCATCATCCTTCTCTGGCTGAGATTGCTCGGGATTCTGACTGTTGTGGGGGAAAACCCTGTGGAAAATCCTTCCACTCCGGAGCACCATTGCCTGCGGCTTTTGTACCTCTGTGGGGGTAGCAGTGGGTTTTAACAGGGGTTTGAGGGGTAGTAGTGGAGGAATGGTTGATGAAGCAGGGGTGATGACGGGAGCAGGGATTCTGATGAGGGGTTTGTTAGGTGGCGGCATGGTGGAGGTAGAGGGGATATTGCGCGGATTATGAAGGATAAGGGGTCTAGAAGGTGGCGGTGGAGACGAAGTAGAGTGGGTAGGACTTGAAGTGGGCAATGATTTTGAGGTGGGTGATGGTTAATGAGTGGTTTTGAAGGCATTAGTGGTGATACGGTGGAGAAAGACGGGGTTATGTATGGTTGACGGATGATAAGGGGTTTAGAAGGCGTAGGGGTAAATGTGGTAGAGGTGGATGGTAAAGTGGGGGAGTGAGAGAAGATGAGAGGGTGTGAAGGCGTAGTGGAGAGTGTCGGTTGATAGGAGGTCGGGGTGCGGATGAGAGGGCGTAATGGTAGTGGAAATGGTGATGGTGATACTGATGCGGGTTGATGAGAGAGAGGTGCTACCCGGGCAAGGTGAGGGGGTTGCATGACGATAGGGTTGGAGGTAGAAAGAATGGAGGTACTTTCCTGGTGCCACACCTGCTCTCTCCCGACTTCCGGGAAGGAGGAGATGGGGTTAACCTGATGATTGGGCTGTTGGTGCTCCGGTAATGGATTCTGGATTATGCCCATGTCGGGCTGTTGTTGTGGGGCCTGCTGAGCCTGCTGTTGTTGTTGTGGTTGCTGTTGCTGTTGCTGTTGTAACTGCTGCTGTGGCCTATAAGGGGGTCTCCTAGCCTTGAGAGCCGCGACGTATCGTCTCATCTCATCCCAATCTATTTGATGTTCATCATTCATATCATGGATGTAATCTTTGAAATGGAAGCAGTAATCTACTGTGTGTCCCGGCTGCCTGTGGTAGACGCAGTATTTGGAGGTATCAACATTGGGTGGCCACGCGGGCCTTTCTCTGGGTAGGGCGAGTTGGTTTGATGCCATGAGGGCATTAAAAATGTCTGCTAAGGTTTCCGGCAATGGTGGATAGTAGGCTCTCTTGGGACCGAGCGGCCTCCTTTGTTGCTGTTGGGGACCATAGTTCCCCGGGGGTGGAACTTGGTTGTACTGAAGCGGTGGTTGTTGTTGCTGAGGTTGTGGTTGTTGTTGCTGGGGTTGGCGTAATGGAGGCATATTATCCTGGGGTGGATTATTTTGGGGTGGAGGACGAAGAGGGAAAGGACCTGGTTGGGGTGGAAGTCGGGGCATTTGTGGAGGCCTTGGGTTGACTGCATAGTTGGCATTGTTGACCGCACTGACTTGCTCATTTATCACGACCCCTTCTGTGGCTCCGCCCGGGACACCAGCGCCTGTCTTTCTGACCACTTTGGGTTTCGGCGACTCAAACATGTTCATGATGGGGGAGTCTTTTAGCTGGGTTTGGATGTACCGGGCCCTTTCATAGAGTTCCTCCATTGTAGTAAGTTTATTCATGGCCAGGACATGTCTGAACTGTGGGGTTGCATTAGACACAATCATCTTCACTTGTTCGGGCTCGGAGAGGGTATCCCTTATTCTTTCCGCCAGAGACCTCCATCTATCAGCATATCGGACAAAATCCTCGTCGGGTTTCATCTTTTCGGCCACTAGGTCGGTAATGGAGAGTGAGGGACCGACCCTATCCCTATATTTCTGCAAGAACCTTCTCTGGACTATTTCAAAATTCTCGGCCTCGCGGGGCTCCAGAGAATAGAACCACTCAAGCGCAGGACCATCCAATGATCTCCGAAAGAGGTATGCCAGGGACCTTTGATCATTTTGCCAATAGGAGGACTCATACATGAAGTCCTTGAGGTGAATGAAGGGGTTGCCGGTACCATTGTATCTGCGGTACGTGGGCATTTCGGAGGGAGGAAGATGAATGACGGGAAGGATTGGCAAAGCAACCTCCGGGGTGGCTTTCACGTCCACCATTCTTCTTAGATTTTGAAACTGCTCGTCCATGCGATTGAACCTATTGAGGAGCGATTGGGCGAGCTCCTCTGGAGGTGAAGGTGGCACTTGCCACTGGGGGAGAAACTGTCTCCCGGAGACTTGAGGGGGAAACCCCGAATGAGAGGGAGCTGTCGGACCACCGACAGTTGGCCCTGGCTGAAGCGGTGTGTGGGGAACAACGGGAGTTTGAGATTGTGACGGGAATTGGAATGAGGGTGGTTGTTGGCTCGCTTGACCTTGAAGCGAGGGAGACTGGATGGCTTGCGCCAATGAGGGAGATGGAATGGCCTGCACGGACTCTTGGAGAGGTGCGATGACCGGAGTTGATTCCTGGGGCGTGGGGGAAACAGATTTCCCCTTTAGAATGGCCTGGAAGGCCCGGAGCTGTTCAGAGGTAAGCTCCGTGTTGGCGAGGACGCCCAGTAAAGAAGAGATATCCTGTGGTGGGGACGTGTCCCCGGCAATAACCTGCACCTCATGCGAGGGGTCATGAGAAGGACCCGAGTCCATAGCATAGACTCGCGGGTCGGCTGACAAACCACGGCTAGGGTGGTTCTCCTCAAAAGACTCGTGAGACATGCTCACAGTTTTCCCAGAACGTAAAAACATACACTAGCAAGTAGGTAGCAGAGATTATCAAACAAGTGGATGCCTTTACGCCCTTTTTTTGTGTTTTGATTTTGATGATTTTTTGTATTTTTTAGCGAGATCCGAAGTTCACACAAAATGGGGACCCTAGTTTGTTTTTGTTTCACCGCCGTGTCAGCTAGGGTCTCTCGTCTCACCACGAATGAAATGACTAACTCCGGGGAACTTCAATGGTACAACCAGCCCAGTGAACGAAGAGGAGATTCTTCGATGTCGGGGACTTACGGAGGTCCCAGTGTAGGAGATTCTAGTCCGTTGAGAGGAATTCCCAAACGGAGAGTCCTTCCTTCACCGGGAAAGGGTGATCCTCAAAAAAATGAAAAAAGGATAGAAAAGAGGAATGGATGTATGCAATGGAATGCTGACAGATATATAGAGTAAGAAAATAACAGAAATAACAGACATATAATAAACAAACAACCAATCACAACTGATAGTGCTGCCGTGAGCACAACGGGGGCGCGCGCGGGCGCGAAGGTGGAGAGGCACGGGTGGTGCCGAACTTGCAAGGGTAGCCGAAAGGAAGCAGTAGAGGTCCCACCGTGATCGCCAATCTGTGAGCGACGTCACGCGGTTCGGGGAAGAGCGGAGAAGACGCGGAGCGCGCGCGGGCTCCTTCTTTTTTGTTTGTTTGTTTGCTGCAACACAGAAATAAGAGAAGAGAGAGAAGGGGCCACCACGGGAGATTGCTCCGGCGGGGCGAGCGGGACAAGTGTGATATAGCAAGATATGGGGGTTAAACGGCCATAGCGGGAAGTGACTCGCCGCGGCCTCGGGGGGACGGGAATGGTGCAGAAATTAAATAACAAGAATTGAAACGGCCATTGGGGAAGTGACTCGCCGCGGCCTCGAGAATATGAGCAGATAATAAGATGACAGAATATAAAGAGAATACAAAGAGCGGGAATTTAAACGGCCATTGGGGAAGTGACTCGCCGCGGCCTCGAGAACATAAACAGATAAGAATATAACGTATAAGAACGTGAATTTAAACGGCCATTGGGGAAGTGACTCGCCGCGGCCTCGAGAACACGAACAGATAAGAATATAGCATATAAGAACAGGAATTTAAACGGCCATTGGGGAAGTGACTCGCCGCGGCCTCGAGAATATGAGCAGAATATAACAGAGTATAAAGAGAATATAAGAACGGAAATTTAAACGGCCATTGGGGAAGTGACTCGCCGCGGCCTCGAAAATAAGATGTGATCGTCAGGGGCCGAAAGACCCCAAAATAAGAAAGTGATCGCGCCTACCTCAAGAGCGGGAGATGGCGGGTTGCTTCTTCCTCTCCCTCCGACCGGCCGACGGAGAGGGCTTTCCTCGGCTACCCTTGCAAAACAACGACAAACAAATGACAAGTGGATTAGAAAGATGGAGGTGTAGTATTCAAATCCTTGCGATAAAAATAACGAAATGATGGCAAGACACACACCTGGTTGGTGTTATCTTTTAAACCCCTCTCGGACTCGAGTAGGAGTAAAATGAGATGATGGATGTAAGAAGTGTATAAGAAAAGGCGCCCTTATGAAGGGGGATAGGGGATGCAAGATGATGAATGCAAAAGAACTACGAAGAAAAGGAAAGAATTGGCTTATTGGATGTGCCGATGGTGAAATCCGGCGGAGCTCCGGCAGCGTGGGGATGACGTGGAAGCGCGGTGGATGAAGACGACCTTCCTCTCGCGAGCGTGAGCACCCGAGAAGCCGGCAGAACCTCCACCTACAAAAGAACCCACGGGTTAGAAAATGACTCCGTAGCCTCTGGGCTCCGGCAGCCTATCGGATCACTTCGAAGCTCTCCAGAACTGAGGGGGTGGGCCTCTATTTATAGAGCTCCGGAGGGTGGAGGCGTCCAGGACCCTGGACACCTCCATCAGGGCCGAATTAATATTTTATTCTATTTTTATATATTTTTTTGGAATACTTTTATGGAGGCGTCCAGGGCTCCGGACGCCTCAAACAGGTCCACCGAAAACCGACGACGGCCGCACGCGGTTTGGCACAACGCGTGGTTTTGTGAGCGGCGCCTCGTGATTCAGAAATGGGCGCGTCCAGCTGACTGGACGTCTCTATAATTTGGATTTTTTCACACACGACAAACCGTCGTTCGGTGAGCGGCGCCCGTGAGAGAGTTGATGGAGGCGTCCAGGGGCCTGGACGCCTCCAAAATATATTATTTTTTATTTTTCTTTTGTCTTTTATGCCAAGGCTGGCATTTTGATTTTTTTATAATTGTTTTTATGGAGGCGTCCAGGGGCCTGGACGCCTCCATTAATATATATATTTTTATTTATTTTTTTGTTTTTTATGCCAACTGGCATTTTACACACATTTTTTATTTTTGTTTTTATGGAGACGTCCAGGGGCCTGGACGCCTCCATTAATATATATATTTTTTATTTAGTTTTGGGCCCTGAGAAAATAATAAAATGAATTAAAAAGATGGGGGCGTCCAGGGGCCTGGACGCCCCCATTAAGACCCACCCGGGTCCTCAAATCAGACGTCGGCGGCCGCCCGTCAGACACCCTTCCTGATTCCGGAACCTCTTGATGCGTCTGACTGGTGTTGACGCCGTCCGAATGCCGTGACGGGACGATTCCGAATGCCAAAAAAGACAGAAGAAGACCCAAGAAAAGGAAGCACTCGAGTGATTCAAAATGCGTAAGCCGTTGCGAGGCGTCGTATAGTAATATGAGACTTTTTCAGGAGACGTCAAGAATGGCGTGTCTACATTCACATGTAGAGATTTTGAACGTGTGTGCTGGCAGTGTACAGACATTGATAGTCTAGGGGGGTCGACCCATCTAAGAAGGGGGGTCAACCCACTTCAGTCCTGACAATGCTGACAGAGTTTACACTTGAACAAATAATGCATGTGAAAGATTTATGCAGCAGATAACATGACTGAACATATAATGCAATGCTTCATGATCTGATGAACTGACTGAACAGCAAATTAACTGAACATATGAGAGACTGCATTATGATCAGAAAATGACTGAATAACAGCATGACGACTCACACAGCAAGATGACTCACAGTGATTAACTCACATCAAAACCAATCATCAAAAGATTAACTCACATCAAAGCCAATCATCAAAACCACAAGGGCACAATAATCTCCCACTTTTTGATGATGGCAACACTACACTGTGAGTAATTATGATGACACAAACTATTCTCCCCCTTTGACTTCATCAAAAAGAAAATAGTTCGAGAAGTTAAAGCAAACCAACATGCAATGATTGAATAAAATTCTCCCCCTTTGGCAAAAATCTCCCCCTTTGATATAATCAATATGAATGCAGATGCAGAAGGAGATACCAAAATGTAAGAGCTCCCCCTAAAAATATGAATGCAAGAACACAATTCTCCCCCTTTAAGAGTTTCTATGCAGCATTATGCATATGACATGGAAGCTCCCCCTCAATAAGTGGAATCTTATGAGATGGATAACAAGGAGAAGTTCATGTCAATGAATCAATGACATTTGAGCAAAAGAGTTTCAAGTAGCAGATTTTCAAAGAAGCTCCAATCACAAGAAATTCAATCAGATTTTCAGAGAGATATCAATCTCATAAATCCAAAACATAAGTTTTCAAAGTCTTCCATTATAAGGGCTTATGAATGAACTTTATTGTGCAGCATGGTTTAAACATAATGTATGTAGAGTTTATCAATAAAATTCTGTATTGATATCTAAAACCATGGTTTAATAAAAATGAACCAAGCCCTCATATTTATCTTGATTAATCTCCCTTTCTCTTACACAATCAAATCTATTGACTTCTTTCAGAATTACATGCATTAGTATTGAGATCAAGCAATTATGAAGTCATATGATTTTGTCTAGGGTTGTAGCAATTTGATTTTAGCATCAATATTCAGATATTGAGATATGTTCAACAATTTTTCAAGCTACAAATTTTACGAGCACTCTAGTTCAGTGCACACCTTGTAACTAGAGGATATACCTTGATCAGATGCCAATATCCCTAAGCACTTAGTGTGACTAACTGTCATGCTATATATGAACAGAGATAGCATTTACACATCATGACACACTACAAATCATTTCTTGATGAGTGAGTTATATTTCTCAGTGTGCATGCCATTACTCTGCCTGATTTTCAATGAATTTTATGCAGAGTTAACTAAGGCACCTCATGACACAGTCCTTTGGACATGATTTCTCAGTGACCAAAGTCATTGCTCTGACAACTCTTTACCCTTTAGACATTTCAGACAAATTCATTTGCTTCAAGTCAATAGTAATTTCATGTACTTAACCAGTTAAAGCCATGAATTCAATAATGCAGATTTCAGAAGATTTTACAAGACACAGCATGAAATAGATGGTTAAGATTTATTAAACATGCTTCAGATATTTTTAAGAGATTTTAAAGTCAAACTCCATGAGCATTAAACTTAAACCACATGAGTTATTTCAAACATTCATAAAAATGTATAATAGAAGATTCCTAATTCAAGTGTTTTCAGATTTATGATCGAGATAGTCCCATTGAAATCTTCATGAAAGACTAATGGAATTCTGAAGCCAAATGATACCAATTGATAAGAGAGATTTTGAAGCCTAGTGATTGTTTTTCAGAGTATGATCGAGGTTTGTCAACTAAATGAATAACAAAAGGATATGCAATGAATTTTGACAAATGTATGCATTTGACAACCTATATGCAATGCATTGACTCCCCCTGACAATATGCATTCAAACAAACTTTTTAGTATTTTTTAAATTATGAAAATGCAATGCAATTAACCATATGTATGCAAAAACATGCAAAGACTCAACATTGAATGCTATGCAAAGATATGCCATTTACTCCTCCTGAAAACATGCAATGTTTGCACTGAAAACTGAACATATGATTCCAAATGATATTGTGACTTGTGCACATTCAGACTGTCTTATCCAACAAAGTGACCCATGGTACTAGGCGGAATACTTGGTCTAAAAGACCACCTCTCACATGGTAAGAACCTCCAGACAGATTTCCCTGCCTTTTGGTAGCTTACCATTTATATACCATAGAGGTCAATCATGTTAATTCAACATGCAGTCCTATATGCAATCCAGATTTTCAGTGAACTATGCAACTGACAGATTTCAAGCCACATTCATATGCAGTTCAGATTTTTCAGAATGTAATTTGTTTTCAGAGTTTATGTATTTCAACAATTATCAAACAACTACAAATGGCAGATATGCAAGAATACATCAAATCAGATATGCAATGAATTTTAAAATAGGAAATGCAGAGAGTTTACCTGAACAGTTCAGAAGGGGTTTTCATTCTTGAGTGCCTTGGATTATTAACCCCTTTTTATTCCATTCCAAGGCACACCTGCAAAGCAAAGTTATTTTGCACAAACAGGTACCCAAGAAGTCTTGGGTCCTGACATGACAGTGTCACTTCTAGCATATTTTCTCAGCACATTTTTAACTTGATGGCAAGGAGCAGTAGTTTTCAGATCTGATTTATGCAATTCTTGTTAGCATGAATTCTATGTGCATATGCATGAGGATTTTTGTTAACAGAATAAACATTCTGTTTGTCAAAACCAGTTTGATTTTGATATCCTGCCAGCCAACAGGTTGCAACCCTGTGACCTGGCTTTCCACAGTTATAGCATGAAAAAACAGAATTTAGGTTCTTTTTATGCACATCATTATGAACATGAATTTTATGTGCATTAGCATGGAAATTTCTGTTATTTGCATGACCAAACTGTTTTCCATAATCAAAACATTCAAAGTTTTTCTTTTTGAAAATAACTTTGTTCTTTCTGAGAGCATTTGTACTTGCAGGGAATTTAAACCTTCCAGAGATGAAAATTTTCCCTTGAGCATGCCAACAGTCTTTGACTATGTGGCCATGCTTTCCACAATGAGAGCAATTGAGAGGATTTCTTCTATAAGAACCTGACAAGCATTCAGAGGCCCTGTGACCCCTTTTGTTGCAATTAAAACAAATGATGTGCTGGTTCTCTGAAACAGATCTGTTCTGATTAAAAACATGCTGATTTGAAAAGTATTTTGTATGATATAAACATGATTTTTCCTTACTACTTGCAAACCAGCAATGAGCTGCAATGTGGCCCATCTTGCCACAATTGAAGCATGCAGAATAGTTTCTACTTACAACAAATTTATTCCTATCATAATCATTTCTGTCTTCAGGGAAATTGACTGTTTTAGAATTAAACTTTCTACCCTGAGCATGCCAACAATCAAATGCTTTATGACCAAATTTGCCACGGTGAAAGCATTCAATCTTCTTTTTCTGAGGTGAAGGACTTTTATCATGAAATTTCTTAACATTCTTATCATCCTTCTCCATCAACTTACACTCATGCATCAGATGTCCAACTTTATGACAGTAATGACAGATAATCTTCTTTTTAGATGTATGTGAGTGTGTGTGAGGACTGTGATCAACATGCAGTGATGAACCCTTTTTATTTATTTCCTGATTTACAGTCCTTTTCTGATTTTTCGCCTGTTTTCCTGTTTTCTTAGCCTTGTACTGAGTTGGAGATGAAGTAGAAGGCTTTTCCTGTTCAGAAGATTTAACAAAAACAGTTTTCAGGTTGGCTCCATCAACCTTCCTCATGACTGGATTGTAACCCAGTCCTTCTTTCTTAAAATTAATCTTTGTTCCCAGCTTTTTCTGAACAGTGGGCTGTTTGTCTTTTGATGTTGTGGCTACATTTGAAACATTTACAAAGGATGTTGTTACTTTGTTCTGCAGAGCCTTTTTATTTAGATTATTGTAGCCCAACCCTTCCTTTTTGACATTGACTTTTACACCTAGCAGCTTGTCTAGGTTTTCTTGCCCATCAACAAATTTAGACAAAGATATTCTCAAATCCTGAATTTCATTTTCTAAAGAGGAAATATGTAACTCGTAACTGGCAATCTCTTGCTCACTGCAATTCACACATTCAGTTAACACATTGTTAGCAGTTTTGTATTTTTCAACTTCCTGTTCCAGATTGCTCAGTTTATCAGAATCTTCAACGCAAACACTTTTACCTCTTTCTAAAGCAAGAAGTCTCTCAGACATAGTCAAGTTCAGCATTCTTAACTTCTCATTTTCTTCCTTAAGATTTTCATTCTGAACCAATTCATTTATTAGAAGCTGATCTTCTGAATTGACTTCTTGCTTTCTTCTGTTTTCAAATTCCTTCATTTCTTTTTGTTGTTTTTCAAAATCTTTCTATAATTCTATGTTTACAGATTTTATGGCATTCAATTTTTCAGTCAGCAATGTGTTCTCCTGTTTAAGTTTCTCTAATTTTTCTTCACTCTCAATGATAGATTTTCTGAGAGACTCATTTTCAGATTTTAGCTTTGTTGAGTCCCGGAACGTGGCAATCAAGAGGGGAGGGGTGAATTGATGCCCAATAAAAATTAACTATCTAATAGAACTCTTATGAAAAATACATTAACAAGCTCTTATCTCTCACGAGCATGAACACACTTGTGGAAGCGTATGCAATGGGTGTGATTGATAGAATAAGTGGTGTATGCTCAACTCACCGCGAAGCCCACTTGACAAGTAAACGTATAGGCAAACCACAAAGGACACACGGGAATTTTTAGGTGGTTCGGGTACACTGCCGTGTTCCCTACGTCCACCTCTCACACGGAGGATTAAGGCTTCACTATGAGTGAACCACACACACACACACACACGCTGTAAGGACAGCAAACACACACACGTTCGTGTTACCGAACACGAACACAACACACACACGTTCGTGTTACCGAACACGAACTCAACACACAAGTATCTGAGATAATGTTTACAGACGAATACTCAAGCTTGAATCAAATGAATCAGAATGGAAAGGGTGAGGAAAGAATGAAATTATCCTGGTTGGAGCTCCCCCTTTCTCTTCTCGGAATTTAATCGAACACTTGTGCAGCAGGAAGATGTTCTTGACGATCTTGAATCGGATGAGCTTGAATCTTGATTTCACTCGCAGCCAGTAGTAGAGGGTTGATTGGAACTTCGAATGCTCCTTCTTCCCTTCACTTTCACGCACAAACACAAGAGGAACAAGGGCTAGAGGTGGCTGCTGCGACCTGCACAAAGAAGGGTTAGAAAGAAACCCGAAAATAGTGTATATCAAAAACCACTTTTTGGTTTTCACCCTTAACAAGATGATATATACTCCTAGACTGGTCAAGGGACGTTCAGGGGATCAGATCCATGTATTATGGAGTGATTCCCGGAGTCCCTAACAGCTGTATAAGCCCATGTGGCTCGAAACTATCAAGTCAACAAAGCCGGCGCCGCCCAGAACAGAAGGGTCGACTCTCGTGCTGTGCTAGAAGTCCAGAAGTCATGGGTCGACCCCAGGGGTCGACCCTCTCAGAACCAGGTTATGGCTCAACAAAAAACAGCAAGAGGTCCTGTAGGGGTCGACCCTTGGGGTCGACCCTCGGGGCATGGGTCGACCCTTGGGGTCGACCCTTTCAGTTGGGCTAAAAAGGGGCCGACGGGTTTTTTAATTGATTGCCAGGGGTCGACCCTTGAAGCTGGGGGTCGACCCTTGGGGTCGACCCTTTCAGCAGGGGTTAAGAACCCTTGCTAAGTTGCTCCGATTGGCTTGGGGATCGCCCCGATGGGTCGTCCCACGCTCCACAACAATCACAAACCATAATTCTAAGTCCAAGAACACATCTAGATATTTTATGATGGTTTATCAAAATAAACATGATTAGCATGAAACATAAACCATTTGACATACTTAAAATCTTGGATGCTTTCTAGATAAATGGACTTATGGAAATAAAGGGGTTCAAACCACATTGCCATGATTCAAAAATGATTAGATCTCACCCATCGTCCTGGAGTTGTAGTCGACTGTGGCCATTGTTGATTGTCCTGTCAAAACAGTTTTTGAATTTGATTTCTTTCATGAATTTCAAATGATAAACACTTACCCTTGATGAGAAGTCCTTCAACCGTCCAAAACCTTATATGTTGTAGCACTTTCAAAGTCATTAGAGAATCTCATTTTCAGTTGAAGAAATATCATTTGGTCATCATCAAAATATATAAGGCATGATACAAGAGGAGGGGGTTCAACGAGCTTGTTTAAATCTGAGTTCACACTTTCAAAGTTTTTCAACAATTTTTTATACTGGTCATGATAGTTAACAAGAGTCTGATTATCATTATCTGACTTGAATTTTTCTTTGAGTTCAGATATCACATTTATATGATCTTGATTCTCAGTTTTCAATAATGAAATTTGTTTCTTCAACATTTGAAAATAAGACATACAGGCATCATGAACATTTTTCAATTCAACACAATTTCTACATGGAGAACTTGAACTAACTGACCCAGTACCCTTCTTCAATTTTTTATACTGTTTTCTTAACAGTTCATGAGATTCAAGTAGCTCAGAATATGCATTTTCCCAATCATCTAAAGTATAGTTTTCAAAGGGATTTACCTCATCATCATCATCATCTTCATCTTGACTGCTGCCTTGATTATTTCTGTCAGCCATCATGCAGCTGTCCTCATTTCTTATCTGAGTTCGCTTCAGTATGTCCAGAATATCTTTAGCAGAACTGTAATCAAAGAAACATGAATGAAAAGCTCTATCAGTAGCTACCTTCATTAGATTTATGGCTATCTGATTCTCTTCATGCATTAATTTGTGACTGTCAGTCCATTTGGACTTTTTCTTTGGTAGTTCATGAGGACCGTGTGAAATCACTTTCCACAGGTCTGGATTAACAGATTTAACATAATTTTTCAGACTAGCAGACCATATACTAAAATTGGAACCGTTGAAAACGGGTGGTTCACCCATGAAAACAGATCAGATATAAAGCAACAGGAGTATTGATGCACCAAAAGCAAATTAGCACCTAAGACTGCAAGATCGGATCTGCAGGTCGTTGGACCTTCTAAGCAGACACCGCTCTGATACCAATTGTTAGGGTGCTAGGCCCGAATACAGAGGGGGGGTGAATGTATCCCTCTAAAGATAAAGCACAAATTAAAACTCTAAAGCCCAGATATGCGGAATAAAAACTAATGAGCTTTCCAAGATGAGATGATAATTCAACAATTGATCAAACAGTTGGACTGCAACAATGCAGCCACTTGATCACACCAGAAACGCAGGCAGAGCTAAACAAACCAAACACACTTAGCAGAATATAATGCTCAAACTTTACTCCCAAGATAACACAATTAACCAAGCATGCACAACCTGTGAATGGGAGGTAGAAGGCAAGGAACAAACGCACAAAGCACAACCACTGCACAGTAGATTTTTAGGTGGTTCGGTCACCAAGACCTACATCCACCCCTCACTCTCAACCGGAGTGAGGCTTCCACTAGCACACGCTAGAAACCTGCAGACTCAGTCTGCGAACAAGGTGCTGTCACACAGCTTGACCAGGGGAACAACCTCCCCTCTTCCTCCCAACCGGAGGGACACCCCAAGTGACTCCCAGCCACTTGGAAACCAGAGACCGAAGTCTCTCTTCCTCCAGTCTAAGAGGGAACCCACCAGTGACTTCCAGTCACCAGCAAACCAGAGGTCGATGACCTCTCTTCCTCCAGACCAGGAGGGACCCCTGGACTTGCAACCCACAAGCCCAGAACTGGAGATCAGATCTCCCTTCTCCTGAGTCCACATGAGGAACCCGACCTCAGTCCAGAGGATCGGAAGAACAATAGCAACCAGAGTATCAAAAGGAAAAATAAGAAAACATAAAAAGTACAGCAACAAAAGCTGGAGATGAAACACAAAAAATGTAGCTCTCAATGAGCATAGTCGTTCTGGATTTGATCCACGAACAGACTGAACTGATCTTCAATAGAGCTCTCTCCTCTTTTCCTTTCTTCTTCACTCGCGCTCTCTTCTCTGCTCTCACTCTCTATCTTCACTTTTCTGCTTCTTCTTCTTCTTCTGCTTCTCTGATTCTTTTTTTTTCTCTTTTCTACTTCGATCAGCCTCCTTCAGACAACGGAGTCTTTCTTATATAGCAGCTCGAGCAGGAGCAGCACTGGGCGCGTGTGTTCCACATTTCCCGCCCAAGATATTTGGCCACGTGTCAGCTTCCTGTCAGCCCTCGGATCACGTGCCCTTCATTAGCCTAAATCACCTGCAGACAAAGACAAAAGGAATGTATCTACTTAGTTGGTTCAGGCTTTTAACACGAGTGTATATACTTCAGAAGTAGCAATGAATAAGTGTGTACACTGAGAGATAGACTTGTAAGACTTTATGCGACCTCAGTGTATATACTTGCTGAAGAATGCATTATCATAACAGGAGGGAGTGTTTAGACTTCTGTGAAATGCATGAAGGAATTGAGTGTATAGAGTTGATAACTCATACTGAAAAATGCAATGTATAGACTTTATAAGTAGCAAATGAGCAAGTGTGAACACTGAGTGAGTGTATAGACTTTGAGGAAATTTAAGCAATGCAACACAATGTATATACTTAGAATCAGTAAGTGAGTAATTGTGTACACTGGGAGAGTGTATAGAGTTGAAGTTCTTCATGCGAGCTCAGTGTATGGACTTTCAGTTAAATGCATTAACATACCAAGGGAATGAGTGTATGGACTTAAAGCATCAGTTAACCAAGTGTGTAGAGTGTATACACTTGACTGTGTGCATGATAGACAATGTCTAGACTTGCTATTAACATGCATGAGAACCCAATGTACAGACATGCTGTAGCTTCAGCTGACGACCCCAGTGTATAGACTTGCTGAGGGAGAGACTGTACAGACTTGAAGCAAAGCAAGGCAATCGAGTGTGTAGACTTCACGATGTGCAGACTTGCCAAAGAAACGGCTATACAGACTTTAGCTCAAGAGTGATGTATAGAGTTTTGAAAGCTTGAACAACGAAGCATGATGTACAGACTTTGAGTGAGAGTCATGAACAGTGAATCAATGTGTAGACTTCACTTCAAGCAAGCTACAGCCCAATGTATAGACTTGCCACCAACGCAATGTATAGACTTTGCGAAGCACATGCCAAGGCTGTACAGACTTGCAATGCCATGAAGACAATTGAATAGACTTGACGAATGTGAGACGTTGAAAGAGACGGTGGATGTACAGACTTCAAGGCTTAACTGAGACGGTAGGGGAGACGGATGGTTGTACAGACTTCAGCTAATGCATGCACAAGACGATCAAGACTAAGTCTGTACATACTTTGAGAGACGGTGCATTGAGACGTAACTTGAGACGCATGGCTGTACAGACTTCGACTTCAATGCATAGACTTTGAATGCTTGAGAGACGATGCATGAGACGCAAATTAAGACGATGCAATGTATAGAGTTTGCCTTAGAAATGAATGTACAGACTTTGAGGCAGAAGCCACGGCTGTACAGACTTCATGCACTGGAAGGCAGAGAATGTATAGACTTAACATGTGCAACGTCGGTAAAAACCCAATCTATAGACTTCAAAGTGCAACGTAGGTAAAAGGTTGTCAATGTACAGACTTTGGTAAAGGTATGAGACGTTCTCTAAGATGATGAAGTCTGTATAGACTTTACAGTGAATGGATGCTCAGTGAGACGGTCCAGTGTATAGACTTAGATGCCTTCGTGTAATGCATGAACAGTCCGTTGTACAGACTTAGACGCAACATGCTATGCAATGTACATACTTGATGTAATGCATGCCGATGTACATACTTCAGTTGAAGTCAACCGAAGAGTGTATATACTTTATGAATGCATATGCCAAGAGCAATGTACAAACTTGATCAAATGTCTAAAATTTGCATGAACAGTCGATGTGTAGACTTCACATGTAGAGATTTTGAATGTGTGTGCTGGCAGTGTACAGACATTGATAGTCTAGGGGGGTCGACCCATCTAAGAAGGGGGGTCGACCCACTTCAGTCCCGACAATGCTGACAGAGTTTACACTTGAACAAATAATGCATGTGAAAGATTTATGCAGCAGATAACATGACTGAACATATAATGTAATGCTTCATGATCTGATGAACTGAACATATGAGAGACTGCATTATGATCAGAAAATGAGTGAATAATAGCATGATGACTCACACAGCAAGATGACTCACAGTGATTAACTCACATCAAAGCCAATCATCAAAACCACAAGGACACAACACCGGGGATAAATTTAAAGGGAGTCAGGCTCCCTTACGTTCCATCGTCCCGTGACGGATTCACGAGCAATCCCGTAAGTTCGGAGGGCTCTGCCAATGCATAAGTCCCCCGGCTTTCGCAGGGAAGATCAAACATTGTCCCATGACAGATACGCGGTGCGGGAAGTTTGGCACCCCTCTACCTCGGCTTTCATCTCGGCATCATGTGGATGATGGCCTATCTCTTCTTGGCATAGTCCAAGATAAGGGGATATGTTGCCAAAATTCGCACATATCACATCCAATAACTATGGTGTCTTCTTCAAACCCTGCCGGCCCACGGAGTTCTGCCATTATGGGTTCTCCGATGGTCCCTCGAAGGGGAATATCAATAAAACATCGCATCGGAACGTGGTGTACCTTGGTATACCGGTCCCACTTCGGATTCCGGGTCGAATATACCTGATCTTTGACGGATCCCATCCTGCCACTGCATGGATGGTTTCCTATTCTCATTTGGCATAGCCCAATATAATGGGGATATGCTGCCGGATTTGCCCCGTACTCAATGTACTCTCGCTTTATCCAGTCCATTTAGTGTTCCGCGAGTAGACTAGCACACCTTCGTTCGAGTCTTATTTTGCCGTATCTTCTCCCCTTACTTTGACGTTTAATCAAGGGTTGTCCTTCTTGGGGAGGACGTAATTAACGTCATAACCTTTATGGTATGATGAACTTTTTGGTCCAGACACGATCACTCACAATTGACCGATTAGAAGTCAGATCAAGCGCACAATGAAATCGTCACACATGTAACTGGCACGCCAATAAATAAACAATAGAAAAGGATAAGAATAAAAAAAATCAAGATATAAAAGTCGCGTCCACAAGTCTGGCACGCCCGGTGGGACCAAGTCTCCCTTCATCTCTACGCCAAAGTAAGGGGCCCGGCGGCCTCTCTCAAAAATCTAACTGTGTGTTAATCTTACTCGCAGAAACTACAGATGGAGCCTGGACTAGTTGCTGTTCACTTCGGCCAACAAGTGGTCGATGGCCACACCCACGGAGGGTACCTGGCGGTGCCAATGGGGTTCGGATCCATGCCTCCGGCGGTGGGCCTGCCCAACTGCTTGGGCCTCGTATTTGTCGACTTGCTACAAGTCAACAATGAAGCTGAAAGCGTCGCTACGATAAAGGCCGCGGTGGCACCAAAAGCTGAGGGAGGGAAGATGACAGCTACTCCTACTGCTGTTTCTTGCCTGGTCCATCACCTAGAGAAGAAGACTGTTGTCTCTGCCACTGCTGGTAGGAGAAGAAGAAACAACTGGAGAAGCCGGTCTGCTGTAACTGGAGGCCGCCCTTCGGCCTCAGGAAAGACAATGATGGTGGGGAACATGAGGGTGAACCTCAATGGCCGCCCCAGGGATGCACGGCCCGATAGGATCATTCCATCAGTTCATACCAACAATAGATTCCAGCCGCTGGACACCAGGAGGGCCAACTGGGAGAACAAGGGGAAGCAGCCACTGGCGCCCAGGCCGACCAAGTTCAAACAAGTTTGGGTGCCGAAGAAGATTCAGAGCTGGGCACCAGCTCAGGAGAAAGATGTTGCTATCGCCCGCCCCAAGGCTGGGGGCAGGAGAAATGAGAAAAAAGAAGAATATGTTGCTGCTGTCCGCCCCAGGGCTGGGGGCAGAAGAAATGAGAAAAAAGAAGAATATGTTGCTGCCGTCCGCCCCAGGGCCGGGGGCAGGAGATGGGAGAAGAAAGAGAAAGATGTTGCTGTTGCTCACCCCGGAAGGAGGGGCAGAGATCTTCAAAAGAAGGATGAAAGAAGAGTAGAGGAAGTTGCTGCTGTTGCTGCTCCGTAGAGATCCCAGGCCTGCGTTAGACAGGCCGATGTGCTCAGATACCCCAGGTCGGAGTACCTGGCTGCTCAAGTTTCAAGGCTGGCTTATCAGCCGAAGACCCAAGAGAGGCTGCTGCCCCGTTCAGAGCTACAAGGGCGGAGCCAGGAAGAGATGAACCGGGTGGTTCAAGACTACTTTCATTGCCTGGGGAACTCCTCCCTGGGGCAACAAAGACTATCCCGTGCTTTGGGCACTGAGGAAGAAGAAGAAAGAGAAGAAGTGATGCTGGAGGCTTCGTCCTCTAACTCCAATGACTACGAAGATGGCCGCGGGGCCAGATATGAAGAAGACATCTACCAGGAAGAAAGGGAAGAAAAGAAAATGTCCGTATTTGACCGTCTGACATATCCTGGACAGGTCAAGAGGAGAGTTCGCAGGCAGAGAGGAAGAATGCAGATTCTCGCTTGCAACATGGCCGGCGTCGCCGGAAGATATGGTATGTTACCAGATCAGCCAGAAGAGTTGATTAACCTGGCATACAGACCGGGTGCAATCACAAGAAGAAGCAAGGCCGCAAAAGATAAGATAGTAGTCACCAGTCAAGACGACCTCTCGGTCGTCAATGAAGCCTAAAGAGTCACCACGATGACAGTAAACGTGGTGACTACTGAAGAAGAAGACAATCCCCTCTTGGACCCCACTGAAGGGACTTCAGGGGAGATGCAAATTCCCACAACTATAGATCCCATGATCCAGATGATGTTCATGAGGTACCAGCGGGAAATTGATTCTCTCAGAAGACAGTTGAATGAGAGAAATGAGCAGACGCCTGTTTCTAAGCAAGCCGAGCCGGCAGGATAGACTTCCAGCTCAACCGAAGTGGCCATCCCAGTCGTCCCTCAACTGAATAGCAAAGGCAGGGCACAAAATCAGCCTCTCCCACAACAGGCGGCAGCACAGCCCTCTGCATCTCAAACACAGCCTGCTGTGCCAGCATCTCAGCCGACGCTGCATACAACGGTCATGACGAGCCCCTTTAGTCATCAGCAGGCATATTTCTTTCCGGAACCAGTAGATCCGGCTGTGGCAAATAAACTGATGATAGAAAAGATTGTTGAGATGAAGCTGTCTGAGAAAGTCGGGGACGATTCTGGTACCTATGGCATCTACAAAGTACCATACCCTGCACATTATGCTGCTAAGAGATTACCACCAGGCGTCAGCAAGCAGCCGAAGTTTGAAAAATTCAACGGCCAAGGCTCTCCCAGAGAACATATAGCCTATTACACTATAGTTATGGGCGACCTGGCAGCTGATGAAGCATATTTACTGAAATTCTTTGGCTCGTCCCTTACAGGGTTAGCCTTTGAATGGTACTCCAGCTTGCCAGCTGGGTCGGTAGCTGACTGGCCCGATATGTAGCGGAAATTCCGAGACAGATTTCATGTTACAGAAAGGGAAATCACAATAGCTGAGCTATATGCGTCCAGGCAGAAACAAGATGAGACCGCCCTGGATTATATAATTAGATGGAGGAATTTGGCCATGAGATGCAGGCGACCTTCCCATCAAGAAGATGCAGTACAGATATGCAAACAGAACCTCAGAAGGGAGGTGCTGGAAAAGATGATCGGGGCAGATGTCAGGACATTTGACCGTTTAAATAATATAGTGGCAGAGGTCGAGACGTTCCTATCTAAGCGTCCGATCGCCAGTGTCCCTGCTATGCAAAAAGGGAAAGCTGTTGATCGGCGGCCACCGCATTCAGAGGCCAACACTGTTGATTTCGAAACCTTTGAACAGCAGAAAGGAAAAAACAAGGCAACTGATGCTCCTCCGCCGGCAGGCCCAGCAGAAATGAAAGAAAAGGTCTCCCTAAGAAATAAGATGAGGAAGGCATATTCATTCCCCAAAGAAAGACAGGTGCACTGTTCAATTGGGCTTACAAGTTCAACAAAGTAACATTGCCCGAACCGAAGAGACCCGCTGATGCAGCGAAGAAAAATGACCCACTGTTCTGTCCATATCACCGGGCATTGGGGCATGCTAAAGAAGACTGCTATGTCTTCAAAGATGTCATGGAAAGTATGTTCAAAAAGGGTGAACTGCAGCTGGGAGATTACCAGGTAAACCCTCCACGCCCCCATGAACCTCCAGTGATGAGGATGGCTGCAAATATGATTTCTGTATATCAACAATTGCCCGAAGAGGCCGTTGAAGAATGCACCATGCACACTTATGAAGCATGCTTCCTTACCCCATTAAGGGATTAGGAGGAGTGGTAGACAAAGCCGGTGAAGACCAGAAAGAGGATACCTGTTTCCGGGACAACTGGACCATCCATTCGGAATGCCACTCTAGAAACAGGTACACCCCCAGCAAAACCGATTTGGCATCTAGCTGAGACACAGCCAGTTATCCGAATCCCCACCTACAATCGGAGGAGGCAGACTCCGCTTCCCACACAAAAAGAAATAAGCCCTGAGGCAAAACGTCTCCAACAGTACATCAACGGGCTCGACGAATATGAACAGACTGAGCCGAAGCCCCTGATGGTGAAAGATTGCATACTCTGGGAGCAGCTAGAAGAGTTGACCATTGAAGAGAAACCAGAGAAGAAACAGGAAAAAGATGAGACCGAACCCTTCTGGGGGCAGGAGCCGGCGAAGCCAAAGCACCAGAAGAAGAAAAGGCAGTCACAGAACAGAAGAAAAAAGAAAGTCATGACGGTACACTACAATACACTCTCGGTGCTGTTCACCTTGCCTGGGGAGGATGATGATGCAGAGGCATCGGCCACGCCATTGGAAGCCAACCATGTTGAAGCTTCAACCTCGGCGCATGCTACCCGTTCTGGGAGAAGATGGGGACGTCCCCCGCCAGCCAATCATAATATCATTTTCAGGGGAGAGTAACCTTATCAGATACCCGAGCCGAAAGTGCGAGGTGTCCAGATCCCTCCTCCTGCTAATCTATACCAAGAAGAGAAGAAAGGGGATGGAGCTCCGTCATTCCTTGAATTTTTATCCAGTTTAGAGGGTGAAAAGCCAGTACAAACTGCTCCAGCCAGAAGTAACAAGCACCAGCAGCCAACGGCTCTGAAGCCTAGGCAGGGTGAGAAAGAAGAAATAGGCTATCCAGCAACATCAAGGGCTGTCTTTCCAGAAGGAGTCCCTCAAGAAACCAACCAAGGAACTGAGACAAGAAGCGGGCATGCAATGCCGCAAGCACCTGGGGAACCTCCAAAGCCCCGCTGGGCAGAAGAAATGCGGCTCTCCAATGTCCGGGTAGGCAGCCGAATTATGAAAATGCTGAAGAAGCTCCCTACCAGATTCTCTATATGGGAAATTCTTTCCTTGAGCGAGGATGCCCGCCAAGCAATTATTGATGCCCTACAGTCACCAGCACAGTATGAAGCACTACTGACAGAAGTCAATTCTGGGCCGACAGTCACTTTCACTGAAGATGACATGTTGATTCCAAATCCCAGCCACAACAGGCCGCTATATATGAGAGGACATCTCAACTGTCAGCCATTAAGCCGGATACTGGTAGATCCAGGGGCTACTGTAAATATTCTGCCATACCGCATCTATCAGAAATATTACTTTGATATGCACCTCACGAAGGTCAGGGACATGAAGATTGCTGGCTTAAACCAGAAGTGTGAGACACCTTTGGGGGTAGCGGATTTCAACCTCACCCTGGGGGACCTCACTACTGTGGTGCGATTCTATGTGATCGATTCCAACACCACGTGCAAGGCATTGTTGGGGCGACCGTGGTTGCATGAGTACCAAATAGTGCCTTCCACACTACATCAGTGCATTAAGTACTGTCATGATGGCAAAGAAGAAAGGGTCTTCACAGATTTGCACCCCTTTGAAGTCTTCGAGTGCCATATGCTCGATGCATCCTATTATGCTGACATGCTGCAAAAAGATAAGAAGAAAGAAACTGTGACTAGTCAAGAGAAGTCGATAGCAAAGACATAGGATTGGTCTCCGCCGCCACTACGGGGCTGTGTCAAGAAGCATGAGGTATCCCATATCTCTCATGTTGGGGATTTTGCACGGATCACACCTCCAAGCATTCACCCCGATGATTCTGATGAAGAGATGAAAGAAAAATATGCACAAGTCAGGGTACCGGAAGGGCTGGTTAAGCCAGTCGCCAGTTTGGAATGCCAGACAGTGCTGCCACTCAAGATTATAGAGGTCCCTCGTTTCTGCGAGCCCCCCATCATATTCTACACCGGGGAGCCTGTTGAGGAGGACGATCAGGACTGCATGATTCCGGAAGAATCCACAAGCCGAATGGTGCCAATCACAGGCTTGGATTACACCACACAACGGGTCTCGCAAATGTTCTCCAAACTTCAGATGCCTTCACTGCAGCCCGTTGCCCAAAAGAAAGCATTCCAAGAGCTTTGGGATCCGCCCCAGAATAATAAGGAATTGATGAAGATCACCCAGCACCCGGGATTGGGCTACACTCTATAAGAATACTATGAAGCCGAGGTAGATGTCATTTCCGCCTTCTTTTCACATGAAGATCCTCCTGGGATGGGCTATGATGATTACCCCTCAGAAGATGAAGAGATTATATATCAGTCTATACCGGATGGTGGGCCTTCCAATAACCAGCCCGAGGCAGAAAAGTCTGATGAAGCAAATGTATGCCGGTGCTGGGAGGAACTGTCTTGCAAGGAAGACCTGTTCCAGGCCGAAGCAAAGTTTGACACGGGAACCTCGGATGAAGACCGGATTTCTAATGATACAAGAGAATGCTTAGAGTTTGAACGTATTCTGGAAGAAGTTCGAGCTCTGCAGAATATAAATTCCCCAGAGGAATCTATGCCAGCAAGGCCTCCGGAAGTGGAAGACCTAATCTTTGAGCCTTACACGGAGCCGGTCATGTCCCATGGTCAGGTTGAACAAAGTCACATGGTTTCTGCCCTGTATGATGAGTCATCATTGGCCGAGGTCCGACAAGAAGAATTAGAGAATTCTGAAACTGAAGAAAACTATATCCCGGGGGGCTTCGTCGATTTGCAAGAGGCTCCGCCCGAAGTTGAAGATGGTGGCCAGGCCACCGTTGATGAGCTCGTGGAAGTAAACTTGGGGACAGAGGAGGAACCAAGGCCAACCTTTCTCAGTGTTCTGCTGGAACCAAAGGTCCGAGAACATTACATACAATTCCTGAGGGAGTTCAAAGACTGCTTCGCTTGGACGCACGATGAAATGCCAGGGTTAAACCCCGATGTAGCACAACACCTACTGGCGATTAATCCAGAAGCCAACCCCATAAAACAACCGCCCAGGAGGATGCGACCTGAGATGATCAACCAAATCAATAAAGAGGTCGACAAGCTTATTGATGTTGGCTTCGTCGAAGACAATCAGTACACTACATGGCTGGTGAACATAGTCCCCGTAAAGAAGAAAAACGGGCAGATCAGAATATGTGTTGATTTCCGAGACCTTAATAAGGCTTGTCCGAAGGATGATTTCCCAGTACCAATTACTGAAGTAATGATTGATGCAACTACTGGTCATGAAGCCCTGTCATTCATGGACGGTTCATCCGGATACAGCCAAATTTGGATTGCTGAAAAAGACAGAGTACACACTGCATTCCGCACTCCAAAAGGGATATTCCACTACAAAAGAATGCCGTTCGGCCTTAAGAATGCCGGCGCTACTTACCAAAGAGCCATGACAAAGTTTTTGACGATTTGCTCTTCAAGAAAGTGGAGTGATATGTTGATGACCTGGTGGTGAAGACCAGAAAGAAAGAAGATCATATGTAGGACCTAAGGGTAGTGTTCCAAAGGTTGCGAAAATATGAGCTGAAGATGAACCCTATGAAGTGCGCCTTTGGCGTGACCAGCAGAAAATTCCTTGGATTTATTGTCCGGCACAGGGGTATTAAGATTGATCCGTCCAAGATCAAGGCTATTCAAGAGCTCCCTCCACCGAAGAATCTATCTGAGCTAAGATCTCTGCAAGGGCGTCTGGCCTACATCCGACGATTTATATCAAACCTGTCGGGTCGGTGCCACCCCTTTCATAAGCTCATGATGAAAGATGTGCCGTTCATGTGGGACGACGGATGCCAAGAGGCTTTTGAAAAGCTGAAGGAATACCTCAAGACCCCTCCAGTATTGGGGGCACCAGTCAAGGGCAGCCCTTTAATCCTCTATATAGCAGCCACGCATTGTTCGCTGGGGGCAATTTTAGCTCAAATAAATGAAGATGGAAAGGAGCAAGCCTTATATTACCTTAGCAGAAGGTTGATCAGGATTGAAGAAAGCTATACTTACATAGAGAAGACCTGCTTGGCACTGGTTTTCGCTGTTAAGAAGCTCCGACACTATATGCTATCACATGAAATCAGATTGATATCTGCAGCAGATCTGCTCAAATATATATTGACTCAGCCGGCACTCAAGGGTCGACTAGGCAAATGGGCTGTGATTCTGATGGAGTTCGACATCATCTATATACCTCAAAGGGCTATAAAGGGCTAGGCTGTGGCTGATTTCTTTGCAGAGCACCCTGTACCAGAAAGCGCTATGTTGGAGACTAAGCTCCCTGATGATGAAGTGCTCGAAGCCTGTCAAACCCAGCCAATCATGTGACAATTATACTTTGATGGGGCATCAAGAACAGAAACTGATTCCAGTGGGAAAACAAGAATACGTGCAGGGGCCGGCATTGTGCTGAAATCGCCAGAAGGAGAAGTGTTGCACACCTCTTGTTCTATAAATAAGCCCTGCACCAACAATGAAGCTAAATATGAAGCTCTGATAATTGGTCTCCAGGTCGCCCTCAGTATGAGTATTCGGATGCTCCAGGTATTCGGTGACTCAATGTTAGTGATAAAACAAATACAGGGAGAATTCGAAGTGCGAAAGCCAGAATTGAACCCCTATTATCAAAAGGCTATACGCCTCATGGCGAATTTCTACCACATTGAGCTCAATCATGTGGGTCGGGGACACAATGCTCAAGCTGATGCACTGGCAAAGTTGGCCAGCTCACTATCAGTCCCACCAGATGAGATGCTCGACATTATTGTCATGAACAAGCGGCAAGTCCCCAGCATGTTGGAAGCGTGTCCTGAAGAATATGAGATTGATGCCGTTGACAAAGTCCAGGCGTCTGATTGGAGACAGCATCTACTGCAGTGGTTCCTACACCAACCGCTGCCCAAGAACAAAGAAGAGAGAATGAAACTCCTAAGGATCAAAGATTCCTATGAATGCAGAAATGGAACTCTGTTCCGAATCATGGCGGACGCCCGCAAGAAGATTTTGCTTCGCTGCCTATCTACTGAAGAAGCTTGGCAAGCAATGAAAGAAATACATGCTGGGACAGCAGGGGCACACCAGGCTGGGCCTAAGATGAAGATTGAAATCAAGAAGCTGGGTTATTATTGGCCCACTATGTTTGAAGATTGTTGTCAGCTTGCAAAGTCATGCCAGAAATGCCAGGAGCATTCCACTTTACCCAGAAGGCCCCCTGTAGCTCTACACTCTACAATTCCCAGCTGGCCTTTTGCTCAGTGGGGAACTGATGTGGTCGGGCCACTATCGACTTCCTCAGCTGGACATAAGTACATCCTAGCTATAACAGACTACTTCTCCAGGTGGGCAGAAGCAGTAGCACTCAGAGAAGTGACTGGTGAGTTGGTTGCCAGATTCATCAAGCACAATATCATCTTCTGGTTCGGGTTCCCCAGCCGAATAATTTCTGATAGTGGAAGCCACTTCAAGAACCAGAAGATATATCGGCTTGCCGAGAAGTACAAAATTGAATGGAGGACCTCCACTCCTTACAATCCACAAGCAAATGGACTGGCTGAAGCCTTCAATAAGACACTATGCACCCTGCTGGCCAAGGTCGTCAGTTCTAACAAAAAGGACTGGGGTGAGAAGATGTATGAAGCACTATGGGCATATCGCACCGTCTATAAAACCCCCACGGGTTGCTCACCCTATTCACTAAAGTACGGCTCCGAGGCAGTAGTCCCTATAGAGCTGGAGGTACCGTCACTCAGGATTGCAGTGCAGCATGGCTTAGTTTGTGACGAACAAACCAATGCTGAAAGGAGACTTGAAGAACTGGCCGAACTGGAGGGGAAGCATCTGCAAGCCCAGAAAAATATCCAGATGTACCAAGCCCGCATGTCAAATGCCTTCAATAAGCTCGTCAAGGGGTGGGAATTCAAGAAAGGAGACCTGGTCATTGTCAAGAAAAGGGAAGTCATAGCTTCCAATCCAAAAGGCAAACTTGCTGCTAACTGGCTGGGTCCATATGTAATCCAGAGGGTCTACGAGGGTGGAGCCTACGTGGTTGTCAACCATCGAGGGGAAATTCAGTTCTCGCCACTCAATGGGAAGCATCTGAAACTCTATCATGCTGCACCACTTCCTGCTGGGGAAGTGGCGAATGAACAAATAAATCAAGACTGATGACAATCAGATGATGAAGCCCTATTCGGACCCTTCGTCCGGACTAGATAATAAAACCCTACTCTTCCTGGTGTTGATAAAAAAAATGGGACTAAAAATAGAGATGTCCCACCAGACTTGTTCGGGCATTCTGAACAAGGGCAAAAATGGCCAAAACCCAGCTGTGGTGAAAATCCGAAAGGGCACTGCAGGTAAAATCGGGTACCCCGCCACGTAAAAACCCGAAAGGGCGCGTGGGCAAAAGCAAGAGGGGGCTGGCTTCGGCGAAAACCCGAAAGGGCACTTAAGCCAGTAATGTGATAATTTAAAGTTCCCTTTTCCACCCTTACTAATAAAACTCCGAGAAGGACGATCATCATAAAGTCCCACCGGAAATCCTGTCCAATAATTGATGGGGACATCAGCGACAACCAGCTCACTTTGTGTTTGCATTTATGTCCTTTTGTATTTGTATGTACGCCCTTGTGATATATGCGTACACAATAGTAGGTCTTAGTGGGTTTATTTGCAAAAGGCCATTGGGTTTCTTTGCAAATATGCTTGTAGGCCCTGCAGGGGCCCCCTCCCTCCTCCTTATTGGTCCACATGGACTCTTGGGTCCAAGGTGGCTGGTCCATGGTCCAAATTTGGACTTGGACCATGAATTAAATAAAGAAGACAATTCCAAATTGTCCTCTTTAAGGGGGGCGGGGGGGGGGGGGGGGCGGACCTATTAGTTTATTTGGGTTTAATGTGGTGTTCACACCACATCTCAACCCTCCACTCTTCAACCCTTGATCCAAGGGCTCATATTAGATTAGAACCCTTTCATATAAATACTTGTATTTTCTTATGGAAAGAATAAATGAAGAAGAAATTAGCATTTTGCCTCCTTGAAGTTTGTGCCCCTCTCCCCTCTCTCCCTGGTGTTCTTCCACCTCCAGCCCATTTCTAGAGTGTAATACCTTCCCCCTTGATCCCCTCCAACTTCTGAAGCAGCTCCGGTGATCGCCGCCGCCGCCGTCTCGCCGCCGACGCGTCTTCACCAACGAATTCGGTTTTCTGTCCACTCTGGACAGACCTCTCTTCTCCGAATTGTCTCTCTCTCTTCCCTCATCTTCTGAAGCTCCAATTTTCAGGGTTGGTTCCCCTCTTGAACCCTTACCTCCAAAAAAAATTTCAGGCAAAAATTCGTCCTTTAGATATTTTTAGATTTTCGTCCAAGTTCAAATTTCAGTTCTGTCCAGGTTCTGTCTACTGTTCATCAGTTCTGAGTCTACCTTGTTCGACCCATGTTTTGAATTTTTTTGGGACTCTAAAAATTACTGAGACTTCTTTCCACATATGTATACCACCATGAATTTTATTAATTTTTGATAATGTCTCTAGGTATTTTTCAAAATTCGTACCAGTTCCTGTGAGCAATTTTTCCACAGTGTCCCAGATCCGACCCAGGTCCACTCAAAAAATCCCATAAAATCCATTTCCTATCCAAATCAAAAACCGAAAATAGTCCCGGTTTTATATCTCAGAGATCTTAAACTTTTCTGAAGAACTCATCTCCATATTCCAAGGTCCTCCCACCGGTCAATGGTGATTTTCAGAGAAGTCAGAACCTGCCCCTGCAGTTCTGGCCTGTTTACAGCAAGGGTGTAAATTCCATAAGTCAGATATACGTATCTGATTATTTTTTCTGAAGGCCCCTACGCCGAAGTATTTGGAGTCCTCTTTCCAACGGCGCCGAGCTCGTTGCATTCCGACGACGGGGTTGATCACAGCAGCCGATCTCGCCGGACAGCGCGCGAGAAGACAGCAAGTGCAGACTTGTGGCCGGTTTCCCGCGAGCGTCGTCCGAGGGCCGCCCGGCGTCCGGCGGTCGTTCCAGCAGCTCGCCATCCCAGGGGAACGCTTCCCAAGTGTCTCCACAATAGAGGAGTCATCAGGCCCCACACGACCCCTCCGGTCAACACGTGGGCCCCCCCACTAACACGAGTACGCGTGAAGCCGAAGCATCGTCCGGAACCGCCCGTCAACCCGAAACTGGTTCTCCCGGGCCCGCTTGTGTCGCCCTTTACCTCCCTGCGTGGAGTGGGCTTAGTTGCATTGCTGTAACCATAATCCCGGGGGTACGAGTTCCGGCCGGGTCCCATCTTCGCCACGCCGAGAGCGTGGAGGTATCGCCTTCACCCTTACACTTGGCATTAGCTTAATTCTTTATATGCTTTATATGCCGCTGCTAGAGAGCATGTGTAGGGATACCTAGCTCGCCTTCAATTTTTAATATCACTGCTGCGAGAGAGAGCAAAGCCGTCCCGTGACCCGATCCGGGCGCAAAAGAGAGCCGACCACCCTAGCTCATTGCCGGTTTCTCAACCGCGCACATCCGACGCTTCCCTCGTTAAGGGACGATCGCGAGCTTGTCGTGTCCGTGGTCCCGTCCCGCATCAATAATCTTTCGGCCTTTGTCATCATTAACAAGATCGGTCGGCTTACTCCTTTAACTTGGACCCTTCGTCCCTGTTAAGTGAATCTACCCCTCCGGCAAACGGCTTCGTGCCTAAGCTGCTATCAGTCAGCATCAGTTCAGACCTTCCGTCTGGACTGCATGAAGAAATATCATCCTTCTTTGCGTTGGTATCTACCCCACATCAACGGTAAAACTTATGTACACATTTCCCAGTGAACGGCCCCATGCTTGAGCTGCTACACAGCGATGTCACTCAGACCCTTCATCCGAGTAGACGATGAAACCACTCTCCTTTGCGTTGATGTCTATCCCACACCAACGATAAGATCCTCGTTCCCGGCGAACAGCTTCATACCAAATTCGCCGTCCACCAACTTCAGTTCGGACCTTCCGTCTGAATTGCATGATGAAGCCCTACTCTCCTTTGCGTTGATGTTCACCCCACATCAATGAATGGCACTCCGCCCTCGATGAGCTCTATCCACCTTGGTCTAGCGGCACTCTGCCCTGACCAAGCTACCTCAAACTTGGTCTAGTGGCACTCCGCCCTGATCGAGCTACCTTTACCTTAGTTTAGTGGCACTCCGCCCTGGCCGAGATACCTTTACCTTTGTTTAGTGGAACTCCTCCCAGACCGAGCTACCCTCCCCTTGGTCCAGTGGCACTCCGCCCTGGCCGAGCTACTTATATCTTAGTCTAGAGGCACTCTGCTCTGATCGAGCTACCATTATCTTGGTCTAGTGGTACTCCACCCTGATCGAGCTACCCACACCTCAGTTTAGCGACACTCTGCCCTGGCCGAGCTCGCATATAATAAATAACATCGCCAATGCGTGTCCTACGCCCGAATCGGTTCAAATCTGTCCTTTACGTTAGCATTACCTTCTTGCTAACGAATAAGCCTTTTCTCGGCGCAAGGCCTTGTGCCCTAGTCGACTCTCTCAATATCCTCCTCTTATACGAGTTCAAAAAAAAAGAGAAATAAAAAAAAAATGATGATAAGAAATGGGGCTTAAAATAGAGGTGCCCCGTCGGACTTGTCCAAAATATCTTGGACGAGTGCAAAAAATGGCAAACAACCCGGCTATGGCGAAAACCCGAAAGGGCGCTACGGGCAAAATTGGGTACCCCGCCACGTGAAAATCCGAAAGGGCGCGTGGGTAAAAGCAAGAGGGGGCTGGCTCTGGTGAAAACCCGAAAGGGCACTTGGGTCAGTAAAGTGGTATCACAAAAAGTTCACTTCATGAATCTCCTTCGGCGACACATCCACCGCATGTCCCGCCGATGATGAAACCCCGTTGATCACAAGGCATATTGTCTTGATCAATGCTAAAGCCTATCTCGGAATAGACCTTCCGTCTGTTCTGATAAAACCCTTACACTTTCGGCCCAAGATCCACCGCGATAAGACCTATCCAGTTTAGATCCTACATCTATTCTGATGAAACCTATCATATGTCTCACCGTGATAAAACCTGCTATTGATCGATTGGCACACTGCCCGATCAACGATGAAACCTATCCGGCTTAGACCTTACCGTCTATCCCGATGAAACCTATGAAATCCTTGCATCGATATAAACCCGATACCGATGATGAAACCTGCTGTTGATCGATTGGCACACTGCCCGATCAACGATGAAACCTATCCGGCTTAGACCTTACCGTCTATCCCGATGAAACCTATGAAATCCTTGCATTGGTATAATCCAATACCGATGATGAAACCTGCTATTGATCGATTGGCACACTGCCCGATCAACGATGAAACCTATCCGGTTTAGACCTTACGTCTGTCCCGATGAAACCCATGGAATCCTTGCATTGGTATGAACCCAATACCGATGATGAAATCAGCTACTGGTGGAGCGGCACATTGCCTGATCGATGCTGAAACCCATCCAGGGTAGACCTTCCGTTTGCTCTGATAAAAACACAACATATTTCCCCAAATCAATCTGGATCTTCCGTCTGGATAGATAATGAAATACTATTCCTTTGCGTTAATGTAAAACCCCACATTAACGATGAAATCTACATCCACAGCGAACGGCTTCGTGCCCAAGCTGCTACACACATTTCTTTAAGTCAATCCGGACCTTCCGTCTGGATAGATGATGAAATACTATTCCTTTGCGTTAATGTAAAACTCCACATTAACAATAAAACTTGCATCTCCAGCAAGCGGCTTCGTGCTTAAGCTGCTACACACATCCTCGAGTCAATCTGGACCTTCCGTCTGGATAGATGATGAAATCCCATTCCTTTGCGTTAATGTTAATCTCCACATTAACGATTACAGTCATGCTCCCGGCGAATGGCTTCGCGCCTAAGCCACGAAACACACTCAAGTCGACCCAGGCCTTCTGCCTGGGTGAACGATGAAACCCCATACCCCTTGCGTTGATGTTAACACCCACATCAATGATGAAGCATACACAAGTTGAGCACGTGGTTTGACAATTTGTAAAGCCAAAGTCCTAGTGCAACAAAAAAAAGAAGAAAGATAAAATGGGGCTAAAAATAGAGATGCTCCGCCAGACTTATTCGGGCATTCTGAACAAGTGCAAAAAGGGCCAAAACCCAGCTGTGGTGAAAACCTGAAAGGGCACTGCAGGTAAAATCGGGTACCCCGCCACGTGAAAACCCGAAAGGGCACGTGGGCAAAAGCAAGAGGGGGCTGGCCCCGGCGAAAACCCGAAAGGGCGCTTGGGTCAGTAATGTGGTAATTTAAAAAAAAATTCCATGCCAATGACATGCTACCTTCATCTCCCGCTATTCACAAGAAGCCTTCCATTTGTCGCTCGGCATTTTGTCCGGTTAGCGATAAAACCCTCGCAGGACAGACCTCACGTCTGCCCTGATAAAGTCTTCGGGCCCCTTTCAAAGTCCCACCGACGATAAAACCCATCACCACTCTTATGAAACCAGCTAGTGATCGACCGGCACACTGCCCGATCAACGATGAAACCTATCCAGTTTAGACGTTACGTCTATTCTGATGAAACTTATGAAATTCCTTTGCATCGATATAAACCCAATATCGATGATAAAACCAGCTATTGATCGATCGGCACCTTGCCCGATCAATGATAAAACCCTATCCAGTTTGGACCTTACGTCTATTCTGATGAAACTTATAAAATTTCTTTGCATCGATATAAACCCAATATCGATGATGAAACTAGCTATTGATTGACCGGCACCTCGTCCGATCAATGATGAAACCTGTCCAGGTCAGACCTTACGTCTTTCCTGATGAAAACTACATATGCTCTCACGTCCCACCTGCGATAAAGCTTACCCAGTCTAGACCTCACGTCTATTCTGATGAAACCTATACAACTTCGTTGCATCGATATAAATCCAATACCGATGATAAAATCAGCCACTGGTCGATCGGCACATTGCCCCGATCAGTTTTGAAACCTACCTGGGATGGACCATACGCCCGTTCCAGATGATATTCTAACCCTTGTTATTCACGTTTCCGCAAATAATCCCCCTTGCGGCACATGTGGCCGAAGAAGGCATTTGCTGCTACCAACGGAGTTCGGTTTAAGCACCCTCCGGATACCGTCGCGCGGTGGAGCGAGTTCCCCATCCTTTCCCTAAAAGGGTGGACGCTCTCCTGCTAAGTACGGGTTATTCGCATGTGGATTGCTATTACCGCTTCCAAATCGCCAGGAAGTAATTGTAATGCGATGAGTGAAGAACAGCCATATATGAGACTAGTGTAAAGATTTCTTTCCACTGAATAAAAAATAAGAGTACAAGAAGAGCCCCTGAGGGGGAATTGTATTACAAAAGGGGAGAACGGATGTTCAATGGCGCCGGAATATGTCCTCGAAGGCCAGAAGACCCACATACGGAGCAGCCCCCAACTCATGGAGACGAGCCTCCTCCTCCTGTAGCCGAGCAGACTCGTCCTGAAAAGATGCTACCTGCCCCTCCAACAGAGCCACTTCTCCCGCGAATCGCGGCCGAGAAGTTGTTATCTGCGGCAGTTCAGCTCGGAGGTCAGCCTCTAGAACGGTCATCCGGCTGCGCACAAATTGCTCCCGCTGTACCAAAGACTGCAGTTGGCATTGGCGCTCCTGAAGAATAGAGTTCATTTTCTCCAGCTCAGATTTGCACTCTATCTTCTGCAACTTCAAAGCTGCCAGTCTGTCAGACATAACATGTGCCAAGAAATCCCGGCGATGTACAAATTTCAACAACAACAGGACACGCTGGGCCCATAGTTCCAGGGGACAGCCCATCGCCTGCAGACCAGCGGTGAAACGTTTGGCTATCTCTTTCAGCTGCAGATAAGTCAGCCCAGGCTGGGACTCCACTAATTGGCGCAGCATGTCCAGATTTTGCCAGACGAAGCTCTCAGATGAAGCAAAGCCGAAGGAAGGAGAGGGGGTTACTGCAAAAGTCACCTCACTGTCAATGTCTGCCCATAATGCGACATCCGGCTGGGAGGAAGAAGACAGGAGATCTGCTAAAGATACCGACTAAACCTTCTCTGTGATCTCTTGCGGAGCTAAGAGGCCTTCTACCTCCATCTCCTCGAGGACTGTTGTTTGAATGCTCGGAGAGGAAGGGCTAATGAGTGCTGGAGCGGCTGCTTCGCAGGTCCCTGGTGCAATGCCCGCGTCTTCAACATTCTCTTCTCGAGACACCTCCTCCTCAAACCCTGAACCCATGGAGATTGATTCTGGGCCAGCTATGGACAATAGTTCCATCTATGTATCCGTTGCCTCTCCTTCTTCCATCTTTTCTTCAACGGTTGTTCCTTTCAACGTTGAGACCGTAGGGGCTACAGTCCGAAGAGGCCGGGGTTCAATCTCCATGATTGTTGTTACAGGAATTGCTGATTCGGGCGTAATGGTCATCACCGCGGTCGCTACAAAGGCGGAACCCCTAGTTGGGTCCGCTTCAGCTCTGAAATCCAAGACCCTGATTAGAGCCGAACTATCCCCCGAGGTTCCCAAGTCCAGTAATGCCAGGTTCATGGAGGACTGTATCCTCACTGGCACGGGGCGAATAATCTCAGAAATGCCTGCACAGGTTGCTGATGAAACAGGGATGATGGCCAAGGCGTCAGACGGAGTGGCTTCAAAGGCTGCAGTCGTTGCTGGGCTAGCAACAATGGATTCCTGTGAACAGATCAATAAAACATCAAACAGCAAATAAAAGGGAAACCGAGGAGGAGAAGGAGAAGATACTCACTCCTGATGTGATGCCGATATCCTCAAAGGAGTGCAGGGGAGAGGAAAGCTTCGCTGCTGAAGCAACAAAGGGAGGGGTTATATCTGCCTCGGTGTCCAGGCCGGCAAACTCTTCCTGTAGCTCCTCCTCAGAAGATAGCACCAGCAGTTTGGAGGGGGTGAATAGCGGAACAATGTCAGTACATACGGATGGGGCCTCTGGTTTAGAGATACCCTCCGCCTCGCTATCGCTAAAGCCCGCCTCTTCTTCCTCTGCATCAGAGGCAGTCGCGGAACTACTAGAAGATATTTCCACGCTGTCCACGGGCTGGGCAGTCATCTTTGAAGTATGCCGAGAGGTGGACCGGGTAACTATGCGCCTTGTGGTGACAATCTCCTATTTTGTCTGCGCTTTGTAACCCTCCTATGGCTGAAACACATCTCCTCCCGCTGCTATGACTCCGGTCTCCTCTCCAGCTGTCACTGTAGCAAAAGGTCCATGAAATAAATGACAGAAAAATAGCTGAAATGCATAAGAAAAGATGAGAAAACACACTTACCCTCTACTTCGCTGGCCGGCGTAGGAGAAGGCAGTCTAGTGTCCGCGTCAGGGAGCGCCACAACTTGCTCTTGGGCTGTACAAAAATAGTGGTCAGATATCCGGAGATCTCTTTCAGATTCAGCAAAGAAGAGAATGAAAGAAGTAGCTCCAAGCTAGTAATGTTACCCTCAGAGGATGCCTGGGCGGCCTCCCTCTCGGATGCAAATTCATCAAACGAAGGGATATCAGGGAGAGGGGTCCCGGGGTCCATCGTTGTCAAGTCCGGTTGCTGGGCGTAAGCTGTCTTAGCCTTCTTGGCCTTTACAACTGCAACCTTAACCGCCGAAGTCTTTCTCTTTTTGCCCGGAGGCAAGGGAGTGGTAGTCGGCGCTGCTGCAGGGACTTCAAAATGAGCAGGCTTCTCAGCTTGTGCAATGATCTTTCTATAAAGTCCATGTCGCTTTATATCTGGTCTGTCTGTTGAAGACAGAAGAAAAGCAGCGAAATCAGTGAATGCAAAGTTCAACACTGAGCGGAAGGCACTACAGTCATAAAAGAAAGATCATACCTGCTGGACCGTCATGAAAGACAGAAAGTGGCCAATACAGATAAGCTACCTCCTTGGAGCGGGAAGCAGCCTCCTTGACGAGCCAGCAGACATCACCAAATGTCTGGCACTTCTCCACTAAGGCGGCCAGGTCACTATGACCGTGAAAGTCAAGACATCAGAATAAGTCGAGGTGGTCCATACCCCAGCCGTCAACATAATGAAAAGAAATGAACAATGGCTTATTCAAGATGCCGGCTATCGGACCCTCTGCAGATAACCCATGTACATTCAGCAGAATAAACAGCCAAGACGTGTGCTTGTAATACGTCTGAGTCCTATCTTCCCTACGCACAAACGTCCGGTAAGGATGAAATCTATCCGTCGGACCCTTCCAAGGGGCTGTTGTCGGGAGCGGTTCTTCAATAGGGAATGGGTACTGTTGCGCCTCCAGACGAGCGCCCCCTACATGACACAGATGTTTCAAGTTTTTCATGAAGGTGTCTTCATTAATAGCAGCAAAGATAGGAGTGGGCGGCTCAGAGCCTTCTTCTTTCAAAGCCCGACGTTTGGCCAAATAGTTTTCTGCCTCCCGCGGGTGCTGTGAATAAATCCTTTTCAGATGGGCCTCTGGAATATCAAACACGGGGCCGGGTTGCTGTCTCAAGAAAGAATGCTCGGCCACGTCCCAGAATGCGCTCCTGCCATCCCTATAAAAACTGGTTCGGATGTTCCACCATTTAATATACTCTGATGTGACCCGGGGAACATGGTTACAAATGGTCGGAATCCTGAAAACTGCGCCATCCTGGCGATGAAAGAAATCCCACCATAGCCGGCCATCACCAACAATTGTGGACCCATGCTTGGCCCGACTATCCAAAGAGAACTGAGCGACCGATGTGGGGATATGTTAGTCGTAACCGAAATTCCTTCCGAAGCGGAATGGATAATATGGCTCCAAGAGAAGCAGACCACCCTTTCTGAAGACCAAAACACTGGGCCGAATGGCCATGGCCCACCTAACCAGCTCCGGCTCCAGGATAGACCGAACAGCATTAGCCCCTGAGACAGGATGAACATAAGTCTCTACCTCTTCCATCTTACATTCTCTTTGAGAGTGAACCAGAGGAGCTGAGCCTGCTGCCAAGCTCCAGAAATGAATGCTGCCGGGGGCGTCTACTGGTACCCTTACCAGTCTGCCCCTTATTTTGAACAACTGATCAGAGAAAGAGCCAGGCTCGGCGCTGGCAAATTCAATCATCCTGGGTAATACTGTATCTGCCTGTAGAGTTCTAGGAGCCAGCTCGGGAAACAGACTGCAGACCCAGGCATTGAAGAAATGAAATGGACCCACGGTTCTCAAAGAGCGGGGAGTCCGATGCTTATACAGGTCCCCTAGTGATTTGTAGATCAAGCACAAGGCCACCGGGCAGAGTGACAACCTCATCCCCCAGGCCATTTGACAAGCCGGATATATGGATTCCGGCCGGATGATCGTCTCGTCCCCTTGAGGGAGAGCGAAGGTGCACAGCCAGAATGTGAAATAAACCGCGCAATGTGTGATAGGGTCCACCCCTGCAGGGTTCGGACCATCTTCGCCTATACGGCGTAATGAAGACGGCAGCGCTGATTTGTAACGAGGAGCCCTTATCTGCTTGCTGGCAACCGGACCCATAGAAGGGAAGTCTGCATATTTTAAAGGATCGTCGAAGAAATACTGAATCCACTGTCCTATCCGGGCCCTTAGCTTGTTGCCTTTCTCTCGAGGATGGTAACCCTTGGAGGATCCTCTACTATGAGCCAAACAGATGGAGCGATAGGCTTTCATTAAGTATCGGTACGAGTATCCAAGTGAGTACCTGCCTTCACCATCAGAGCTTTCCTTTTCAGAATCTTCAAAATAGACCTCTTCATAAGGCTCGCCGTCAATGGGCAGACCAGAAAGCTGTGATAAACTCCAGAGGTCGAGAGATGTTTCACCCTCTGCTGTATAAAATATGTTGAACAAAGGGCAGAATACTTCGAACATTCCACAGCATAATCTGCGGGATATGGGATAGCGGAATCTAGAAGCAAAGACATTGTGGTATACCCCGGCTCTGATCAGCAGCGGGGCGTATTCCTTCAAAACAAACTCAGTGAATTCCACTGCTCCAACTCGGAATAAGTGGGCGTCGGTTATCTTGGCGTCTCCGAACCAACCAGCAGCTAGCTGATACTTGAACTGGACAGCCGGACAATTCAACACAAAAGGTTCTTCTCGGTACCCCCACTTTATCGGTGCCAGGAATAGACCGTAGCCGGATTTTTCCTTGTGAACTCGGCCACTAGCATTGTCCCACCGAGCGGGTGTAAATTCCGGGGCCCGAGCCAACATCTTTTTCTCCGGCTCCAGTTCTGATATACCGAGGATTGCGTCCCAGTCACGCTTCTCCCCGGGAAGATAAATAGCCTTGCCACGATACACTGATCCCTTCAGGCTATCCCTCTCGGCAAGTATAGCAGCTTCGACTGCACGAGCTAGTCGATAGTCTCGCATTCCACCCACGGTGAAAGTTCGGATGAACGGCATCAAATGGCGATCCTTCGGAAGATCCGGCCGATAGTTATTGCCCCGCCTAAAACATGTCTCAGTTGCAGTGGAATATACCCTGGATGTTGATACTGTATCCGTCTCAGAATCAGAAGATTCGTCAACGGCGGCAATCTTGTCATACCCGAAGTCCAAACTATGCACATTCAACCAGTTTACTACAGCCCGTGATATGTCTGGCTGGGCTGATGAACTTGTTCCAACAGCTCCAGAAGATGCAGCAGCAGAACTAGAGGCCATTGCAGCGTCTGCAGTCAAAGAAAATATGTGAATGAGAATCCCAGATAAGAAACAGTCCTATAAAGATTGTAATGTGAAACCCTGTGAAAATTTCGGCAGCACCTCCCCTTATTCAGGGTCTGCCCAAAGAAGATAGGGAGTCACCCACCAAGAGGGAGTGATCCCGGAAACAAAAGGGATTTAATCCCAAAACAATGCCCTACCGAGCGAAGTATACGCAGACGGGAAGAAAAACGGAACGGCCGAGTGGGGGAGAGGCTCGCGCCGATGAGAAGAAGTTGAAGAGAGAGAAGAAGATGTGAGAAATGAGAAGAAAAAGACTTTCGGCGGCTTAAATAGAAGCGCAAGAGGCGAGGCTCTCGGCGCGATGGAATGCGCGCCGAGAGGCCCCCCTCCGTCTTTGCAAAGGGCGCTCCGAGAACACCCCCCCCCTCTTGGCCAAAAGCGCGCCGAGAAGCGCCGCCGGGAGCTCTCCCTCCTCTGAGTAGATGGCGCGCCGAGAAGACATGAAAGCCCAGCGCCGAGAAGCCCATGCCAAGTGCGCCGAGAGGTGTGCGCCGAGAAGCCCCATGCCGAAGACGGTGCGCAGAGAGGTGTGTGCCGAGAAGCCCACGCCAGGAGCATTCAAATCGAAGAAAAAAAATCATTATTATTACAAGAAATGTCAATGCAGAGAAGCTTCCAAATGGAAAGTGAAAGGTGACTAACAATGTCAAGCTGAGAAAGGGGTTCAGATGCTGAATGATATGTACACCTGCAGGTACCGTGTCATTTATCCTGCACTCCCGCTACCTGCAAGTGGGGGGCATTTGTTGACACCTGAAATATAACTGAGAACAAAGATGAGACCGAAGAGAAGATCGAATCAGAAATGAAGACCCCAGAGATTCCTGCAGAGCCAAAACTACAGAAGAGTCGTCACTAAAGCTATCACCCAGCTGAAGCCCTTCCCGGCCAAGCTGATATCCGGTGTTGTCGTCGCTCAGATGGCAGTGCTGATAAAGAATTGCAGTCTATTGACTGATGAAAATATCCAGAAATGGTCTGATGAAACTATACCAACTCACCAACAAAGAGACCTTCATCTGTTCCGACAGACTCGAAGGATTAGCAAACGAAGAGACAAGCTGGATAGCTTTGACAGCTTAAACCCGCTGATAAGAGGAATTGAAGCGTCAAAAACCCTAAATGGGCCTAATATTATGGTGCCGAGATACTCCCAAGGCCCAATTGATCCTTGCGTGCCGGGAAGCTGACTCGCGCGTCGGAAAGCTGTGGCGCGCCGGGAAGCTATGTAATGCCTGCCGAGAAGATACTCAACAGCGGCTATAAAACCCCCCTTTTCTCTCGAAGGGAAAAACAACAATGATAGAAGAGAGAGGGAGACAGAAAAGAGAGAAGAGATAGATAGACAGACATCGAAGACGTCAAGTGAGCAACAAGAGTAAGGAGAGCCCGAAAGAAGAGGCGAGAAGCCAAAGAGAAAAGGAGCAGAGAGGAGGGTCCGAAGAGATCGAAGGTGGGCGCCGGGGGGGGAGGAGTCAATGCTCCGCCCTCCCCCCTCTTTGTAGTTCAGTTCCTTCGAATGCTTCTTCTTCTTCTTTCTCTGATGTGTTCTATCATGCTGCGACCGGTTTGATACTAATAGATCGATGCAACTTCCTCTGTTCATCCTTTTCTTTTGTATCCTGCTCGATGTAGGGGGTCGGATGCAATGTAAATCCAATATTGAGTGAATAAACGTGACGGGCTGCAGTTGCTGCCTGCTGTTGTTTCTCTGAAGCTCCGTTACCATCCCCCTATGTCTTCGCTTAAATTCCGCAGCATGTTATTCCCCTCCCCAGCTTGATTGTTAGTCTGCTGTTTCGCTTGGTTTTCATATGTTTTCTGTGCTTGCTCCAGAGCCAGGGACAGACCATCCCTTGGCCTCCGGAACAAAGCAAAACTACACAATGACCGCTGTTCATGAGACTCCGGAGTTTTAGATACTTACGCTCTGCCTACTAGCATTGTCGAAGTCATTCCTGGGGCCAGAGACAGCCATCTCTTGGCTCCCAGGATGATGAAGGATAACATCAAACTGTCCCCGGGATCCTGCATAATAATGGTGACAGGGATCCTTTGGACCCTAATCTCCCTCCATCCTCTTCGATCCTGATATTCCCATGAAACCCAAGCTTGACCCGGTTGAAATTTGATGCACTGATCCACTTTGATCCTAAAGAAACCCTTTATCTTGGCCTCAATCATCAAAAAACCCAAAAAATAGGGCTCCGGAGATCATCCAAAACCATCTCGGCGCCCTCCCTTGCACATCTCGGCCCCACGCACAATAGAATAGGTGAACAGTTCTCGGCGCTAGCCTTCTTGCGCCGAGAACCCCCTAATCCCTGGTCACGCCGGGAACCCCTTATCCCTGGCCGCGCCGGGAACCCCCCAGCCATCTTGCCTTCTTGTGCCGAGAACCCATATACATATTCGAGCTGCGCCGAGAACCTACCCCGTTATCCAATTGAACTCCCGACAGCTTAATCAGACCCGCCCAGGGATACCCACGAGTCACCAGACTTGTCCCGGGGATAAATTTAAAGGGAGTCAGACTCCCTTACGTTCCATCGTCCCGTGACGGATTCACGAGCAATCCCGTAAGTTCGGAGGGCTCTGCCACTGCATAAGTCCCCCGGCCTTCGCAGGGAAGATCAAACATTGTCCCATGGCAGATACGCGGTGCGGGAAGTTCGGCACCCCTCTACCTCGGCTTTCATCTCGGCATCCTGTGGATGATGGCCTATCTCTTCTTGGCATAGTCCAAGATAAGGGGATATGCTGCCAAAATTCGCACATATCACATCCAATAACTATGGTGTCTTCTTCAAACCCTGCCGGCCCACGGAGTTCTGCCATTATGGGTTCTCCGATGGTCCCTCGAAGGGGAATATCAATAAAACATCGCATCGGAACGTGGTGTACCTTGGTATACCAGTCCCACTTCGGATTCCGGGTCGAATATACCCGATCTTTGACGGATCCCATCCTGCCACTGCATGGACGGTTTCCTATTCTCATTTGGCATAGCCCAATATAATGGGGATATGCTGCCGGATTTGTCCCGTACTCAATGTACTCTCGCTTTATCCAGTCCATTTAGTGTTCCGCGAGTAGACTAGCACACCTTCGTTCGAGTCTTATTTTGCCACTATCTTCTCCCCTTACTTTGGCGTTTAATCAAGGGTTGTCCTTCTTGGGGAGGACGTAATTAACGTCATAACCTTTATGGTATGACGGACTTTTGGTCCAGACACGATCACTCACAATCGACTGATTAGAAGTCAGATCGAGCGCACAATGAAATCGTCACACATGTGACTGACACGCCAATAAATAAACAATAGAAAAGGATAAGAATAAAAAAATCAAGATATAAAAAGCCGCGTCCACAGCATCTGGGCACCGCCCTCCTCCTCCACCTCCGGCAGAGATCCACCGACGATGAGGGTAAAGAGAGAGAGGAGTGCAGTAGAGCGGAGCGGAGGAGGAAGGGGCCGGGGAGCGCGGGGTGGGGGGAGCGGAGGCATGGTGGAAGCCGGCGGCCACGGCCACGCCCAGACGTGGACGACGCGGCGGGGGAGCAACCCGCAGCTAGAGCCCGACCCCATCATCGACATACCCGCCACCCTTCCCAGAGAGGCGTGGGGCAATGGCGCCGTCGCCAAGTCCGGCGCCGCCTCGTTCCTTTCCCTTTTCTGCCCCACCCCCACCGCCGCCGCCTCCTTCTCACCCACCGTGACCACCGCCCTCATCATCGCCGCATGGTACTTCTCCAACATCGGGGTGTTGTTGCTCAACAAGTACCTACTTAGGATCTACGGCTACCGCTATCCCATCTTCCTCACCATGCTCCACATGATGTCATGCTCCCTCTACAGCCTTGCCGCCGTGCATTGGCTCGACCTCGTGCCGCTGCAGCACATCTCCTCGCGCCGACAGCTGCTCAAGATCGCCGCCCTCTCCGCCATCTTCTGCTTCTCGATCGTGTGCGAGAACACCTCTTTCGGCAACTGCTCTTGTCGCCACAGAACGAGTATAGTAGGAAGGGGAAGGAGGAGGAGGAGGAGAGGAGAGGGGAGGGGACGGGAGAGGGGTGCAAGACGTCTACGAGCGTTCTTAAAAAAAAAATTACTCCGAAGTAATTTTTATTTGGAAAGAGATTTGAACGTAGTCAATTTCTCTCTAAAAATTAGGAAAAGAACTATCAAACATGGTTAAGTGAGTTCTCCATCTTATTTTTAAATTTGAGAGAAAAAGAAGAAAAAAAATATAACCAAACATCCTATTTAAAGTGTAAGATACGGTGATCTCTCTCTCTCTCTCTCTCTCTCTCTCTCTCTCTCAAATGGAGCAAGACTTAAGGTAGATTAAATTCCATGGCAATAACGTAGTACATACACACCCTGAGATTTCTCCAGGGTCTCGATGGGGGGTCACAAAGTAAGGCCTTCCCAAAGTTAGAAAGCAGATGATCGAGCAACCTATTTAGCTTCTCTACAAATGTATGATATCAAAACATTGGAAGCCCAATGAAATTACATAGCCCTGTAGAGTTGAACAACCGTCGCAATTTCTTATAGATTTTTGATATTTTAAATATTTAACCCTTAAAATATTTTAAAATTAAGAAAAAATTTATCTAAGTCATCTATTTAATCAAAAGCCCTCATATTCTTCTCTGTTACATGAAAAATCACATGTTGTCGGTCTCCGTGAGATCAGGTCTAGTTGGGCTAATCTAAATTAGGCTAATTTAACTACAATCACACGTTGTCTCTATGTAGCTAGGGAGAGAGAGAGAGAGAGAGAGAGAGAGATCAACGCTCTTATTGGAAGATTGCATCGTCGCCTTCCCACCTTGTAAGACCAAGGAGGAGGACGACGTCATTTCAAATGTCAATGTTGCAAGTGACGATCTATTGGAATCATATGACCGGCGAGTACACCTTGCCGGAGCCGACCCCCTTACTGTTGAAGCAAGCCTTGAAACTGGCCCACCTGCACTCCTCGTCGTTGCAGGTGCACCTAAGTAGAGAGAGAGAGGAAGAGCAAGAGAGAGAGAATAGAGGAGAGAGAGAGAGAGAGGAGGGAGGTCAACTCCATAGCAAAGAGAGGGGGGAGGGCGCAGAGGAGTGCCAAAGAGAGGAGAGAGAGAGAGAGAGAATTTGAGAAGTATACAATTAATGGGGTGAGAGGAAGATATATTTCTTGACATATTCATTTTTTAGAATGGTTGTTAACTCTAAAGTCTTTTTATCGAGTGTTTAACTTATGCTAAATAGATGAATCAGAGGAGCTTTTTATCGAGTCACGTAAACCAGATGTGACCGGAAGGCACAAGTAGTGTTACCATTCCCAGCTTTGACACCTGAACTCACCCCCCTCCATTAACATTGCCGCTGAGCTTTAACACGCCACCTGAAAAATGGGACTGTTTTTAAATGAGATTTTTAAAGTAATCTTATCATATAAATTATTATAAAATAATATTTCTATACACATATTGTTTAAAATAACTCTATTACATAAACACATATATAGAAATATTCCTATGGTTAACTGCCATAGTGAATGAATATAGAGGGTACTTTTGCACTGATATTTATGCAATGAGGTTATTTTTATATTTATACTTATACAAGAAGATTAATTTTGTACTAATAAGTCAAAAATTTAAGAATTTTGTAAAGTCTAATTAAAATTCAGTTTGAGTTAGTCAGATCTATATGATGTTAGGGTACGGTGCATACAACCATGTCAGTTTTGCATATATGTTTATATAGTAAGATAATGTTAATTAATATATATATAATTATATTTTATAGTTGAAAGTATAACTTTGATAGTTGTCTTTCGTAAACATAATATTGATTTATTAAATAATTATTAAAATATACTTCAATCAAAGTATTTTCAAATATATTCCCATTGTTTAATTAAAAGCCATTATTTTGATCTATAGTACACGCTTTTTCTTCCAGAGACATGGGTTTGTTTCAGAATAAACATTTTGCAACTTGATATCCGGAGTTCACATTTTTAATGTAGAATATATACATATACATTTTGCGCATATATATATATATATCTACATTAAATATATAGATCGACATAATACACAATTTTGGTTTAACACACACTTTCTAATAAAAAAATATAAATTTGCAAAAGTATTTTTAACTGAAATATGTGTTAATACTTGTTTTATAAAATACTAATGTTTTTTTATAAAAAAACTCTTTATGGTCAGGTTTGTTTGCAAAATAGTGACATGTTAATCGGAAACATCAATTTTATCCATCTGAATTGATTTTGATTGCGTAAATCTTAGATTTTAGTAGGTATCTGAGTTAAGAGTCGATATTCTTATTAAGGGTCGATTAAATTATTTAAACAAATATGAAATAGATAATTACGGTTGTGATATGTCTGATTAAATTAAAATTATTTATTTTTTAAAATAATTTAACTCTGATTATAATTTCTCTTTAACCTATTCGGCAAACAAACGTAACTTAGAGTTCACTTTGATAACAGAATACGTTGGGTTAAGATGATTTATCTGAGGTCGAGTGAGTTATTCTAATTTAATTTATTTTAATTTAATAGGATCTGATAGGGGTTAGAATGAATTTTTTAGTTCGGTGAAATAATTTAATTGGAGTTAGATTAGAACAGAGGGCGAGTGAGTCATCATGGGTAGGTCATCCACCCCAATTATATTCCGTTATCAAGATAACCTTAAAATATAACGACGGCGACTTCTTTGAGCGAAGGCACGGCGGCGGACATGGAGGGGTAAGAGCCTCCTACGTGTTTGGAATCGAGAGTTTTGAAGAGAGGGAGATGTGGGCGGGCCTTGGACTCGTTCACCACGCGTCACGTCTGCCCCTCCGAAGCTCTTTCACCTTTCTTCCCCCGTCATTGCTGCCAGTGCGCATCTGCTGGCGCAGCAGCCTCACCGCCAACTTCGCCGTTGCCGCAGCAGGAGGATCCCGCCCAGCCATGGTGAAAGCCGTCGTCGTCCACGAGCTCGGCGGCCCCGAGGCAAGTAGAAGGCGAAATGACCCCCGCGCTAACCCGGACTTATGCGCACGCACACCACTTGCTCGCTTTTTTTCTCTTTTGCCCATTTCGTTCCGTCTTTCATCTGGGTCTGTTTCTGGCGTTAGTTAGCTTTGTGCTTTTTGCTCTTTCGGTTTCAAGTTTCTATTTTTTTTCTCCTTTTGCTGCCTATACACTTGGGATCCGGCGCATTCTTACAAGTGCTTTGATGTATAACTCGATAGCGTCCTCTTGGAGATTGCTTACGAACGACCTGTTCCGTGCTCCGACGTTTGCTGAAACTTTGTTTCCGTGGGTGGGTGATGCGTTCCTGAGGTGAAATCAGAAACGATTTTGCCAGCTGTTTGATCGAATTTTGATGTTTTGCTCTAGGAAACTGTTCACGGGTCAAGTGGAGAGATTTTTGTCTGTTTTTTTTTTCCAGTGGGGAAATGATGACGGGGAAACCCAAATATTTCACTCGGCAGCACTGCTGGAGAGTCATGGATAGATATGTGATCATCTGAGTGTTTTCCTCTTCTTTGACCAATTCATAACTCCGGGGTGCCCACACCCGTGCCACTTGGAACGTTCTGGCAATGCTATCTTTCCTGGAGAGCAACAGTTTATGGAGCATCGTAAAATTAGGCGGTTTGATGATTTATTTAATGAAGATGTTTGTGTTGTACACGTTCTAGTTATGGAGCTATATGTGGATAAGGGGAACCTCTAAAAGTTCCAGCAAACGTTCATTCTTAAAACTTTCAGTATATTAGATGATGTTTTATTTGTTGGGAGCTACATCTTGAGGTCAGGATTCGTTGAGGTCAGGATTCGTTACTAACATCACCAATGCTGTATAGGCTTTTCAGATAATGAAACTTCAACTAAAATTATCCTGTAAATTTACCACAACTTATTCCATCGGAGGATGATGGATGTCAGCAAAGTGAAAATCTGTAGAGGTCGCAATAGTCCAGACCCTATGCAAAGAGCCACCAGTAATAGCTTTAGCTATTATCCAATCAACTAGAAGGCTTACAAGCTAGTCTGATCGATCAAGAGGAAGAGGGAGATGGAGGATAGTAACAAGGAAGAAGCTGAGATGAGCATAGAAACAACAATATCAAGATAGTTTCAACCCTGCTGTGTGGAGAAGCATGCATTGAATGTTTGGTGAAAGGACAATGGGGAAGAGATTGCAAGGAGGCTATAAAATGTTTCTTATGCAAGGGCTTAAACCATAGTAATTGAGCTCGTTTGAGAAGTAAGGAATGAGAAAAAGATCAAGTTAGAGGTGTAGGCAGAGTGGAAAAGGAGAAAGATGAAGGATGTAGAATAATAGTTTGCGAATTAGGGTGGTGGAGAATTGTAGATCCCACGGTTCCTATTGGTGACAATGGAGGTGGAAGTGGATGGTGTATAGGGAAGATCAGTTGCATTGGAGGTCCCAGAAGACAAGTAGTTCTATCAAATAAGTAGCCACGGGAAAGAAAATGGTGGATGAGGGAGATCAGAAGTAATTCTTACCTAATGTTACTAATTCTCAATGGAGAAAAGAGCCTTATATGAGGTAGGAAGGTCTACAATGAAGCTATCCCCATGGGCTTTGGAAAATGCTCCATTGCTTAAAAGGAAGGTGTTGTTGCCTGGTATTTGCACATGGGTGACCTTCCATTGTGGCATGTGGACACCTTGGGTGCATTGCAAGCAGTTTTGGATTCCTTAGAGGAGTGATCCCAGAAGGGCCAGAACTGTGGATAAAAAGATGCTGACATGTCCCAGATTCAGGTGGAAGTTGATAACAATAAATTTATCCTTGAGAAGATTCATGTCATGACCCAATCTAACCCTTGTGAGCTATTAGTTACTTTGGGTGAAGCCTGCATGGTTTTGTCCCTAAAAGGCACCTCATAAGTTATGGATCCAAGCTTGACATATATAGCCTAGTAGCTTTTCCTGCTTTTCGATATAGGGCTAATAAGGTCCATTCCTGCCCATCCCTCATACACAATGGTCAGGTAGCTCTCTCCTCCTGCACAACTCACGATTGGGTCACTACAGACCCACCAACTTCCGCCTGGTTCATCCTCGAACTAGCCCTTGTTATACTACGTGAGTCTTGCTCTGATACTGCAATGTCACAACCGAATCCAACCCTTGTAAGCTATTGTCTACTTTGGCCCTTGGGTGAAACCCACATGGTTTTGTTCCTGAAAGATGCTTCACAAGTTATGGATCCAAACCTTACATATATAGCCCTTTAACTTTTCCCGCTTTCTGATATGGGAGTTATCCAGTTCATTCCTATCCCAACCTCCATACATAGTGATAGCTCAACTTCGTGGTGACTCCACACCAGCACTCCACGGCTAGGTAGCCCTTCCCTACGGGTAGCTCTCTCCTCCTGCATGGCTCGCAACTGAGTCACTACAAGTTAGATAAAAATTGAGGAAAGGAGTATTTGGGTGAGGATTAGTATGGAATTGGCTTCTTGTTCATTGTCAACTGTCATCTAGGAGGAGCAAAATGGGATGTGGGCACATGTTGTTGCAAGGTGCATAGGTTATAGGGAACAAGGAGAAGGTTGAAGATTTGGGTTTTTTGTTTTCCAAGAACAAGGATGAGCGAACAAGCAACTGCTGGGTTGTTGTTGAGGACTAGAGGGGATGAACAAGTCGGAAGGTAGAAAGGTAACTCTCTCTCTCTCTCTCTCTCTCTCTCTCTCTCTCTGGGAAGGAGTGTTGTACACTGAGCTATTGTTAGTACAAAAAAGATATAACCAGCAAGACTTGGTGAGATGCCTCAAATCCAACATGGCAGTAATTTAGACCCAACATGCTTCTGCTGTCCAAATCTCCCTAATGTGCAGAGCTGTTAGCTGAATTCTTGAGCTTGAATATCCCTGGCAGATCCACTGCCCCTTCCTCTTTGTTTAGGCACCCTGGCCTGTTTAATCAATTAAATGACCTCCTCTTCTTGGTTGTTTACCTGTCCAGGAAAAAAAACATTTCTCCTGCCCTCAATCTTCTCAAATATTGTTTGGGTGCTTTAGACACTATTAATAAATAAATTGGAGGACTTGACGGCACTTTATTGGAATGTATCCATTTTCCTCTAGGTGACTGGAGTCTTCCAGCCCCCTGGTTTATACTCGACATTTCTGTGATAACCTTCGTGTCTAGTATGCATAATGATTTGCTTTAAATTGGCTGGCCATTGGTTCTCTAAATCTATTTATCATGCCTCATTACAAATTGGGTGGCCTTATTTATGTATGGAACATTAGGTGATCTGCCACTAGATATATTGCAAATAAAAATGATCAAAGTCCTTCATGATGCGATAATGATGCTGCATCCTTGAGCAACCGATCTGCTTACCTGGGCAATGGAAAAATCTGGTTTGTTCACAACAAAGTGGGCTTACAGAATCATTACATCATGGTATGCCCCCTCAGTGACTTATAATGAAATTTGGCACCCCTGCATTCCTCTGAAATCATCATTTATGACTTTTTGAGCCCTCAGAAAGTCACAAAGGATGATTTACAATTGAGCTAAAAATCTGTTTGCTTCATTGTTCCAACTTATTCTAAGCAACATAAGCTTTTTAGCAGAATGTAAGACAATTCTGTGGAGGGGCATGTTTAAAATCCTCAAAGATTTACTGGAACGTCAAAGCCTTCCCATGTCACCTTGCCAGTCCAAGTATGATTAGGCCTTATAATCATTGGATTTGTGTATAAAAGAATTTGACGTGCATTGATGCAATTTTACTCTATACAAACTTTTTGAATCACCCTCTAACAAATAGTTTCTATTATATGAAAATCAGATTTTTCTTTTCCAATTTTGAATTTTGACGGAAGATGAGGCTCCTACATGTCAGGTCCAGTGACAAATCATATTGTATCTGAAAGCCCACCAACACTCTCACACCTAGTCACTAAACAAAGTTCATCTCCATTTTACATTATTTCTCCTCTCTGATCGGTTCCATACAGCTTAAAAGTTGTCCTCACTTCGATCCTTCTTTTGCTCAGATCCAGGCTCACATTTCTTCTGTGGACTTCTGATGGACAATGTTTTAGATTGTTCTTATTTAATTTGACATTTGGACATCTTCTTGTTACTCATCTTCATAGTTGTCATGGTGTCTGCCTAGGTGGCAAGGTCTAGGTGCAAGTGCGCCTAGTTGGGCCTACAAAAGGCGGCCCAAAGTGCCGCTTAGGCATGCCAGGTTGATCTGCAATGTGTGGTCAGATCAAAGGTAGATTGGACTCCACACACTTCTTCAGCATGGTCGCCCAGCCATCTCCTACCGCCCCACCATTTTGACTGTGTACTCTCTCTCTCTCTCTCTCACACACACACACACACACACACACACACACACACACACACACACACACACACACAAGGGACTCTGCTGCACCGCCTGCAAACAAGGGGGATAAATCTTTGCATAGAAAATTTTATATAACACTTCCTTGCTGGTTAGTTCTTATGGACTTGGACCGCTTAGGTGCTTAGAGGCCTCAAGTGCACCTTGGGTCACCTTACTGCCTTGACAACTATGCTCGTCGTAGACAACACATTTAATTAAGCATCTACTTTTGAAATCTTCTGCTACATGGTGTACTTTTTCGTTCCTTGCAAGGAAGTTGAAGAAAGTAATCATAAGTGAATGAGGAATTTTCTGGTCCACCATAGCTTTTCAATTTGATTGAATAATAAAATGGAACCGTGGTAGTGCCTTGGCTCATTACACATATACACCCTATATATAAACATGGATGCTCATTTCCATCGAGCAATCTCTATGTCCATTTGCTAAAAATTCTTGTACACACACATACACACACTTACAACAAATGATCTCTGTTTATTTGCAGCAATTCCTTGCATGTATACATAAACTTCTCAACAAGAAATCCCTTTATTTATCTACAACTATTCTTACGTGTTATTTGCAATGATTCCCTACTTGCACCACATTGTTTTCCCACTACAGGTATTGAAGTGGGAGGATGTGGATATAGGGGAGCCAAAGGAAGGTGAGATCCGTGTGAAGAACAAAGCCATTGGCCTCAATTTTATTGATGTCTATTATCGCAAGGGGGTCTACCAAACTACTTTACCATTCATTCCAGGTAATGTGTACACCCTTTTATCTTTCCGGGTAGGTGAGACTTATGCTGTTGTTATCATATCAATTAAGAGAGAGGAACACTAGTGAAAAGAACCGGAAAAGTGTCTCTCGGTGACATTCAAGCATTGACTTCTACAATAAACGGATCAAAATTTTTTCGGAGTTCTCACATAAATAATCACATTCCTTCATTTTGCTAACATATGTCATATTGTGTTAAATGTATAAGCTGCTCTCTGTTGTAACAACCCTTGGACACCTAGGAAGAGCCCATTTAATTGTGATCACAGAGTGGTTACACCTTAAACTTCACAGATCCTTTCAAGCCTGTATTTCAAAATGTTGCAGACATTCATATCTTTATTTTATCCTGGTGGTCAATGTAGCAGTGAGTAATCTTGTCTTTTTCTATGCTTAGGTGTTTAATTGAGTTTGGAGAGGGCAATCTGGCCACCTTAATTTCTTTCCTTATTCAGTGCTTTTTTGTTATGCTTCCTTTTCTTATTCAGTGTCTTTTTGTTACCTGCGGGGAAGGGCCCTGTAAAGAGTAAAATAACTTGTAAATAATCAGAATATGGAAGACCTCTGAAACATCCAAAATATCTTTTCAACTTGGATTTTCATCATTAAATCTGTATCTTCTCTAAATCTATCAAGTAATCAAATTATTATCCATAATCCAATTGCCTTTTGAAATGGGCCCTTGATACCTGGATTCTGTAGCTTAGTATCCATGAACTTGTGGGACTCGTCAAATTTCATTTTTGTTGTGTTTCATTGGATGAGATTTGGAATGTGGTTTTAGCTGGTATTGGATCATAATTTCTGAATTTCACTAGATGAGACTTGGAATGTGCTTTTAGCCAGGTATTGGATCATAGTTTCTGAATTTCATATGTAGATTCTTGCAAGCATTGTTAATGTCAAGTGATGGGGCCGCGTTATGTCAGGTTCAGGTGCATTAGGTTAGATTGCCAACTATAGTTGTTAAGTTGACAAGGCGAGCTTGGGTTCCCCAGGCACCTAAGCACTTAGGCGGCCACTTAGGCAGTGCCAGGGCGGCAAGTTCAAGAGAGAGAGAGAGAGAGAGAGAGAGAGAGAGAGAATGCGCCTATTATTTCTAGCATGTGAATATTAGTGGGGCTCTGACTAACACTAAAGTAAAGAAAAAAGATGAAGTAGGTTAAAAGGAGAGGAGAAGGGGAAAAAGAGCAGAGTTAGAAGGGGAAGGAGAAAACAAATAAAATCCGAATAAGATATATGAAAAAAATATAGATTTTAATATTAAAAATTGAGAGAGGGAGGGAGGAGAGAGGGGGCAGAGAGAGAGAGAGAGACAAAGAGAGAGGGGAGTTGGAGGAGTGCCTAGAGCTTGATTTACCTATGACTAGGCGATGCCCATGCCAGGTAGCCAAGGCACCCAGACAAGTGAGCTTGGGTTTAGGGTCGAGCCAGACAGCCCAAGGTGCGCAGGCGGGTGCCTTGGACAGACTGGTCCGTCTTAGTGGGTGCCTTGGGCTCCTTTTCGGGCCCAGAAAAGGTGCCCCAGCACCTTGGGCCTGGATTAGCGCCTGGTTGTCTAGGCGACTGCCTTGACAACTATGGGATATATATGATGAAATATGATTTCTTGTAAGGGTATACATGGCAATGCCAACTGAAATGTAAGCTATGACACAATTTTTTATGTGGTATTTGCTACATTTTGAGGTAACAGTGGGGCCTGGAGATGAGAAAATGTGATGGCTCATATGAGAGAGAAACTAAATGTTTGTCTAAACATGTCTAATATGTCCCTTGGTATTATCTGGTAAGTGGTAACTTCAAAAAAATTAATTTCAGAGATGCTTCCTGAAAGAATATAGAGAAAAATTCCCATGTTCCAAATTGTTGGGGGTACTTCCTAGGTGTCTTGACTCAGGTAAGTAAGGCAGTAAGGCAATTCCGTAGGATGGGCAGATTGTCACCAAAGTTATGTTGCCTCTGACTGTTGATGTGTCAGTGGTGGGTGGAGCAGCAGGAGAGCACTTGCCCATTGTTCTAGGACTTGGTGACTTTCTTCTAAATGAGAGATGCTGCTGATGTGCAAGAAAGAAGCTTGCTGATACGTGACGAGGCAAAAACAAGGGACAATAGCTGGGAGTATTCTCTCTTAAGAGCATACTTTTGTAGGACTCATTAGACCTCAGAATCTCATCAGTATCACATTTTAGTTCCATGATAATTAGTTGTTCTATAAAACCTCCCTTTGAATGCCTGTGAAACTCAAAGGGAGGTTTTATAGAACGGCTGTGAGGCCTGCTTTGTTATATGGTATCGAGTGTTGGGCAGTACGAAAAGAACACATTCAGAAAATGTGTGTAGCAGAGATGAGGATGTTGAGATGGATGTGTAACAAGACTAAGAAAGACAAGATTAGAAATGAGCGTATCCGCAAGGACTTAGGGATAGCCCCAATTGATAGTAAAATGAGAGAAAATAGACTTAGGTGGTTTGGACATGTGTTTCGTCTCCCTAACTCAGCGCCAGTTAAAAGATGTGATCGAATCTTAGTGGATGTTAGTAAAAGAGCTCAAGGAAGGCCTAAAATGAGATGGTGTGATGTTATTAGGAAGGATATTAATTTCTTCTGTTTAAATATGAATATAGCACTTGATAGAAACCTTTGGCGGAACAAAATTCATGTAGCCGACCCCAAATAATTGGGATAAGGCTCTGATGATGATGATGATGATGATGATGATGATGATAATTAGCCGTAAACCAACGACATTTTCTAGTGCCATTTCTTATACTTTTCTACTACTTGTCTTTGCAGGTAGGGAAGCCGTTGGAATTGTCACAGCTGTAGGCCCTGGACTGACAGGCAGGAAAGTAGGTGATGTTGTTGCTTATGCAGGTAACCCTATGGGTTCCTATGCTGAAGAGCAAATCCTTCCGGCAGATGTTGCGGTCCCTGTTCCACAGTCCATTGATCCTATCGTGGCAGCTGCCATCATGCTTAAGGGCATGACAGCCCAATGCCTTCTTCGAAGATGCTTTAAGGTTTGCTCTGGGTTAAGTTCTACCCCATGTTTTGTTTTATTCTTGGGGACGGGCATATTGTTATGCACTTGCTGACATGTGCCCATGTCATCTATCTACCTGTTAGGACTTTGGAGTTATTTGTATTTATCTTGCTAGGTGGAGCACGTTTAACCTTGACTCTTCATATTGATTGCCAATTTGCCATTAATGAAACTTGACTTACTGGCCTTGCAAAAACTAATTCTCTACTTTCTTTAGCAAGGAAGTAAATGTCTTGTAAGTTCTTTTTCATATTGCTATCTACATGCAGCCTAGAAGAAAAAACTGAGTTTGGTAAGGCTTATCGGCAAGCCATTTACTTTTATGCTGTTCAGCATTGACATTACTGTCAATAAGAGTTTGGTAAGCCAATAGATTTGCATCTAATCACATTACCGTGGTGATCTATGGTCTTCTTGTAACCCAGGTTGAACCTGGTCACACAATCCTCGTTCATGCTGCAGCTGGAGGGGTTGGATCTTTGCTTTGCCAGTGGGCTAATGCCCTTGGGGCTACTGTCATTGGTACAGTATCCACCGAGGAAAAGGCAGCTCAAGCAACTGAGGACGGATGCCACCACGCCATAATCTATACCAAGGAGGACTTTGTTGCCAGGGTCGAGGAAATAACATCAGGGAAAGGGGTGAACGTTGTTTATGATTCCGTTGGAAAGGACACATTCAAGGTATGCTTATAGAGGGATTGCACTAGAATTCAGTCTTCTTACTACAGTCTAGCCATGAATTTTGAGGATCTTTCTTTCCAAGGAAGGTGCCTGGCTGGCTTCCCTTGGGCTGACTTTGTCGTCTCCAAAGAAATCATAGAATATGAGAATCAATTATCTCGTGATATATCTGAAGCCTGTACTTGTTCTGCTGGGGGGTAATCAAATGTTGATATACTAGTTTATTGTTTGCTGGTGATGATCTTAGAAAGTCACACATATATTAATTAGGTTTTACTTTTTCACAGGGTTCGCTTGAATGCTTAGCTCACCGTGGGTATATGGTCTCCTTCGGGCAGTCCTCCGGTGTACTAGATCCTGTTCCGTTGTCGGATCTTGCCTCAAAATCTCTCTTCTTGACAAGGCCCTCACTTTTTCACTACAATGCCACGCGAGACGAACTGTTGGAGTCAGCGGGGGAATTGTTCGCCAATGTTGCATCGGGTTTCCTGCGTGTTCGTGTTAACCACACTTACCCACTTTCGGAAGCAGCAAGGGCACATGCAGACTTGGAGGATAGGAAAACGTCTGGCTCCATTGTGTTGATCCCGGTGGCAAATGTTGAGTGAGCTATGTTCTGCACAGGTGACTATAGGCTATGCTAGATTGTTCAGACAGTCAAATCTTTGATTATGTTCTGAAGTCATTTGTGAACGTGGGGTTGCTGCTGGACTGTATGGATATTTAAGACATCTTCTAGTCAAAATAAGTGAGGAGAGAAAAGAAAAGGAGTTACTAATAGTTTGCCAATTACTTTATACTTGCTAAACCCAAATGAGTTTAGAATCAAATGGTGTTGGTCTTGGCTTCACATCCTGCGAAATTCATGTTGTCGACTTCACAGGTACATAAACTTGCTGTCAACCTGACCTAGTCTCGCCATTTTTAGTGAGAAATGCTGTTATGCACACTAGAATTGGTTATAGGAGCCATTGGGCTGTGGTTGTTTCCCAACTTTGTTAATCGGAATGGGGTTTAACCTACTTCTCCAAAGTTAATGACGCGGATGCTTATTTAAATTAATCGAACTATGCACAGAATAACATGAGGTTTCATCGAGGGAGGGCAATCAAGTTGCTGATTCCTTAGCTTCTTTTGCTGTCCATGGTGAGGCCAATTGTGAGTTTTATTCCAGAGGTGATTTGCCTCAGTTCTCCAGGGGCTATATTACTGCTGATGCGAGTGGTCTGCCTGCACATCCGGTGCAGGCGTTGTTAGTTTCATGGAGTCGTTTATTGTATTTTTTTCTCTTTCAGCTGAGTTCTCTATTGTATTTTTTTTCCGTAGTTTCGGCAGGGGTATGCTCGGGTGATTTGTCTTCTCATTCTTTATTAATAAAATCCTCATTTGTTTGGTCACTAAGGTGGAACATTCCCCTCCCCTGAAGAGGGGGGGGGGTGTACTCTCCCTTGGCTACTAAGAAATGATTTTCTTTTAAAAAAATATGAGGTCTCATCTGATTGTCATGTACATGCTGTCCCTTGTTATCTCGTCCCAGTTTCATAACACATACTTCTGCACTGCAAATTAAAGGAAATACGGTTCTTCTTTCTTAGTAGCTCGAGCTTTTGGTCCAATGTTTAAGATTTGATCTTAACATTTGGCATCAAAGCGAGATTGTAAGTTTGAATCCGCCATGTGTAGTTGTGGGGTGAGAGGGGGGGGGGTGAAGGGGAGCTTGTTGGATTATAAGGTTTAACGTCTCCCTATTTACTTATTATTAAGTGGATTATTGTATCCATGTAGGAGTATTGGTGCTTGACAGCCCATCCCACCGCACAGACTAATTGCCGTGTGTGCAAAGTCTCTCCGATCTCCTCACAGTTCATATAATTGTGAGATTCTGTGCTACCAAATAAAAGAAATATAGTCTGTCTTCGTTATCAGCTTAAGCTTTTGGCGTAACGGTTAAGACTTAAATCACGAGAGAATGGAACATTTGCATCAGAATCCCACAACTTATTCTTGGCTTAGGCGTAAATATGCTGGTGGTTTTGCGACTCTAATTTCTGTGTTCTACGCATCTCAGTGAGGGAAAAATGAGAAAAATTAGAGCAGATCTACTAGGAGCCTGGCAGACACCATGCTTATGAGGAAGTGGTGAATTAGTTTTACATAACAATCTTCTTAATCTACTCCTTTATGGGACAGAAAGGAGATTCTTTCAAACGAAGAGTGCTGCAATCCGGGAATCAAGTAGATGAAACTCAAGACTTGAAGCTGGTTTAGGGATTGCTACATCCCAAGATTGCAACTGATCCCTAGCTACATAATTATATCTCGGATATTTATTGAATCTCTCACCGCTAAGAGCAGGTAGAAACTTCGGATGATCTCTTTTCCTTTGGCACTATTCATGTCTTTGGAAAAGTTCTTGAATTATCTGAAGTTTAGCAAGCCACCAGATGTTAGTTACTTCAAAGGTATGATCTTCATTAATGCTGTTCCAGAATGATCCTACCTCATATCTATATATGTTGTATACTAACCTAAAAATTTTCAAGATTTTTTTCCACATGAAAATATGAGCTCCACTAGAGAATCGTCCATGATCGTTCCTAATTAATTACTCACACTTTACCAATCATAATTTCATTCGAACCTGAAAAATCAGACAATTAAGCGGAGACTCCTCCACATGGGTGGATCAAAGTAATTTTTGGTTGTTCAAAACTTAGGTTGCGTTTGGTATCACTTCTTATGCACTTCTCTTCTTCATGTTCGCCATTTTAAACCCTCCCCTCCGATGATTGAAATCCATTTGAAAATTTGTACCAAACGCAATCTTAAATGAAGGTTTAATTATGACATATTTTCAGTAGGGATAGAAACACTTCCAAATTTATCTGCTTCGTATCTATCTCTGTGTTTATAACAACCTGTGATCCTCGGTCGCCGTGAGACCAACACAGAGTTGGTTTTCCCGGCCTCGATCTAGACTCAAGTTATGCACATGGAGGTCCGGAGAACTGGTTCGAAACCAATCGTGCACGAAACGTAGGGAGCGACCCTTGACCTAACTCCTCAAGGCGAGATCATGCACGAAGCGCAAGGCATCTCTCTCCACTAGTGGAGTGTCACTCAAGGCCTTCACGTACAAGGCACCTGACCAAAATCGAAAATGAAAATCAGATCATTAAGTGGAGAATCCTCTACATGGATGGAACAAAGTAAAATTTTTCTTGCTTTGTTGGTGCCTCCATGTTGCTATTGCTTTTCATCTAGATGGAGCTCAAATGTGTACCTTAAGATGTCATACAACATCTAGTTAGGGGATTCTTAAGATGTCAAAAGATACACAGAAGGCATTGTACGTGGATGTCCCATGGAGTGCCAGAGAACACGTCAATTTTATTATAAGATGTTGAATAGTTACGAAGATTAATGGAAAGTCTAAGATTAATAGGGAATGAAATAAAGTACCCGAAATCCAACTTTTCACCTTTTACTGAGGCAATGTAGCCGTTTATAATGATTTCTCGATGCCCAACCTGTTAATCAGCTTAGTGCAGGAGGGTTAGGTGACTATCGATGTGCATGCGTCAAAGTTAATTGTCAATATATGCGATTGAGGACTGCCCCGTATCATCCCTTGAGAGAATTCGCTTCTACTGCCATTGCCCTCACTACCCATGGTCTCTAGCAGTGGCGATGACAACCTTCACTCAAATGCTAGCCTCATGTTCCACTTTTGCTCCCTCAACTTCCCAGCTCCATAGCCACCTAGCTAACTTGTATGGAACAATGCATAAGAAGCAGACAGTTCGGATGGTCATGATATATATAGTATGGTTGTGACTTGAATCCATGGCCTCTTTTTAAGAAACCTAGCCATATGAGAATTGAAGGATATATTGATGCAAACTATGCTGGCTCTGAGGATGACAATAGGTCAACAACTAGATATTGCACTTTACTTGGGGGCAACCTAATCACCTGGAGAACCAAAAAGGAGACTGTGTATGCCAGATCTAGTGCTGAGTAGAATACATAACAATGGCACACGATCTCACTGATCAGTTGCCATGGCTAAAGCTTCTTCTAGGTGATCTATGAATTCAGTCTGAGCTACTCATGAAGCTTTATTGTGACAACAAAATAACAATTGGTATTGCAACAACCCACACGACCGAGCCAATTAAGCATATTGAAACTGACTGGCATTTTATAAGAGAGAGATTAGATTCTAGAGAGTTATGCTTACCTCATGTGAAGTTTCAAAACTAGGCAATAGATCTCTTCACCAAGACATTAACTGAACTTCAGTTTACTTCAGCCTTAGGCAAGTGGAGTATGTGTGATATCTATGCTAAACTTTAGGGAGAGTGCAGAGGAGTAGACAGTTAAGGGTAGTTTTAGATATATTTATAATTTTTATTCTTTTAAGATTCATCTTATGATTTTTTTCTTTATTTTTAATAACCGGGTACACCATAGAGGGAGATGAATAGGTGTGCCGTTAAAAATAATAGCATATTAAAATTTATACTATAGTTACGTAGCAAAATATTTAACGTGAGAATGCAAACAACTCACAGGAGATAAAGATTTTATACTAGTTTGGTCAGCCTTCTTGACTTACTCATGTCTAGTCTCCCGGTAACTAGCCCGGGATGTTCACTAACCTTTCGTCAAAAGTTACATTAGCTATTTTCCAGCGTCAGCTCCCCAGATGATCTTCACAGAACTCAGCGGATCCTTTCCTGTGGTTATTTCAAGAACTACAACCTAGCTGATTTTGATCAGGTTCAGCTAACCAAATCATGCATGTTAAGTGACTTAGATTTTCAAGTGATTACACATCTATCTATTAGCTTTCCAAGAGCTAGTCACCTAACTGATTTCACATAGGTATCAACCGACCAACCAATCACACCTTGTGTTGGTGACCCAAAGCAATAAATACTCTTTCAACATATAGTTTTACAAAGAATAAAAATAAATGAACAATCAGATAGAAAGAGGAGGAAGAAAGTAGAATATCGTTACACAACAATACTCTCCTCTTAAATGCTTCCTAAGATGAAGGACTTCAGAGATGGTGCTTTGAATACAGTGAAGTCCTCCTTTACATGAATGCGCAGGAAGCAGAATGCTAAGATTACCTTGAATGCACTAGAGAGCTTTAATTACTTGATCGTTTGTTGCTCGCTTGGATGGGTTTTGTTCTTCTACAAGTCCCGGTTATTTAAAGCTCCAAGCTTAGTTGTATCCGTTGGATACTATTAATTACTTTTTAACAGTCGAATCCTAGTCTAACGTTCAGGAGACAGATTAGTTAATAGTCTTCTATTTCTAAGGTAGCAAGTGAATTAAATTCTTGCTGTCGTTAGTATGTTAATTTCCCTTTTTGTGCAATTTCTCTTCTAGCTGTTGCTATCTGTATCTCTGAAATAATACTACAAATATTCTTTCTCGTGTAGAGACATGAGATAAGAAGCAAATTCAAATTACAAACGCTCGAGAGAAAATCATGCATGGATATATCTTAAAATATTGCAAAGAGCACAAGGGGATTTTAAATAAACATTCTTTCTGTCTTCGAGATGAACCCGTCGTAGAGATACAATGCATTTAATGTGTCTGCACTGTTTATTTTGACTATTCAATGCCACTCCTTAATTTAGTTTCGCTTACGTGATAAAGGAAGGGGGCATTAAATAATATAGATCATTTACGTGTATGACGCTATAGAGTTTAAGTGTTTTGTAGATGCCTTACTGTATATTTGGCTTTGCAATTAACAAGTCAAAAGGTGTTCCACGTGAACCGCGCAATAAAGATTAATACAAACAATTTTATCTTTGTTTGATAGAAATAGATGAAGCATCGTCTACTTATTCTTCTATATGCCTTGATCATTTTTTTACTTTCGATGAAGCATCGTCTATCTATGTTTTTTTTCTTATTCACTTTGACATTGTCTTATTTATTCTCTTAGACGAAGTTATGTCTATTCGGATATTTTGTGGTTATTGACTATAGACGAAATATCGTCTAACTGATCGTCTATCGTGAGTTAGACGGAATATCATTTATCATATCTTCAGTTTAGATGATGTATCATCTAAAGTTGATCTTTTGTCTTTTTGCTTGTAGACGAAATATCGTCTAACTCAGTATATCGTGAGTTAGACTGAGCTTGTTCAAGTAGACGTTGTATCGTATATTTCTTGTTTTGTCGTTTTCTTGTCAGATGGAGTATTATTTATTCAATCTATTTTAGATGATGTATTGTCCAAACGATGAGTTTTTATCTTTTTTTAGTTTAGACGGAACATCGTATATCCATTCTGATTTAGACTTTGTACCTTCTATCATTTCATTTAATCTTAGATCTTTAGAATAAGTTTCATCTAATAGTACAATTTTACCCATTTAGACTGTGTATCATCTAACTTTATATTTTTATCCTTTTCTAATTAGATGCTTTAGTTAGACGATACATCATCTATCTCTTTTTACATTATCTATCAACTCTAAATTAGACGTTGTATTGTCTAATTATTTGTCCATCTAGACTTAGACGATAGATCATCTATCTAAGGATCTTCAGACGATTAGATAATCTATTCTGTAATCTATCCTTGGACTTTAGACGAAGTATCTAATGCTTTTGTCTATAGTTTAGGACTTAGACGGAGGATTGTCAAATTCAAATGTTTGTCGTTTTGTTTATTAGATGATATATCGTCTATGCTATGTTTGATTAGACGATGTATCGTCTAATTTTATCATCTTTATGTATTTAGATGATATTATCTTCATTTTATCTCAAATATCGTCTATTCTCTATCATCTATAGATTTAGGTTAAACTTATAATCTTTTAATTATTGGGATAAATTATTATTTATTTTATCATAATCTAAAATAATAAATATGTAGAAAAGATATTTTCCCAACATTCTTGACTACCCACTTTAATTATAAGGGATAATCTTTTACTTGTATTTTTTATTAAAAGAATAGACAAATATAAGAGAGACATTTTGGCCTGACAAGGGTATTGAACTCTTCTCTCTTTTCTAAGTCTCTTTCTCTCGTGGCCCTACTCTCTTTCACCCATGCTCTCTCTTTGTTTATCAACATCATGCTCTAAAAGGTCTTGTGGTAGGTGTGAGACACTTTAATTATGTAAGCCTCATAAGACGTAAGACTTAAGGCACAATGAGACTTAAGTCTCAATAGTCTAAAAAAATAATCTTAAAACTATCAAAAGAGTTAAAAATAAATTTAGTTTTCATATGTTAATACTATCTCAACTCAATAATTATATCCATTTTATCTCAAAAGTATTTAATCATGTTTTAAGGATAATAAAAGAAACCTAAGTCTTAGATCTATTTTATAACATCTCATTATATCACCTTCTCAATTGATGCAAAAGTCTCAAGTAAATACTTTGATGTAGTGAATGCATCGAGATGTATCACCTCAATCAACAAAAGACTTAATTTTCAAGTAAAAGGTTTGAGGTGTATGAGTCGATATATTTTTCTAATGCCTTATTTTGAGACTTAAGTCTTACGTACCGCCCTTAGGCGTCGCCTTTTTAAACAATGATGAATATAGATTAATAACAACAAATAAATTTGATAAGAAAATAAAGATTTTGTTTCTTAGTTATCTAAATGATTGTTGCTGCTTTGAATAAGAAAAACAATTCTTTTTCTTATCAATCATAACTATCCGATATACTTGGACTTACATGCACATGACAGACTGGCATAGAAAGACGTTATTATTGGACCCAATGGTTTATTAGTAGTTTCCTTAATCTTCTGATTTTAGAGGCTTGCGAGTTGCTAATAGTTCTAAAATAGTGCAACATCCGTTCATATACTTCTAATGCAATTTTGTGAAATAAAAGAGAAGGGAAAAATATGTTTCTTTGTCATTAATACGGCTATTTATGCAAATCCTAAATTAATCTTATAGAGCTAATTACTTTTATCACTCAAGAAAAATCAGTTAAAAATGGGAAAGAGTCCTAAATTTATAGTGAATATAAACAATCAGATGGATAATTAACTTGTTCAACAGAGAAAAAGGGGGGACTAGGTATACGGAAAGAAATTCCAGAAAATGCAAACCAGACCTTTACAAACTTTCTATGCTTCTCATGGTACAAAGTGTAAGTTACGTAGAAAACATATGTTTCATCCCAATCTGGTTCTCCTACATCCTTCGGACCTCGGATCATTTGCGTGACATACAGATGAAAAAAAAAACACAAAACATCCAGATTTTAGCAAAGACCAATCCAGTGTCCTACCGTATGAAAACTTCGCAAATGGAACATGAGATGCAAATGCTACCAGCAGGATCCACACTTTGAGGGAGGATATAGTGGCCAGGCTTGAACACATGACCGGGGAAGGTTATGAAGAAGGCAGCAAGAACCTGGGAAAACACTGCCACATGTTGTCCCTGCAGAAAAGCAGATCAGTGTGGAAGAGAGATGAGGCGGGTGAGGAAAGAGAGACTTTCTTTCCTTGAGCAGACATGGTGGATAAGGAGCAGATTGATCATGGGGGACAATACACATTGGATGAGGTGAAATAAGTAGAGGAGAATGTGTGGCCCATTGTTTAAAAAGATGGCATCTCAAGATACTAATTAAGACTTAAGTCTCAAGTTTGAGACATTAGAAAAATGTCTTGAGCCATGTGTCTCATTCCGTTTACTTAAGGTTTACGTATTTTTTTGATTGAGATGATAATGCTTTCACCACCTCATGATATTTACTTGAGACTTGTGCATCATCCGAGAAGATGAGATATAATGAGATATTTGTAAGGTAGACTTAACACTTATGTTTCTTTTATTATATATCTTTAAAGCATAATTTAGTAATTTTTTCTCAGTAGTTACATTTTTTTTTGTTAACGGGGAGGGGATATAACCGAGTTCAAACTCGGGACCTCCCCCATACGGGGAAGGGTGGCAAACCAACTGCGCCTAACGCAGTTGATTCATAATTCAATACCATTGAAATAACATGAATCAATCGTTGAGTTGATGGATATAGTATTAACACATGAAAATTAAGATTATTGTTTTTAGCTCTTTTGATAATTTTAAGATTATTTTCTTAGTCCATCTAGACTTACGTCTTGTTGTGATTTACATCTTACGAGGTTTATATAATGCGTCTCACAACTATTTCAAGATCTTTTAAATTATGCATATACCTCTTCAGTCTAGTGTATAGTTAAGAGAAATCTTGGTCTTTGTGACCTGACGATATGTTAGGTGAATATTCTGTGCTTTGAAAACCCCGGCATAAGTAGATCTTTAATCACCAAGTACCGAGAATGATTGAAAAGACAAAAGGATTCATGGGACCAATTCTTCAAGCATAGTTTCAGAAATGTTGCCTATATTTTTGTCAACGAAGAGATATCTTTTACAATTCCCATGGAGGATCTTTCCTGCATGAAGACAGATCCAAAGCTCCAAAGAATAGAGGGCTCCATATTTCACAGGTAAGTTTTGCTCATGATTGAATTAATATCTTCTTTAAACATCATGGGCAGATGGCTAATTAAGGAAATAGCCTCAGTATTAGAGCAGTTGCGTTGCTACTCTCTCAGTCTTGAAAGTTAATTCCATGAAGAGCACAGTTTACAGTACTGGTGCAAGGGTGAAGCGCAAAGTTGAAACTTAATTCCATGAAAAGAACTGCTTATATATATGTTTGCTTGCAAGAAGGGTTCTCCACCTGTCCCAGAGTTAGATCTTCCCCGGCCCTCTCCTATCGAAAGCTTTGCATGTGGACTGACTTTGCCGACTGGGATTATATATGAGTAGGATAAATGTTGCATGCGTTTCGTCCTGGAGAACTAAGATGCTCTTCTGGACAGGATGTCTAGGGCTACGGCCTGTTGTGTTCCCTACGCACATCATACTCCAATTACTGGTGAAGACCCCTTATTCCACCCTTATTCTATTATCAAAGAGCCGTGTAAGGCTGTGTTTGATAACTCTTAAGGGGGCTATTATGTCTGAAGCGGTAAGAGGGTAACCAAATTAAGAGTAGTGTCTGATAAAATATCTAGTTTCAGATCTTAGGGACGGTTCACCGGTTGTCTTAATGGCTACGCTAAGAAGTATAGCTAGCTTATCGCTTAGGAAAGGACTGATCCGAGGCCATGCGCTGGAAGGGCATCCGTTGTCTGCAAGGCGGCCAGTTGAAGACTTCGATGATGCGGATCAATTACGATTGGAAAATGATAGACTTCTGCAAGGCCATCAGCCTTTCTAACATCGATCACGATGCTCAAGATGTAGCTAAAACAAAGTTCAATTTAACCTCTCACACCTAAGAGCAGATATTTTAGAATGGCAAACAAGAAGGGAAACACTGAGAAAGAGGCAGTGAAGAGAAAGATTATTCTAAAAATTCCTGAAGTCTCACTCCCTCCCCTCATGGCCGGAGGGGAGGGGGGGTCCCAGCCTGCGCCTCCTTCTTGGGCTTCCCTCAGGCCATCGTCGCATCCTGATGGTGCTCCCGGTGGTGCTCACTCCGCCGCGTTCCTGAACCATCCCGCTCTCGCCTTGGCTGTTCGGACGAGGAGTTCGTCTCCGTGCTCCGCCTTCGTTGTTCGGTTGTGGGAGCTCTGCTCCCTTCCTTTGCTGCCGTCCGGGCCTTCTCCGGCGACGGCAGTTCGACCGCTGCTCTCTCTCGCCTTTCTACGTTCATGGGCTTGTCTCCCTGCCCCTCCTCTGCTTCTGCCGTCCGCGCCCGTTCGACGGCGGCGCTCCCTTCGCGCTATTCGGATGTGGGTTGCTACTCTCCGGCTCCAACCGAGGAGCGCCACGTTCATTCCCATAGCTACACGCCTTCGCAACCCCTCGCGTCTGGGTCTTCTCTCGCTTCCCTTGTTGCTCCGCCAGAGTACCCATTGCCTCCTACAACCGTGACTGGCCTTGCCTTTCTGCCCGTTTCTCCTCCACCCACTGCGGCACTTCTATCTTCATCGCCTCTTCCTTCGCTAGCGCTCTGCCCGGCGTCATCTGCTATAGGCGGTTTGACCGCTGTTGACCTTGATGGGACAGGTCCCATTTACGGTACTCTGTGTTGGGGATAGAACACCGGAGTACCCAGAACAGGAGGACAAACAACAGAGAAGGAATAAGAGAAAACCAATCGCACAAGAATACACAGGGATTTTTACGTGGTTCGGAGGCAAGAGCCTTCCTACGTCCACGGCCGCAGCAGGATTCCACTAGATAATCACAGACACCTTACAATACAAAGAGACAGCCCGCCCTTTTATACTAGGAGATTAGGGCGTCATTAGTCAGGACATTAAGGACAATAATACCCCTAATAAATGTAAACCCTCTTCTGAGATATATCAGACACGCATGCTCGCCTGTCCCCCCAGATGCTCTCCTAGGACCGAGCATGCCCTCCAGCGACTGCAGATGCTCCCCTAGCATCAGACCATATCAATGCATTTGCCAAGACTGCGTCGACGCATTACCAAGACTGCGTTGACGCATCGCCAGACAAGGTCGACGCATCCAACCCAGACAGCATATGCTCCCCTGGAGCAGCGGTTGCTCCCCTGGCGCTGAAGGATGCTCCCCTGGAGCAGCGAATGCTCCCCTGGAGCAGCGAATGCTCCCCTGGAGATGGCATAAGCTCGCCATGCTTCCCTGATGCTGTGAATGCTCCCCTGGAGCAGTGGATGCGCTCCTGAGACAGAGTGTGATCCCGTGCAGAGGCACACGAGTTCTGACTCCACACTCTAACAATCTCCCACTTGGAGTCTGAACTCCAAACAAAGCAAGCATCTCAATGTATCAATCCTGCTCACTATAACAGTAGAAATAAACTGCTACGGCAACCCTCCATCAATCATCCATGGAGGCCAACTGAGGACTTGCACAGTCTCAGTTTCTCTGTGGTAACCACCTTGGTGAACATGTCTGCTGGGTTCTCTGCACCAAGTATTTTCTCCAGCAGCAAAACATCATCTTCAAGCAAACCACGAATGAAGTGATACTTCAGTTGTATGTGCTTAGTCCTTGCATGAAAGACTGGGTTCTTGGCAAGGTGAATCGCACTTTAACTGTCACAAAACAACACACTGTTGCTTTGTTCCTTGCCCAACTCCTTCAGAAAATTTTTCAGCCATACCATCTCTTTGCTAGCTTCAGAGATAGCTATATACTCTGCTTCTGTTGTTGAGAGAGCAACAACCTTCAGAAGTTTTAAAACCCAACTCACTGCAGTGCCACCCAAAGTATAAACATAGCCAGTGGTACTTCTTCTGGTGTCCAGATCACCACCAAGATCTGAATCAACAAAACCTTGTAGGATAACATCACTTTCCTGAAACAAAGTGACTTGCCTGAGGTGCCTTTTAGGTATCTCAGAATCCATTTCACTGCCTCCGAGTGTTGCTTGCCCGGATCTGCCATATGTCTGCACACAACTCCCACTGCATGTGTAATATCCGGCTTGGTACAAATCATGGTATACATCAGACTCCCTACAGCTGATGCATAAGGAATTTTCTTCATGGACTCATGCTCTTCAGCAGACTTTGGTGACTGCTCTTTAGACAGCTTGAAGTGACTTGCCAAAGGAGTGCTAACTGGTTTTGCATCCTGCATGTTGAATCTGCCCAACACCTTCTGGATGTAACCTTCTTGAGATAGCTTCACAGTGCCAGCTGTTCTATCTCTCACAATTCTCATCCCAAGAATTTACTTTGCTGCTCCTAAGTCCTTCATAGCAAATTCCTTTGATAATTATATTTTCAGATTGTTAATCTCTGTCATACTTGATCCTGCTATAAGCATATCATCCACGTACAACAACAATATGATATAACAATTATCAAACTTCTTAAGATAACAACAATGGTCCATATTGCACCTAATGAAACCATTGTTACATATGAATCCATCAAACTTCTTGTACCATTGTCTGGGGGCTTGTTTCAGACCATACAAGCTTTTCTTGAGCTTGCACACAAGGTTTTCTTTGCTTGGGACTGAAAACCCTTCTGGTTGTAACATGTAGATGTCTTCCTCCAAATCACCATGGAGAAAAGCTGTCTTCACATCTAGTTGCTCTAAATGTAAGTTCTCAGCAGCAACAATGCTCAACACCAATCTAATAGTGGTTAGTTTCACAACTGGAGAAAAGATCTCAGTGTAGTCTATACCTTCCTTTTGCTGGAAGCCCTTCACTACCAACCTTGCTTTGTACCTCTTACTGCCATCAGGTTCATCTTTGACTCTGTAAACCCACTTGTTATGCAATGCCTTCTTATTCGTAGGGAGTTTAGTTAGCTCCCAAGTCTGATTCTTTTGCAATGAGTTCATCTCATCTTCCATGGCTAACTCCCACTTAACAGGATCTGTAACCTGCATTGCTTCATCATAACACTCGGGTTCACCTTTGTCAGTCAACAGTAGGTAATGCAAAGATGGAGAATACCTTTGTGTAGGCCTAGGTATTCTTGCAGATCTTCTCAGTTGTACCGGTGTACAAGGCTGTGCTTCTGTTTCAGATACATCCTGTATCTTAGCATTCACATCATCTTGTGAAATTTCTTCTAGCTCAACCTGTCCACCATTCTCATCTTGTTTCCCTGCACTGTCAGATTCTACAACAGTCCTGTCTTTGTACAAGACATTTTCATTGAATATAACATTTTACCTTCTGAGAATTTTTCGATTTTCATCATCCCAAAATCGATATCCAAACTCATCAGAACCATATCCAATGAAAAAGTACTTTATAGACTTAGCATCTAGCTTATCTCTGTCATTAGAATCTACATGCACATATGAAACACAACCAAAGACTCTCAAGTGTGAAAGATTTACCTCTTTCCCTGTCCAGGCCTCCTCTGGAATTTCACCATCCAAAGGGACAGATGGTCTTCGGTTTATCAAGAAAGCTGCTGTGTTAATTATATCTGCCCAAAACATTTTAGGCAGTCCAGCATGTATCCTCATGCTCCTAGCCCGTTCATTCAAGGTTCTATTTATGCGCTCGGCAACTCCATTCTGCTGTGGTGTTCTTGGAATAGTCCTTTCCATTCTAATATCACTAACTGTACAAAAGTCCTTGAATTCCTTGTTGTCATACTCTCCACCATTGTCTGATCTCAGACACTTCACCTTCAAACCCGTCTCATTCTCTACAAAGGTCTTCCAATTTTTGAAAGTGACAAATACATCAAATTTTCTTTTCAAAAAATAAACACATACCTTGCGAGTAGAGTCATCAATGAAAGTGACATAGTAGAGTGAGCCTCCAAGAGATGGTACTGGTGAAGGACCCCATACATCTGTATGTACAAGCTCTAGCTTCTGTGTCTTCAAAGTTCTTACAGTCTTTGAGAATGTAACCTTCTTTTGCTTCCCAAAAATATAGTCTTCACAAAGACCAACTTCCACAGATTTCAAGCCAGACAGTTTACCTTTTGACAGCAGTACCTTCATCCATTTCTCACTCATATGACCAAGCCTGCAGTGCCATATGTTGGAGTCAACTCCTGAATTTGCCACTGCCACTATATCTTTGTTATTGTTGGTCATGTAGAGAGTACCCATCTTGTTGTCTCGTGCTATAATCATAGCACCTTTGGTGATCTTCCAAGATCCACCCACAAAGATTGTGACATAACCTTCATCATCAAGCTGTCCAACAGATATCAAGTTCCTCTTCAAGCCAGGTACATGCCTTACATTCTTTAACTTCCACAAAGTGTCATTTGTGGTCCTTACATTGACATCACCCTTCCCCACAATATCTAAAGGCTCATCATCAGCAAGATAAACCTTCCCAAAGTTTCCAGCAACATAATTTTGCATACTTTCTTTATGTGAGGTAGAGTGAAACGACGCACCTGAGTCAAGAATCCATGACTCTAAAGGAGTGTCAACACAAAGAACTAAAGCATCTTGAACTTGCTCTGCTGCAGCTGCATTGGCGGACTCTTCATTGTGATTTTTCTTCTTTGGAGCCTTGCAATCTTTCTTTAAGTGCCCCTTTTTACCACAATTCCAGCACCCATCACCACCAAACTTTGATTGACCTTTCTTCTTGGACCTAGATCTGCTCCTATCTTGACCCCGCTGTTTTGTTCTTCCCCTGCTCTCTGTATTCAAGGCAGAACTGAGACTTCACCTGATTCCCTTCTACGAATATCTTCGTTAAGAATCAAGTCTCGAACCTCATTAAGCTTCAACTTGCTCGAACCGGAAGAACTACTCACAGCCGTCACAGTTGCACCCCAACTTTCAGGTAAGGAGGATAAAATAATCAAGGCCCTAACCTCATCATCAAAGTTTATTTCTACAGAACTCAACTGAGTTGTAATAACATTGAATTCATTGATGTGGTCTGTAACAGAAGCACCTTCGGCCATCTTCAGATTAAATAAACGACGCATCAAATATACCTTGTTTGAAGCTGAGGGCTTTTCATACATATTTGATAGCGCCTTCATCAATCCTGCTGTGGTCTTCTCGTTCACGATGTTGAAGGCGACGTTTCTGGCCAACGTCAAGCGAACAACTCCGAGTGCTTGTCTGTCTAGTAGATCCCAATCTTCCTTCTTCATCCCTTCCGGCATCGTTCCAAGAAGCGGCTCATGCAGCTTCTTCTGATACAGGTAGTCTTCGATTTGCATCTTCCAGAAACCGAAGTCCTTGCCATCGAACTTGTCGATCCTCACCTTTCCTTCATCTGCTGCCATTACTCCCACTACTCTCTCGAACCAGAACAAGGCTCTGATACCAGTTGTTGGGGATAGAACATCGGAGTACCCAGAACAGGAGGACAAACAGCAGAGAAGGAAGAAGAGAAAACCAATCGCACAAGAACACACAGGGATTTTTACGTGGTTCGGAGGCAAGAGCCTTCCTACGTCCACGGCCGCAGCAGGATTCCACTAGATAATCACAGACACCTTACAATACAAAGAGACAGCCCGCCCTTTTATACTAGGAGATTAGGGCGTCATTAGTCAGGGCATTAAGGATAATAATACCCCTAATAAATGTAAACCCTCTTCCGAGATACATCAGACACGCATGCTCGCCTGTCCCCCCAGATGCTCTCTTGGGACCGAGCATGCCCTCCAGCGACTGTAGATGCTCCCCTAGCATCAGACCATATCAATGCATTTGCCAAGACTGCGTCGACGCATTACCAAGACTGCGTTGACGCATCGCCAGACAAGGTCGACGCATCCAACCCAGACAGCATATGCTCCCCTGGAGCAGCGGTTGCTCCCCTGGCGCTGAAGGATGCTCCCCTGGAGCAGCGAATGCTCCCCTGGAGCAGCGATTGCTCCCCTGGAGCAGCGAATGCTCCCCTGGAGATGGCATAAGCTCGCCATGCTTCCCTGATGCTGTGAATGCTCCCCTGGAGCAGTGGATGCGCTCCTGAGGCAGAGTATGATCCCGTGCAGAGGCGCACGAGTTCTGACTCCACACTCTAACACTCTGTTCGTTGGAGGCCGCCGGCGGGTCTCTCCTGCCAGCCCCCTCCCCTGTCCTCGTCGTTCCCCCGCGAAGCCCCTCCTCCCTGCGGCCTCGTACGGCGTGTCTGGCCGCGGGTGCGGACGGTGCTGCGCTCGCTGGTCCCTCCCCCAGCGGCCTTGGTCCCCCTGGCGCCGGCTGCTTCCTTGCCAGTGGTGTCTCTGCCGCGGCAGGGTGCGTCCGCCCCCCCTTTGGCTGCTCCGTTCCTGTCGTCCCTCCCCTCCCACCTCCCGCTTCAACCTCGTTGGCTTCCTGCCCCGGCTGGCTTCCTGCCCCGGCTGCTGCTATTGTGCTCCAGCCGGCGTCGTCCTCTCCCATCTCCCCCGCTGATGGCTTGGTGACGTTGCCCATGGCCATGGCCCCAGGTTCCGTGACGTCGGCCCCCTGCTCCTCGCCGGCGTCCCTTGTGTCCCTGCCGCCCTTGACCTTGGCCCTGGCTGCTCGGACGCGCTCGGCTGCTTGCTCCTCCGCCTCCGGCTGCCGTTGGTTCACACCCGCCGTGCTGTCGGCTGCCCCAGCATCTTTGCCCTCCGGTGTCGGAGCTCTCCCTCCTCCCGCCGGCATCCCCTTCACAGGCCCTCACCCACCCACTGCTCAACACGTCTTTTGCCATCGGTGGGAACTCCCGCCTCGCTCTCCCACTCAGTTGACCATCGCCAACCGTTGACTTCCAACCCTTGCACTCTCCTCCGCCAACTTCAACGCACGCCTTGGCCTCCACGTCAGCTGCCCTCGATGGGACACTCCACGCCTCCCCTCTCACGCCACCCCACGTTCGCCATGCTTCAATCCGTGCATGCCAGTGGTCGTCTGCTAACCATCGGTGACCAAGCTCGCTGTCACGTCAACTGCTCCTCCTTCCACGACATCAGCCATGATGGGTCGCCCACGAGTTACGGCTCTCTATCTACGCACAGAGGAAATGATGGCCACCTCCTTGCCTCTTATGGCCGCTTGCAACTGTATTCCTGCTTGCCATTTAGTTTTGCTGTTTGCTCCTTGCCCGCCCACGGTTCTTGGGCTATTGACTTCTTCTGATCGGGTTTATTGGGCTGCGTCCCTCCTTCTTGTGTTTTATTGGGCCTTGCCCACTTGGTGTACTCCGGGCTCCTCCCTCCTTAGCCGGATGTCCCCCCCTCCCCCTGGACCTTTGTGGTTCTTGTATCCCTAATCACCCTTCTTTCCCTTTTACTTATATATATAAAATATTCTTGCAAGGTGGCCGGGGTCGAGTTTTGTCCCCTTGCAAGTATGACTTTAGTTAAAAAAAAGAGAAAGATTATTCGCATATATATATATATAATCAACCCATCTTGCATGTTTTCCTTTCTGCAACAAGGATGGATGATAAAATAATTAGAGAGACATGAAAATTGACAGTGATGAATTTAGGGGTACATGAAAATTAATGAGAGAAGATCATTATTAATATGACGGGTAGAATTATATGTGTCAAGTCCTCAGATGTTTATTGTGAGGGTTATCAAACAATCTATTTCATTCAGGAGTCAGCACTTCTGTTACCCAACTATACATGAATCTCACATTTCAGATTTAAGACTTTCAGTGTTATCAAACGCGACCTAAATCCTGCTTGAGGATTTTCCCTTTACTTTGGTGAAGGAAACCCGTCAACAGTTTAGCACGAGGAAACCCTATATATATATATGTACATGCAGAGTGCAAAGACGCTTTCAGAATTCACTCTTGAGAGAGAAAAAGAATACTATACACAACAATACGATTAGATCTTTTACCGGAACAGTTCAGCTGTGCAGGCATCCTAGCTATATGCATTTTCTGCTTAAATAAAATCGTAGCACTGCTAACTTCCTAGATCAGAATGTTAAAACTTCTGAAGTCAAGTAAGAATCCGAAGGAATGCCAAGCACAACATTGTTTACAGTTCATAGACTCGGGCATCTTTAACATTTACTCAAGAGGGGCATTATAATATATCCCGGGTAGCAGCGGAGAGTTCTAGACGACAGCAACAAAAGGGAGGATAAACAGGAGACAATTAATTAACAACAACACCGACAAATTAAGGAGCACAAGATACTAAAACCCCAAAACTAGAGAAAACAGTAGGGATGGAGACAGGTTAACAGAATAGGGAGATCTCCAAGAAAATTATGAGGCCGTTCTGAAAGCTGCAACCCAGTCGGCCACTGCACTCCTCACGCCCACTCGATCGATGTCCGAACCCATCAGGGGAACCAGTCGCTGCTCCTCGCGGACTCAATACATACGAGCCCAGAGATATTTCCCCTTGATCAGGAACTTGGCGGCGCGTTGCCCATTCAGAACCACTCCCATCATCCACATGTTGATGAGCACCATCCTACCGTACATGGGCGGAGTTCCCTCTTGGGTGCGCTCGATCGTCAGCGTCTCCACGCATCTGCCGTACCTCCTGCATGTCACAGTTCCAACCAGAAGAGTAATCCACATAATTAACACGGTGATGAGACATTTAAAGTTAAATGACATTAGGCATTCATGCAAGTAACAAAAGAAGATGCAGTGCTCTTGTAAGATGTGGAGAAGAAAAATTGGTGTTGGAGTTCAAAGGAAACATGAAAATATAATATAGAGCGGACAGAGAAGAAAAAAGACGAAGAATGGAGAGGAGCAGATTCCAAGAAAAGGAAGGGCCCGGAGAAAGAAGGTGAAGAAGAAAAGAGACAAAGCATGGGGAAGACGAAAGGGATCGAGGAATACGTAAACACGAAAAAAACGAGAGGAGCTAATTGATCGAGAAAGAGAGCGAGAGGACTAGAAGACATCTGCATTCTGAGTTTCACTGACGAATCAAAGAACTCGACGATGTCCTCCTCGCTTATGGGGTAGCCCCGTGAGAAAGCGATGAACATGGATCGCTTGACCACCGGTGACGGCGTCATCATCCCGGGGGGTGGAGGCATGGCCCTAAGGGGCAGCGCCAGGGTCACGTCTGGTGCCACAGCGTGCAAGTTCATGGCCGATGCCGCCGCCTCCTGGCCGGCCATCGCCGGCATGGATGGTCCGGTGAGCCCAGAGGCAGCCGGCCCCCCCAGCGCCGCCGCGCCCTGCACCCCCTTCGTCTCCTCGCCGTAGGGGCGGACGACGAACCCGCTGGACAGCACCTGCTGGTGCTGCGGGTGGCTCCCGTCCTGGGATATGATCAGCATCAGGTGGTCGTTAAAGATCACCCGGCAAACCCTGTCGTATACTTGCATCAACCCGTTCAGGACGGCCTCCCGGTGGAAGACGAAGAAGCCCAGGTCGATGGGCTCGTCGATCAACCACGAGGTGAGAGGGATCTCATCCTGATGAGCGGCAGCCGTGGAAGGGCGCCCCTGCATGACGGTGGCGAGGCACCTTTCGGCCTCCGCCATGTACTGCAGGATGGTCTCATCCTCATAGGAGTTGATGTGCCGTATGAAATCGTTGTGGCCGACGGACTCGAACCACAGCCACAGTGCCATGACCATTCTGACTCTTGCTGCTTGGCAGGCGAGGGCGCGGGTGAGGCGGCTGTAGAGCTGGCGGTCGATGGAGTGGAAGAGGAGGAGGTCTATCGGAGAAGACGGGTTGTCGGCTTCGACACTGGTGTGGGCGGCACTGCCACAGTTGGAAGCCATTGTAACGGATGAGGATGCGGGATCAGTGAATGCAAGACTGCCGGTGTGCCGCGCGCTAGACTGCCGAGGGTAGGGTTTGGGCTAGGGCCGGCGTTGGGATTGGGATTGGAGTTCGAGGGGAAGTCTGATTATAAAGTGTGGATTTAATGAGGAGTTCTTTAATTAGGGTTGTCGCCAGCCATTGCAGTGGTGGCAAACGGGACAGTTGTACAAGCAGTGGATATATGGAGAAGGGGGTGTTTGGATGCGTCACTTGGCGAGGGATGTATAGGTTGGGCAATCCGGAAGGAGCGAGAACGGAGGGTGTTTAGATTAGATTAGGTTTTACCAAAACGCGTGCTGCAGATGTGCATTAAAGTCTGAACCCAAACCTTCCCTGCAGGCCTTGTTGCCGCTCTTCCAAAAGAATATGGTTGTAAGACTTCAGTCCCGATGATCCTTTCAGCGCATGCAAGAGAGGACCGGACGACTCAAACACCACATGTCCCATCTCACTTTAATTCCCGGCCCCTTCAACCCAGGCCCGTTTCCTTATCCTCCGCAGTTCGTCTCTCCCCCGAACTCCCCCAACCCAGTGAAGTACGTTGCCGCCACCGGATGCGGCTGATGCCACCGGGGACGTACGCCGCGCGCTGCGTCTCCTCCCCAGTGAAAGGCGGCGGCGCCGTCCGGTGACTTCCGCCGATGTCCGGCAGCGTCAAGGGAACGGACAGAGAGAGGAGAACCGGCTGGAAATTAAAGTGTGTGCGGTGGGATATGTGGCGGCCTAAGTCCCGTCCTCTCTCTTAAGCATTAAGATTAATTAGATAGGCATTCAACCAGCACATCGCAGGCAAACTCCTGTCACCCTGGAGGGGGTACTGAGTCTCAAGTGAATGCCCTTCCGGGATCGTCCTGGATTATCGTGACCATTTGACCCTAAATGACACCCGGTACATCCATGAAGATATATAACATGTATGGATTTTTTTTGTTAGCTTAAGATTAATTAGATAGGCATTCAACCAGCACATCGCAGGCAAACTCCTGTCACCCTGGAGGGGGTACTGAGTCTCAAGTGAATGCCCTTCCGGGATCGTCCTGGATTATCGTGACCATTTGACCCTAAATGACACCCGGTACGTACATGCATGAAGATATATAACATGTATGGATTTTTTTTTGTTAGCTTTGGGCAATTAGTCCAAACATGTCTGGATAGTGACCTATTTTTGTAAATATTATTTCATCAATACAAATACATTTAACTATCGAAGAAAAACATATTTGTATGAATTTGTAGCTAATTTATGTAAAGCGCTCTCTCGCTCTCTCTCTTTCCCTCATCTTAAACAAGACAGAAAGTGTCACATAGCAAAATTCTGTGGATGAAGATGTTGCAATAGATCACTGTCTGCATCTTAATTATAGATGACTTCATTGACCAAACAACGTACCCAACCATATTTTGTTCAGATGCGTCGGATCGAATGAATTAACGTCTTCTCTGATATACGGACGTATAGTTGTGTTGCAAGATTTTTACGCTGCAGTTTCGGACATCTTTTCTTTGTTAAATAAATACAGTATTGATAATTATATATATTCTAGCGTGTATCCTTATATCTTTATGTTACTAATATATACCCAGTTGTGTTTTATCGTTTATAACCATGTTGAAATATTTAATTACCATTTGTTTAATCTATGCTTAGGTCAGTGAAGGAAACCAAATACTAGGCTACCCCTGTTTAACCTCCTCGTAAAAAATAGTGGCAAACATATCCCAAAAATCATTACATAGTGAAGAGGTAAGATCTCGCGCTGGTCCTGAGCGGACAGTGGATTACCGGATAGTGAATTGTAAGAAAGGGAAATGGATCAGGGGGCCCAGGGATGAGTCCCTGGGGAAAACCCTCCGATGCTTAAGTCAGTAGAGCTATGATGGGAGCAATATAGGGAGGAGGTAGCTTCTGCGCGAGATCTCTCTCCACCAGAAGGGTGAAGTGGTTCCTGCTCAGGAGTTTTGAGCGTGTGATTGCCCTTACCTTTCGCCGGAGGGGATCCCTGGGTTAAATAGTGCGCCGTCTTCTGGAGTCCTGTAAGTCGAGGAGTTTCAGGTGGGGGTTACGTCCTCGACGTGGGCTTTTATTGCTTTATCGTGGGAGCGTTATCACCTTGGAGAGCTGGAGTCCCTCACCTTTATAAATTCCTGCCCACAGAGGACTCTTAACGGTTGCATGGATAAGCAATCGTCAGCCGTACCGAGCTCAGAGAGGCCAGCCCTATCCGGGCGGTAGACTTAGCTCGGACGAAGATGGGTCGGATTGGTCGACATGCGCCTTCTTCCCCTGGGCGGAGAGATGGCTCATGCATGAACCTTTCCTGTGACCTGACCGACGCTCGGGCCTTCCGAGCCTAGAGGCCGCCTAGGAAGGTAGTGTCCTCGAGCGAATCTTTTATTGGGCTTTCTGTCCTAAGTGGGCCCTGTGGGCTGTCACTTGGGCGAGCGTGGCCTTGTTTGGTCCTGATGGGCCTAGTTCGGCTGCTCTTTGAATGGGCTGCAGAAATCCCCATTTCCACTTGTCCCCCTCCTACTCCCGAGCCAAATGAGGCTTGGATGAGTAGCCTTTAGGGTTTTGGACCAGCGTGGCTCAGGTGGGTGGAGATCTGGCGGTGTTATGAAGTCACATGTCGTGGTCACCTGGGCCCGTAATAATTACAATCCTGACGGATTTGAAATGAAGGGGCCCCCTTTTTTCGGAGGTCGGAACGACGCGCCGCCTCCCGGGTGAGTTTATAGGCGTTGGGCGCTGGTTGTCATCCCAGACTCTTTCCGTTGTTAGGGTTTTAGCTTTCCTTCGCTTCTTTACTTTTGGGGCTCTTCGATGCGCCGTGAGGACACAGCGGAGGAGCAGAAACTTGCGGCGGCGTTTGAGGAGTTGACGAAGATAACTGCGGAGGCGGCGCGTCAAGTTGGTGGACCGGGCGGAGGCAGCGGAGCGCCTCCGTTTGGAGGCCGAGGCCGACCGAGCTGAGGCGGAGAGGCGATCGGTCAAGGCCGAGGAGTGGGCGGCCGAGGCCAAACGGAAGTCGGCCGAGGCAGAGAAACGATCGGTGGATGCTGAGGAGCGGGCGGCTGAGGCGGAGCGGGAGAAGGCCGAGCTTGCCGACAGGATGGGACTAGCCGGGGCGGAGGCGATCGAGCAATACAAGGGCTCAGAGGCCTACCAGGCCGACCTGCATGAAGCTGCCCTTCCCTACTATGAGTCAGCACTTCGCCGAGGCATCCGCAAGGGGTTTAAGCAGGGTTACCGCCGGGCAGTAGCTTATACCGGGGAACAAGATTCTGGGATCGACTTCCCGTCTGGCCAACGCTATGACTCGGACATGTCGTCTTCCAGCTCCTCTGCGTCGGGCGGGGAAGATCCAGAGGGCTCTTCTCCTGCGGGGTCGCCCACTCCGGCTGCCTCGGGAGGGCTCACGACCGAGGCAGTTCCCGCGCAGGCGGGGTCAGTGTCAGAGCCGGCCGTCACCGAGGGCGCAGGGGGTGAAACACCTGCGCCTTCCACTTCCGAGCTTCAAAGTGGGCCCTAGGCCTGATGTATCGTCCTGTTTTGCCTCCTTCTTTCGTTTGCTTCTTTTTCTTTTCCAAAAAAGGGCTTCCTCTTTATAAGGTAACAAATAAAATCTTACTTGCTTCTTGCTATACTTGCCGTGATTTGACCAGTGTATCTGCAGTAGTTGGAAAGTGCCGATACGCCCTGCGTGGGTTTCGCACGCTGGTTGGGCGAGCCTCTACCAGGGTGTCTTCACGCCTTGAATGCTTAGCCGCTTCGTGTGTCCCGCTGGGGTCGGAAACGAGGAGTTTGAGGTGACCAGTCATAAAGGGGAAATCCCTTCGGCGTGTTTTCGAGGAGAGAGTCTTTTAAGGCAAGCAGCCTCCCCTCGCCTTTATAAGGGACTTAGGGGCGTCTCTCCATCTACATCGCTTTAGGGTTTTCTAGGGCGATCTTTCCTCTCTCCATTTCTCGTAGCGCTGAGCCTTTGTGTAACGACCCGAGAATCCGATTACCGGGAAGGCCCGATAACCCGAGACTCGTACCGCCACCCACGAGCCCGAAGACTCGGAAGGGTTAAAAGGATGGTGTGGAAACTACACAAGCATCACAGATAATTGCAAAAATTAAACAGTTATAATATTAAGCAGGAAATAAATTAACATTTTACATGGTCCACAATAAAGAACAACAATAGCAAGAACAGTCCACGACTAGTACAGTGACAAGAAAGAAAAGTACAGCTACACAGGGCATACCCCGGCTCTGACCTCTGGCACTACCTCTGGGCACCCGCACCACGCTGCGCTCCTGACGCGCTCCCCGAAGGTGGCGTCTCACCTGAAACACGGTGAAAACACGCAGGGAATGAGTCTCGGAACAAGACTCAGTAGGGATCACTCGAACCCTACCTCATAAAATGAGAAACCACTACTCTAGCGGTAGGAAAGTACCTCGGAAAGGAAAGCCCTGCACTCTACAGAACTAGACCCTACGGCACGCAAACCGACACACGTGCCACGGTACGAGAAGACCGAAATCAACGGTCGAACCGTAAAACCCGAAGGTCGGAAACACACGACTGACAGTCTGACACTCCGTACTCGACAGGAGTACCACCCACTAGAAGCACAGCCGGTAGCGTCCCCTGACGTCTCACCCCGCACCGCAGGTGAACCGCCTGACGTGGTAGGTCCTACCCGAGGCGCAAACACCGTACAAGTAACCAGAAACAAGTAACTAGCTGGGGTCACGCCCGTCGACGTGGGTCCAACCGCCTCCAACCACGTGTGCACACACAGACCTTGCGTCACTAGGTCTGGTCCTCTGACCGGTTTTCCCCCGTAGCCGGACTCTGGCTACCGACGAGGGGCCTACGGTAACCGGTCCACAAACCGTCTCGAAAGGTGGGTGCCCGTACACCGCTCCCAGGTGAGACCAACACCTCGTACTGGTGGGCTACGACTAGTGGAGGGTTGATAACGCGAAAGTTTGTCGTTTAAAACACGCGTATAATAATCTTAAAACCGAACTCGCACAAAAAGATCAAAGGAGAACGTAGTACTATGACAAGCACGGGTCGAATCCACAGGGAAGAAGATACTTTTAGAGTTAAAAACCTTGTAACCTTTTAGAAAATGTTTGTGATTTTTTTGTAGCTTGAAGAGAATGATTAAACAAAGAATGATTCCAACAATTAAATCAAAATGCATATGATTATGAGTCTATGCCATGGGAAATAATTGCAGAACATTGAGAAGAAGAGGTAGAAAAAGTAGGAATAGAGGGAAGATGAACAAACTCTAGATCAAATGAACACTTCTTTCATTAACATAAAGAAACGATTACATGAAGTGCAAGACGAGCTTACAATAAAGATGTGACGAGATTACAATGAAGTAAAATGAAACTAAAGCAATAGCAACAAGAGGAGCCTGAGACGTGAAGATGGTAGCCGCAATGGTGATGACGGCGCCGTCCTCTCTTGGCCCTGGATCACGAACCACCTTGTGGAAGATGTCGTCTACACCGGGAGGAAGTCGCCTTTGTCGTTGAAGCTGCCTTTGGAGGGTGAATAACTTCTTTACCCAAGAGGAATTAGGGGATGCCCAAGAAGAAGAAGTTGAAGAGGGGGAAGAGAGAAAAAACTTTAATGAAGAACTCAGAGAGAAAAGAAGAGAAGAAGAGCTTCAAAATGGAGACATAACCGAAGCTAGCACCTCGGATGAACAGTAAAAACACAGGACATCAAGTTGTAAAACTAGAAATATCTTCAAAACCAGAAGGAATTATAAGATGAGCAAGAAGAAGAAAGTGTAGAGAACTTAAAAACAAAGAACTTTCATGAAGAAAGATAGAGCAGAAAATGATTAGAAGAGGGAGAAATAAGGGGAAGAACAGAGAGAAAACTGTTTCACAGATGAACAGGATAGCACAGTGAAGAATACGAAATATCTTCAAAACCAGAAGGAATTAGAAGTTGAGCAAGAAGAAGAAATTGTAGAGGACTTAAAAAGGAAGAACTTTTATGAATAACACAAAAGGAGAAAACGAACTTACATGGGAGAAATCGGAGGCCTAAGGTTAGGAGAGAAAGAGGGAGAGTGAAAGATTGCTCAAAGAAAAAGACTCCCCTTCTCCTCCTTACCATGGGCTATTTATAGGGAAAGTTTGGTAGATAGAGGGTGGAGATTATATCAAAAGGAGATGGATGGCTAAGATTCAAATGGAATATGATGCATGGGGAAGAGTAAAAGTAGGTGGGCACCCCCTTTCTTGGACTTTAGGCACCCCATTTCCCAAGGCTCATCATGTCTCTCCTTTAATTCAAATTTTGGATGTCCTTTTCCTCCTTTCCAAACTTTGAGTTTGGATTCTTCCTTTTCAAACTTTGAATTCGAAATTTTGAACTTTCCTTTCCCTCTAATCAAAATAATTTGAATTCTTTATTTGACTTGGTCAAAATGGTGATGCCCCTTTTGCCCCCGGCTTCTTTTGTAATTACCTTCGGTGTCCTACACACATATAATTGCACTTTAGTCCATAAAAATTACCACAATGTGCATATCAATCTCAAATGCTCATGATTATGCAATGGAGAATTAATTCTCATGGCCCTCAACTTTAATTTATTATTAAATAAGATAATTGAATTAATCAATTTACGTGAAAGCTCCAATTTAAATGCGGAGTTGAGGTTAACTATGAAATATGCATAATTGCCTAATTATATGCACATAAAATAGTGTACATGCAATGAATTGTCATAAGAAATGGACACTTATCACACCCCCCAACTTACTCATTGCTAGTCCCTTAGCAATGCCAATAAATTGAATTTTAGGACTAACAAGAGTTTGTAAGATTCATGCTCTCATATCCAGTTATCCCTTCATAGAATCAACCAAAGATTAAGAATCTAGAATCATTAATGCACACTAGCCTTATGTAGGAATTTAATAGTACATGATTAAGAATTCAAATTAAAGCTCAATAGCACTTGTGCATGTGTAACTACCAAATCCACAGCTTAGACAATTGTATCCCCCATTCGCTATTCCAAGTAAATGTCTTTCAACCCTGCACCTCTTAGATCAGAGCATTAAGTATATTAGTTTTTTGTCTGCCTTATTATTTTGTCCCTTTGGGATCTTTTATACCACACATGATGCTGCACTACCCTTCACTGCTCAACGTGAACCTCGACTCTTGCCTTAGGAGAAGCAGGCCCAGTTTCGCAGATCCAGGTTCCCTTTTCCGTTTTACGCGAACCTCAACACGTCTTAGGTGAAGTAGGCCCGGTTACTAAGATTATGGGCATTTTTCATGATATTTTTTTTTCTTTCTTCTTCTTTTTTTTTCTTTTTTATTTTTCCAGTGCCATTGCACTTATTTGATAGATAATTTGGCAGAAAGCTTTGTATAAAGATCTCTTTTCTTAAGAAGTGCAGAATATCAGATAATATACCTAAAATAGCAGAGGGCTTGTCTTGCTTGTTTCATTAGTGTGTAATGTAAAAAAAAATTTTTTTTTTAGTGCACATGAACTTTAAATGGATTCTTATATCAGTTTTCCATGGCTAGATTGACTAAATTTTCCATCATCCTTCTCCCTAGTCTTTTCTGTTCCAGAATTACTTTTAATTTAAGTATGAATCATGAAACTCAAAATGGAGTTTACATCTTTATGCAAGACAGAACTCCTATCAGGTTGTACTATATGCATCATGAAAATTTCTCTCCCCCCAACTTGAATGACATTATCCTCAATGGCATGTAGAATTGAAAGCAAAAGAATAATGTATCAATAAATACTTCTGAGAGGGAAAGAGACAACCGGATATGCGGGACGAAACCTCCATCAATGTCATAGGCGGTGATGACTTCCTCTCCTTGGCCTTAACCTGACTACTAAAACACACTCAAACAAAAACGTCAAAACAACAAAAACTGTGGGTTGCCTCCCAGAAGCGCTAAGTTTTTCGTCTTCAGCCAGACGCATGAGAGCTCACAAAGATTTTATTCCAGACCACTTAGAACAATGGATTCTTTTTTCAACTGATCATTTTCCAAATAAGGTTTCAATCTTTGACCATTGACAGTGAAAATGTGACCATTTTGAGGATTTAAAATTTTGACAGCACCATGGTCAAAAGCTTTGATTACAATGAATGGACCATCCCACCTAGATTTCAATTTTTCAGGAAACAACCGTAGCCTTGAATTAAAAAGCCAAACTTTTTGGTCAGGTTGAAAAGATTTTCTCAAAATGTGCTTGTCATGAAAGGCTTTGGTCTTAGCTTTGTAGATCTTGGAATTTTCATAGGCTTCATTGCGTAGCTCCTCCAACTCATTGAGTTGGAGAGCTCTATGGGAACCAGCTTGGGCCAAGTCCAAAGTCACTTGTTTTATTGCCCAGTACGCCCTATGTTCTAGCTCGACTGGTAGGTGACAGGCTTTTCCAAAAATCAGCCTATAGGGGGACATACCTATGGGAGTTTTGTAGGCAGTCCTATAGGCCCAAAGAGCATCATCCAATCTTTCAGACCAATCCTTCCTATCGGGCCGAACAGATTTTTGCAGGATGTTTTTGATTTCTCGATTGGATATTTCCACTTGGCCACTTGTTTGGGGGTGGTAGGGGGTGGCGATTTTGTGAGTGATCCCATATTTCTTAAGTAAAGCTAGGAATTGGGAGTGAGTAAAATGTGAACCCCCGTCACTGATGATAGCCCTAGGACACCCAAATCTAGAGAAGATATTCTTACGAACAAATTTCATCACAACTTTATGATCATTAGTCCGAGTGGCTATTGCTTCTATCCATTTAGACACATAATCTACGGCCACAAGAATGTATTCGTTTCCAAATGATGCTGGAAATGGTCCCATGAAATCAATCCCCCAAACATCAAAAATTTCAACAATCAAGATGGGATTGAGTGGCATCATGTCTCTCTTAGAATTATTCCCCACAGCTTGACACCTTAGACAGGTCTTGCTAAATTCATAGGCATTCTTGAAAAGTGTGGGCCAGAAGAACCCACTTTGCAGGACCTTAGCAGTAGTTTTCTTACCTGAGAAATGTCCCCCACAAGCAAGATTATGACAGAAGTTCAAAACAGATTGTTGCTCCTCCTCGGGGACACATCTTCTTATTATTTGATCTGGACCCATATGAAATAACTCTGGGTCGTCCCAAAAATAGTGCCTTACCTTAGAAAAGAATCGATCCTTTGCCTGTCTAGACCACCCTTCGGGAATCTGCCCTACTGCCAGGTAATTGACAATATGAGCGAACCAAGGTGTTGTTGTGTGAGAGATGGAAAGAATTTGTTCATCAGGGAAGGAATCAGACATATGAGCACTTTCAGGAATTACAATCCTGGACAAGTGATCAGCTACAACATTTTCCAACCCCTTCTTGTCTCTTATTTCCAAATCAAACTCTTGTAGTAATAAAATCCATCGTAAGAGACGGGGTTTGGCTTCCTTCTTAGACATCAAAAATTTTAATGCTGAGTGATCGGAATAAACAATGACTTTCGCCCCTAACAGATATGATCGAAACTTTTCAAGGGCAAACACAACAGCTAGCAATTCCTTTTCCGTGGTGGTGTAGTTCATTTGGGCATCAGCGAGGGTGCGGCTCGCATAATATATCACCACAAGCTTCTTCTCAATTCTTTGACCTAGGACAGCTCCTACAGCATAGTCTGAGGCATCACACATGATCTCAAAAGGGAGCGACCAATCAGGAGATTGGAGAATGGGAGCTTGTATGAGAGCCGCTTTCAAAGAATTGAACGCCTCTAGACATGACTCATTAAGATGAAAGGGAGTATCCTTGGCAAGCAATTGTGTAAGTGGTCGAGCAATGGTGGAGAAGTTTTGAATGAATCTGCGGTAGAATCCTGCATGGCCAAGAAAGGAACGGATCTGTTTGACCGAAGAAGGGGGAGGAAGATTAGAAATCACATCAACCTTGGCCTGGTCAACCTTTATTCCCTTCTCTGAAACTACATGGCCTAAAACGATCCCTTCTCTTACCATGAAATGGCTCTTCTCCCAGCTCAACACTAGATTCGACTCAATGTATTTTTTTAATACCCGAGTCAAATTTCCCAAACAATCATCAAATGAATCACCAAACACTGAAAAGTCATCCATAAAAACTTCCAAGCATTCCCCCACCATTTCAGAGAAAATGGACATCATACATCGCTGGAATGTGGCAGGGGCATTGCAGAGCCCAAAAGGCATTCTTCTGAAAGCAAATGTGCCATAGGGGCATGTGAAGGTTGTTTTCTCTTGATCTTCTGGGAAAATTGCAACTTGGTTATACCCGGAATAGCCATCTAGAAAGCAATAATACTTCTGCCCAGCCAGTTTCTCCAAGATCTGATCAATGAATGGGAGTGGAAAATGATCTTTTTTCGTGACTGAATTTAGTTTTCTATAATCAATGCATATTCTCCACCCAGTTGGTAATCGTGTGGGAACTTCTTCTCCTTTCTCATTTGTTATAACTGTCAGCCCTGACTTTTTGGGAACAACTTGAGTTGGGCTGACCCACTTGCTATCAGAAATGGGATATATGATCCCGACATCCAACCATTTGACAACTTCTTTCTTAACTACCTCCTTCATACTTGGATTCAGCCGACGCTGCATCTCTCTACTCGGCTTGGCATTATCCTCCAAGTAAATGTAATGCATACACACATCCGGACTGATACCCTTCAAATCGGCCACTGACCAACCTATCGCCCTCTTGTGCTCCTGAAGGACATCTAGGAGTTGGGATTCCTGAGCAGCGGTGAGGTTGGAAGCAATGATTACGGGCAGAGTTTGGTTAGGACCTAGATAAGCATACTTCAAAGGATCTGGCAGAGGCTTCAATTCTAGACTGGGTGGTTGATCTAAAGATGGAAGAATGGGTTCAGCTTGAAGTGGAGGGAGTGGCTCTACTCTAGAGTAGGGTGCACTAGAAAGTGGAGAATCCTGGAGCATGTTACCCTCTTCTAGACATTCCTCATAAACGTCCAGACTTTCTTCAATTAGTTCAGAAACATCAATGACACTACATTCTTCCTCATGGTTCGGATATTGAGATGCTTTGAACACATTTAGAGAAACCTTCTCTCCTCCAAAAGAAATATCCATCATCCCCGTGGCGCAATTTATATTAGCCTTGGCCGTAGCAAGAAAAGGACGTCCCAAAATGATAGGTGTGTGCTTTAATTCTTGGGATGAGGCCATATCCAGAATAAGAAAGTCCACCGGGAAATAACATTCATGCACCTTCACAATCACATCTTCCAATAGTCCCCTTGGAGTCTTTACAGATCGATCTGCCAGTTGGAGGATTATAGATGTGGGTTTCAACTCCCCTAGATCAAACTGCTCATATATAAAGGTGGGTAACAAGTTCACACTTGCTCCAAGGTCCAGCAATGCTCTATCAAATGTAATTCCACCTATGTCACAAGAAATCAGTGGAGCTCCAGGGTCCTTCAACTTTTTAGGCAAATGATTCATGACAACTGCGCTGACATCTTCAGACAAGCGGACCTTTTGTGTTACTGCCTTTGGTTCCCTTTTTGGTGTACATAGCTCTTTCAAAAATTTTGCATACGCTGGCACATGTTTGATCGCATCCAATAGTGGAATATTGATGTTCACTTGTTTAAACAATTCCACTAGTTCATCTTGTTGGATCGGTTTTCTCTGTTGAGATTTAGGCTTCAATGCATCAGGGAATGGGACTTTAGGAACATATTCTCGAGGTCCTTCATCAACCTTTGCTTTCCCTTTTTCCAGCTTATTTTCTCCCCCCTCTTGCCTCTTCTTTTCTTGCAAAATTGTTGACTCCTCATCTTCACTATCACTATCCTCGTGGGCATCTTGGCCCGAACTACTACCCACATCCTTAGCTTGATAAGGGTCATTAAGAATTTTTCCGCTCCTAAGGCTAGAGATGGCTTTGGCATTCTCGAACTGAGGACCTATATGAGGGGGCAGCTGAGGTTGGTTCGGCTGGTTAGGTTGAGGAAGAATAGGAGCTCTTAGAGGGAAGCCTAGAGGTTGTTGATTACGGGGGTTGGCCACCGGTTGGCTAGGGAGCTGACCTACCTCTCTTCTCATGTTATTGGCAGCAAGTTGCCCTATCTGGTTCTCCAACTTGGAAATGGATTGTGCTTGGGTAAGGATGAGTTGTTGGAGTTGTTCAAACTTGTCATCAAAAGTGGGCTGAGTAGGAGGTGGTTGATAATGTGGTTGATGTGAACGGTGTGCAGAAAATTGCTGAAATTGGCCCTGAGCAAATTGAGCTTGAGGATATGGGGCCTGAGCTTGATGGGAAGGTGATTGTTGATGGAAAGGAGGCTGATAAGAGAGATTTTGGTTTAACTGACTTGGCATGGAAAATGATTGTTTCGAATTTGGATGGTGTGAGGGATGAGATTGGGTGAATGGGCCTTGGTTAGACTTCCAAGAAAAATTTGGATGATTTCTCCAGCCCGGATTGTAAGTGTTTGAATAAGGATCATATGTGGGCTTGGAGACACCTTGAGCAGCAAAGATTTGTTCTTGGATAAATGGGGGGAGTTGGGCTGCTATGGGACACCCAATCACGGAATGGCTAGGGCTCGAACACAAAGCACAGATTTCTTCTTGACTTGGGGTTGAGATTTGTTGAGGTTGAGGGGCAGAAGGGAAAGAGGGTTCCTGTCTAGACATGGACAACAACTGGTCTAGCTTTTGGGCAACCATATCGACCTTCTCTATCTTTTGCGCCAACAAATCCATTTTATTCAACTTTTGGGTTATGGCATTAATATCTATCTTGTTCTCACACTCACCTTGGCTCTTAACTTCATAAAGTCCACCCCTCTTAGAAGGCCCAATCATTCTTTCATATGATGAAAGCGAGGTATGGCTTATGGAATTTTCACTAAGCATTTCGAATAAATCATAAGCCTCATCCTCGCTCTTACTCATGAATGCTCCCCCACATGATGCATCCACCATCTGTCTATAATTCTCCGCCAAACCCTCATAGAATGCCTGTACAATTTGCCATCTTGATAACCTATGGTGGGGGCATTTCCTCAATAAATCTTTTAGTCTATCCCATGCTTCATGGATATGTTCCCCTGGGTTTTGTGTGAATCCAGTAATTGCTCTTCTCATGGTATTGGTTCGCCCTATGGGATAGAACTTCTTCAAAAATTCTTTTTGCATTTCCGCCCATGTATCAATGATTCTACCCAAGGCTCCTAACCAATATTTGGCTTTATCCTTGAGAGAGAATGGGAAGAGAGTTAGCCTAAGAGCATCATCAGAGAAATTTTGGATTTTAACAGTTGAGCAGATCTGAAGGAACTCATCAAGATGTTTGTAAGGGTCTTCATTAGGATTTCCATAGAAAGACGGTAACATTTGGATGGTACTAGACTTGATTTCATAATGAACCACCTGGTTCTGAGGTGCTTGGACATAGAAGGATGGTTGGTATTGATTGGGCAAGAAATAATCCTTCATTTGCTTTGGAGGATTGAGATTTTCGGCCATTAGATTTTGGTGGTGAGGTCCTTGATTTTCGGCCATGAGATCTTGTTGGAGATTGTTCCCTGGATACAAGACTCTCTCAATTTCTTGAATGGGTCCTAGTAGGTTTGGATGTTGAGATCTTCTACCTTGCATTAACCAGGATGAAGAGAGAAATGAAAGATTTTTTTTGATTTTTGTTTGTTTATTTTTTTTTTTACACAAAATATGATGAGGAAAGAGAAGAGGAGAAAAAAAAAATTTTTTGTTTTAATTTTTTTTTATGCAATCACAAACAAGTTATCACACAAATTTCCTAATGACCTAGATGTGACCTAGACCTATAAATTGGGTTTCACAAAATGATTAAGGTGAAACTTAAGTTCACCCTCAATGTTTCCACCGGCCAGGTAAGGGGTGGGGAAGTGGGAGGTTCCCCCTACTTTCGTAGGGACCTAATTATGCCAAACCACTATCCCGCTTAAGGCGTTTGCCGTCCGACCGTCTTGCCTTAGGCACCGGTTTTCACAAGAGGGTAAGCCCAAATAACACAAGAACCACAGTGTGAACCTAGGGCCAATGTCTACTAAATTTTATTTAAGGTCTAGGTGATGCAAAGATGCAAGGGAATTATGGTTTGTGGGCTAAGGAAGGGTGATGAAATCCCCACCTTATCTTGTTTATGGGTGTTGCCCTTAGAATATTTTAGAAATGATATGCAACAAACCAAGTTCAAACAAGGGGTTCTATGCAAGCATGGAAATGCATGAGCATGCTTTTGAAAAAATTAGAGTACTCACCTTGCCTCCCGTAATCTTCAATAATGCAATTAACAATAATTAAACAACAAGGAAAAATAAAGTATATCCTAAATGATGCATGACCTAAAACATGGAAGTGTGGGTTCTACTCTTGCAATGGACATTTTTATTGAAGTTCAAGTGATGCTTTTTTTTTGTTTTTATTTAATGAACCTATCTAACCACAAGATATGAAATGTAGAGAAATGAAATTGAAATGAAAGAGGAAAAGTTTGGATACTTACTTGAAAAGCGTTCCCTCGTTCCTTTTTTTTTTTTTGAAATGAATGACTAAATCACAAAGACGAAAGAAAGAAAGGCAAACTTACCTCTAATTTTTTGAGTTTTCAAGTTGCTTTTTCTCCCTTTTTTTTCACCTTCAAAAAAAAAGAAAAGAGAACTTTATTAGTACACTATAAACACAAGGAAAACAAAGTTATTAAGTCAAAAATCATCATTCCTCCCCGGCAACGGCGCCAAAAATTGATAACGCGAAAGTTTGTCGTTTAAAACACGCGTATAATAATCTTAAAACCGAACTCGCACAAAATGATCAAAGGAGAACGTAGTACTATGGCAAGCACGGGTCGAATCCACAGGGAAGAAGATACTTTTAGAGTTAAAAACCTTGTAACCTTTTAGAAAATGTTTGTGATTTTTTTGTAGCTTGAAGAGAATGATTAAACAAAGAATGATTCCAACAATTAAATCAAAATGCATATGATTATGAGTCTATGCCATGGGAAATAATTGCAGAACATTGAGAAGAAGAGGTAGAAAAAGTAGGAATAGAGGGAAGATGAACAAACTCTAGATCAAATGAACACTTCTTTCATTAACATAAAGAAACGATTACATGAAGTGCAAGACGAGCTTACAATAAAGATGTGACGAGATTACAATGAAGTAAAATGAAACTAAAGCAATAGCAACAAGAGGAGCCTGAGACGTGAAGATGGTAGCCGCAATGGTGATGACGGCGCCGTCCTCTCTTGGCCTTGGATCACGAACCACCTTGTGGAAGATGTCGTCTACACCGGGAGGAAGTCGCCTTTGTCGTTGAAGCTGCCTTTGGAGGGTGAATAACTTCTTTACCCAAGAGGAATTAGGGGATGCCCAAGAAGAAGAAGTTGAAGAGGGGGAAGAGAGAAAAAACTTTAATGAAGAACTCAGAGAGAAAAGAAGAGAAGAAGAGCTTCAAAATGGAGACATAACCGAAGCTAGCACCTCGGATGAACAGTAAAAACACAGGACATCAAGTTGTAAAACTAGAAATATCTTCAAAACCAGAAGGAATTAGAAGATGAGCAAGAAGAAGAAAGTGTAGAGAACTTAAAAACAAAGAACTTTCATGAAGAAAGATAGAGCAGAAAATGATTAGAAGAGGGAGAAATAAGGGGAAGAACAGAGAGAAAACTGTTTCACAGATGAACATGATAGCACAGTGAAGAATACGAAATATCTTCAAAACCAGAAGGAATTAGAAGTTGAGCAAGAAGAAGAAATTGTAGAGGACTTAAAAAGGAAGAACTTTTATGAATAACACAAAAGGAGAAAACGAACTTACATGGGAGAAATCGGAGGCCTAAGGTTAGGAGAGAAAGAGGGAGAGTGAAAGATTGCTCAAAGAAAAAGACTCCCCTTCTCCTCCTTACCATGGGCTATTTATAGGGAAAGTTTGGTAGATAGAGGGTGGAGATTATATCAAAAGGAGATGGATGGCTAAGATTCAAATGGAATATGATGCATGGGGAAGAGTAAAAGTAGGTGGGCACCCCCTTTCTTGGACTTTAGGCACCCCATTTCCCAAGGCTCATCATGTCTCTCCTTTAATTCAAATTTTGGATGTCCTTTTCCTCCTTTCCAAACTTTGAGTTTGGATTCTTCCTTTTCAAACTTTGAATTCAAAATTTTGAACTTTCCTTTCCCTCCAATCAAAACAATTTGAATTCTTTATTTGACTTGGTCAAAATGGTGATGCCCCTTTTGCCCCCGGCTTCTTTTGTAATTACCTTCGGTGTCCTACACACATATAATTGCACTTTAGTCCATAAAAATTACCACAATGTGCATATCAATCTCAAATGCTCATGATTATGCAATGGAGAATTAATTCTCATGGCCCTCAACTTTAATTTATTATTAAATAAGACAATTGAATTAATCAATTTACGTGAAAGCTCCAATTTAAATGCGGAGTTGAGGTTAACTATGAAATATGCATAATTGCCTAATTATATGCACATAAAATAGTGTACATGCAATGAATTGTCATAAGAAATGGACACTTATCAAGGGTCACTGAAGGAGTAGACTCTCGAGTCAACGGAAAACAACGTCCGAACCGACAACGGGTGGGAATCACCCCACGTACTAGCTCCGTCGCACGGTAACCACGGTCGGAAGAGAAATAGACGCACTGCCCACGGTCAAACGCCTGACCGAGGCAAACGGGACTTCCGGACACCAAAGACACGGTCACGGAACTCCACGGGGTGCCCGGGACGCACACACGGCCCAAGGGGAACACCCAACAACGAACCAAATCGCGCTAGGGATACCTAGCGCGACAGGGCATGTCGCGCTAGGGTCCCCTAGCGCAACAAGGGTTGTCGCGCTATGGCCCCATAGCGCGACACGGACTATCGCGCTAGGGAACCCTAGCGCGACAAGGACCATCGCGCTAGGTCCTCCTAGCGCGACAATGATGATCGCGCTAGGACCCCATAGCGCGACACGAACCGCCAAACTGTTCATCTTCTCCGATGAACGCGCTCGGTCGGGGCAGCGCGACACTCAAGAACGCGCTACTGGAGTATAGCGCGTTCTCAGTCCGCGGCCGAAAACGGTAAGAACGCCCAAAAAACCCAACCACGCCCCCATACCTCCATAGGAGAGGGGGAAAACAAAGGGGAAGACCCCTGGGGACCCCTAGCATGATTCTAGGCCCTCAAAACACGAATCCATGCATTGAATCCATAGATCGGGCGAGCTCTCCCCAAATCATGGAAAAACCCAAAAACGCTCAAACGATCCCCTCTCGGCCTCCCCGCGGCCTATAAATCACGGAAAAGATCGGCATGAGGCTAAGGAACGTCACCCTACCTCAATGGAGCGAATGCTCCGCCGAATCGATCACGAATCACGAAGAATGCTCGAAGCTTCACGAACTCCCCACGCTTCCCACGCTCGCCGCACGCCCACGAGATCGCCTCACCGTCGCCCACGCGTCCGCGCCGTCGCCCCGCCGCCGTCCGTAGCCGGAGAGGGACTCGCCGCGTCCGAATGGGAGAGAGGGAGAGAGAGGAGGGCGGTCACGGTTGGGGAAGGAAGGAGGAAGAAGAAGAAAGAGAAAGGAGAAAAGGAAAAAGGAAAGAATTAGGGCTATATAGAAAATCCGAATTTTCGGAAAAATACCGAAAAATAGAAAAATACATTTCTGGAATCCTCGGAACGCACCGATCGCAACGGTACCACTCGTGCCTGGGGGAACCGCCCGGTTCGCCTGCAGCGAGCTTCCGAAGGAAAAGCCGAAACACACACCGGGAATCGGAAAACACACGCGGAAAAGCCGCGGAACGCCTCCGGGCCTCCGAAACGACTCCGGATCGCGCCGATCCAAACACGAAAGATGTCCGAAACAAAATTTCGGACACAACAGAGCCGGACGCTCCGAAAACCAGATCCGGGACCCACGAAGAAGGATCCGAAAGGTCCGGGATATTACAGCCCTCCCCCCTTAAGGAATTTCATCCTCGAAATTGAGAACAACCAAAGGGGAAAGAAGAGGAAGACTCACTCAAACAGATACGGGAACTACTGACGCATCTCATCCTCACGTTCCCACGAAGCCTCACCACCAGAGTGTCGTTGCCACACGACCTTCACCAAGGGAATGACCTTGTTCCGCAGGCGCTGCTCTCGCCTATCCTCCACACGGATCGGAAACTCTGGGAGAGAAAGATCTGGAGTCACCTCAGGCCAAACAGAAAATAACCGCTATCATTCGAGCATCGGCATGGCTCCTTATGAGGCATTGTATGGGCGTCCTTGTCGGACTCCACTTGATTGGTTTGAGGTGGGTGAGCGTGTTTTGACGGGACCGGAGTTGGTGCAGCAATGTGTGGACGTTGTGCACCTGGTTCGTCAGAACATGTTGGCGGCCCAGAAATAAATAAACAACTACAACATAGTCCAGTCCAACAGAAAGTACAGTCCACGACTAGTACAGTGACAAGAAAGAAAAGTACAGCTACACGGGGCATACCCCGGCTCTGACCTCTGGCACTACCTCTGGGCACCCGCACCACGCTGCGCTCCTGACGCGCTCCCCGAAGGTGGCGTCTCACCTGAAACACGGTGAAAACACGCAGGGAATGAGTCTCGGAACAAGACTCAGTAGGGATCACTCGAACCCTACCTCGTAAAACGAGAAACTACTACTCTAGCGGTAGGAAAGTACCTCGGAAAGGAAAGCCCTGCACTCTACAGAACTAGACCCTACGGCACGCAAACCGACACACGTGCCACGGTACGAGAAGACCGAAATCAACTGTCGAACCGTAAAACCCGAAGGTCGGAAACACACGACTGACAGTCTGACACTCCGTACTCGACAGGAGTACCACCCACTAGAAGCACAGCCGGTAGCGTCCCCTGACGTCTTACCCCGCACCGCAGGTGAACCGCCTGACGTGGTAGGTCCTACCCGAGGCGCAAACACCGTACAAGTAACCACAAACAAGTAACTAGCTGGGGTCACGCCCGTCGACGTGGGTCCAACCGCCCCCAACCACGTGTGCACACACAGACCTTGCGTCACTAGGTCTGGTCCTCTGACCGGTTTTCCCCCGTAGCCGGACTCTGGCTACCGACGAGGGGCCTACGATAACCGGTCCACAAACCGTCTCGAAAGGTGGGTGCCCGTACACCACTCCCAGGTGAGACCAGCACCTCGTACTGGTGGGATATGACTAGTGGAGGGTCACTGAAGGAGTAGACTCTCGAGTCAACGGAAAACAACGTCCGAACCGACAACGGGTGGGAATCACCCCACGTACTAGCTCCGTCGCACGGTAACCACGGTCGGAAGAGAAACAGACGCACTGCCCACGGTCAAACGCCTGACCGAGGCAAACGGGACTTCCGGACACCAAAGACACGGTCACGGAACTCCACGGGGTGCCCGGGACGCACACACGGCCCAAGGGGAACACCCAACAACGAACCAAATCGCGCTAGGGATACCTAGCGCGACAGGGCATGTCGCGCTAGGGTCCCCTAGCGCAACAAGGGTTGTCGCGCTATGGCCCCATAGCGCGACACGGACTATCGCGCTAGGGGACCCTAGCGCGACAAGGACCATCGCGCTAGGTCCTCCTAGCGCGACAATGATGATAGCGCTAGGACCCCATAGCGCGACACGAACCGCAAAACTGTTCATCTTCTCCGATGAACGCGCTCGGTCGGGGCAGCGCGACACTCAAGAACGCGCTACTGGAGTATAGCGCGTTCTCAGTCCGCGGCCGAAAACGGTAAGAACGCCCTAAAAACCCAACCACGCCCCCATACCTCCATAGGAGAGGGGGAAAACAAAGGGGAAGACCCCTGGGGACCCCTAGCATGATTCTAGGCCCTCAAAACACGAATCCATGCATTGAATCCATAGATCGGGCGAGCTCTCCCCAAATCATGGAAAAACCCAAAAACGCTCAAACGATCCCCTCTCGGCCTCCCCGCGGCCTATAAATCACGGAAAAGATCGGCATGAGGCTAAGGAACGTCACCCTATCTCAATGGAGCGAATGCTCCGCCGAATCGATCACGAATCACGAAGAATGCTCGAAGCTTCACGAACTCCCCACGCTTCCCACGCTCGCCGCACGCCCACGAGATCGCCTCACCGTCGCCCACACGTCCGCGCCGTCGCCCCGCCGCCGTCCGTAGCCGGAGAGGGGCTCGCCACGTCCGAATGGGAGAGAGGGAGAGAGAGGAGGGCGGTCACGGTTGGGGAAGGAAGGAGGAAGAAGAAGAAAGAGAAAGGAGAAAAAGAAAAAGGAAAGAATTAGGGCTATATAGAAAATCTGAATTTTTGGAAAAATACCGAAAAATAGAAAAATACATTTCTGGAATCCTCGGAACGCACCGATCGCAACGGTACCACTCGTATCTGGGGGAACCGCCCGGTTCGCCTGCAGCGAGCTTCCGAAGGAAAAGCCGAAACACACACCGGGAATCGGAAAACACACGCGGAAAAGCCGCGGAACGCCTCCGGGCCTCCGAAACGACTCCAGATCGCGCCGATCCGAACACGAAAGATGTCCGAAACGAAATTTCGGACACAACAGAGCCGGACGCTCCGAAAACCAGATCCGGGACCCACGAAGAAGGATCCGAAAGGTCTGGGATATTACAGCTTGCATTCAGAGCATGGAAGATCCTTTGGAAGACGATGCTGCCGATGATGGAGGGCGGCAGGTTTTTGCCGCTTCAGGTTTTGAGCAGGTCCGACGGTCGTCGCGTGGGTTTGAAGCGGGTCCGATGGTCGTCGAGCGGATCTGGAGAGGATTTTGACGGAAAAATCACGTCGTTTCCTCTATCAGTTCCAGCGAGGCTTCCCGGAGGGGGGCGAGATGGAAGACGGATGGGGGCATCCGGCATCTCCACCGCCCGTCCCTCTCTGCTCGCTTTAGGGATGGGGGAGAAGCAAATTAAGCTCCCTCCTTTCCGGGCCTTCCCCTGCCTCCTCGTCCAGCTATGCTGGTTTCTTTTTCTTTCTGGCAGCCTCTTTTTCCCTCTTCTGCTCTTCCTTTCTTTCACTCTTCGGAGGGTGCTTGCTCTCTGTACGTTCCAAAGAGTTAGCAGGTTGGAAGAGAGGAGGCATTCATAGGCGTTCCCTCTTCCCCAGCCTCTGTCAACTTGGAAGGTAGCCTTCCCCTCCGCAGTCCCTTCTGTCACCTTTGTCATGGGCCACCCGAGCCAACTGGGTCGACAGCCTTTTATCCGAGCCAGTTTCTACGCGAGGCAGAGTCAGTGGCTGGACGCAAGGAGATCAACCGAGTCAGCCGAGCAATGGCCTCTTGCAGTGGTGCCAGATGGATTTTTTGCTTTCTGTTGTGTAATGTATTGACTTTTGCCTTTCTGATGTACCAACAATCGTTTGAATGAAAAGGAGAAAATTTTATTCACTCAAATTGTTTGCACAACTTCAAAAGTAGAACTTGCGTAGTGTGGCTGCGTTCCACGTTCGAGGGATGGGTTCCCCTTCCATTGTAGATAGCCGGTATGCTCCTTTCCCGAGCATCTCGACCACTCGGTAGGGGCCTTCCCAGTTAGGGGATAGCTTACCCGCCGCCTCTAGTGGTCGAGAGGCTTCGGCTTTCCTAAGGACGAAGTCTCCCGGTTGGAAGTGCATGTCTCAGACTTTGGCGTTGTAGTATCGAGCGAGGCGGCGCTGGTACTACGTTGCTCGGATGCTGGCAATCTCTCGGAGTTCATCTGCTAGGTCGAGGTTCTCGAGTAATTTTTGCTCGTTTACCTCGGCGAGAAGCAGATGACTCGGAGGGAGGGATTGGCGATCTCCAACGGAATGACGGCCTCGGTGCCATATACCAACTGGAAAGGACTCTCACCGGTTGCCGTTCTGGGAGTCGTTCTGTGGGACCAAAGTACGCTAGGCAGTTCCTCGAGCCAGTTGCCCTTGGCCTTGCCGAGTCTAGTCTTTATGCCTTTTAAGATAGTCTTATTGGCATTCTCGACTAGCCCGTTGGCCTGAGGGTGGGCGATCGAAGTGAAGTGGTTGCGAATACCTAGGTCGGCACATCTGTCTCGGAAATAACGAGAGTCAAATTGCCGACCGTTATCACTCACTATCACCCGGGGGATGCCGTAACGACAAATGATCGACTTCCAGACGAAACTCCAGACGACTGTCTCGGTGATCTTTGCCGTGGATTCGGCCTCGATCCACTTGGTAAAGTAGTCGATGGCGACGATGATAAACTTCTTCTGGGCCTGAGCCGTAGGGAACGGCCCAAGAATGTCGATCCCCCACCGAGCGAAGGGGTATGGCTCGGTCAGGGTGACGAGCTCCGTAGCCGGCTGATGGACTAAGTGGTCGAATCGCTGGCATCGGTCGCACTGTTGCACGTAGGCCGTGCAGTCGCGCTGCAGAGTGGGCCACCAGTAACACTGTCGTAGCAGGATCCGGGTGAGTGACCTTCCTCCTGAGTGCGCTCCGCACAGGCCTTCATGAATATCTTGGATAGCTCGGTTGGCTTTGTCGGGGCCGAGACACTTCAGGAGGGGACCGGAGAAAGATCTCCGGTAGAGAGTGTCGTCTAGAATGACGAAGCGCCGGGCTTGGTACTTCAATCTGCGGGCCTCTCGAGGGTCGAAAGGCTCTTGAGAGTCCCGGAGCCACGACAGGTAGGGGGTGCGCCAGTCGCTCGGAATGGCTGAGTCAACAGTAAGGAGCTCCGAGTCAATGCTCGGGCGCTCTAGCTCTTCAAGGAGGACCGATCGGGTACCTTCGGGGTCGAGAGAGGAGGCCAGCCGAGAGAGGGCGTCCGCTCGGGAGTTTTCCTCCCGAGCTATTCGGACTACCTCGAATCTCTCGAACTGTTAGGCCAGGTCTCTGACCAGTTGGAGGTATTTGATCAGTGGTGCCTCTCGAGCTTCGTACTCGCCGTTGACTTGGCTAGCGACCAGCTGGGAGTCAGTATAGATTTTGACTTGCCCAGCCCCAAATCGTCGGGCCATGCGCGCTCCTCAAGATAAGGGCCTCATACTCGGAAGCGTTGTTGGATGCCTGAAAGCTGAACTTCAAGGCGTATTGCAGTTCTGCTCCTTCGGGGGACTTCAGGAGGATTCCGGCATCACTACCGACCGAGTTGGAGGATCCATCAACGAACAATTCCCAGGTCGGCCCGGGCGCGGACGGGGATCTTTCTTCAGTCGGGATGGTGCTTTCGGCGATGAAGTCGGCGAGCGCTTGGCCTTTCACAGCTGAGCGCTGCCGATAGGATATATCGTAGGCCCCAAGCATAATGGCCCATTTGATGAGTCGTCGCGAGGCTTCAGGGTGGGCCAGGATCTTCTTCAATGGTTCACCGGTTAGCACGGTGATGGGGTGACCCTGGAAATAGGGCCGGAGGCGCTTGGCTGAGGTAACCAACTCTAGCACGAGTTTCTCGGTTGCAGGGTACCTCCTTTCAGCCTCGTTGAGCACCTTGTTGGTGTAGTAGACCGGCCTCTCGACTCCCGAGTCATTTCTGACTAGGATCGAGCTAACTGTAGATGGTGTTGCTGAGAGATAGAGCAGTAAGACTTCACCCGGAACGGGCTTGGAGTGCACCGGGGGCGAGGCCAAGAACTCCTTGAGCTCGACGAACGCTCTCTGGCATTCCTCATCCCATGCGAACGTAGCAGATGCCAATTTGGGCCCCCTCAACAGCTTGAAGAAGGGCAAGCATCGTTCGGCCGGACGGGACAGGAACCGGCTGAGAGCGGCGACACGCCCAGTTAGGCGTTGGACGTCCTTGATGCAAGTGGGCTGGCGCATGTCCAGGATGGCCTGGACTTTGTCGGGGTTGGCCTCAATCCCACGCTGAGTGACTCGGAAACCTAGGAACTTCCCGGATCTCACTCCGAAGGCACACTAGGCAGGATTGAGCTCATATTGTACCTCAGGAGGGTGTCGAAGGTCTCGGCGAGGTCGGTGAAGTGGTCTTCGGCCTTGGTGGTCTTGACGAGCATATCGTCGATGTAGGCATCGACGTTCTGACCTAGCTGTCCTTTAAACATGTGGTTGACCAGCCTCTGGTACGTGGCTCCGGCGTTTTTCAACCCGAAAGGCATCCGGGTGTAGCAGTATACGCCGTAGTCGGTGATGAAGGCGGTCTTCTCGACCTCTTCTGGATCCATTCTGATCTGGTGGTAACCTGAATAGGCGTCTAGGAAGCTGAGTATCTCGTTACCCGAGGTTGCGTCAACCAATTGGTCGATGCTCGGCAATAGATAACAGTCCTTAGGGGTGGCCTTATTCAGGTCGGTGAAATCCACGCACATCCGCCACTTGCCTGAAGCTTTCGGTACCAGGACGACGTTGGCTAGCCACGTCGGGTACAGGACCAGCCTAAAAAGGTCAGTCTCTTGCCCCTTGGTGACCTGCGCCTTGATGATCGCCTGTTTCTCCGGTGCATGCTTCCTCCTGCACTGCTGTACGGGCTTCACGGCGGGGTCGAGGTTGAGCTTGTGCATTACAGTCTCCTCTGGTATCCCAGAGAGTTGATCATCAACCCAAGCAAAAACTCGAATGTACTCAGAAAGGAACTTTTTATATTGCTTTTGAACCTCAGACGGTAGGTCGGCTCCGATCTTTACTCATAGGGTTGGGTCATCGTTTAAAAAAACCGCCAGCAATTCGCCACCAAGTTCGGTGGTTGCGGATTTATCCTCGACTCCCCGGGGGCCCTTGTCCTTCCCGTCCGGCCTTGTGGCCTCTACCGAGATATTGTAGCACCTTCTGGCCGCGGCCTGGTTACCTCGGACTTCCCCCAACCCATTTTTGGTGGGAAACTTCATTTTATGGTGATAGGTAGACAGCACCGCTTTTATTCGGCTGAGGATTTCCCGGCCGAAGATGGCGTTGTATGCTATCATACCTTTAATCACTATGAAGTCCACCATGACCGTAACAGTTTTGGGTGGGGTGCCGAGGGTAACCGGCAGGCTTAGGGCTCCCTCGGGATAAGTGGCCAGGCCATTGAACCCGCAGAGAGGGGTTCGGATCGGGCGGAGTTTGGATGGTTCCTCCCCCATCTTAAGGAAATAATCACAAGACAGTACATTAAGGGCACTCCCATTGTCAACTAGAATCCTATCTACGCTACAATGGTTTATCATAGCCGAAATCACGAGGGTGTCGTCATGCGGGGTGCTCAGCCCTTCCAGGTCTCGGTCGGAGAAGACTATGACCTGGGGCTCACTCGGCGAGGCCTTGGGAGGCTCTATGGCTCGGCTCACCCGCTCGGCATGACGCTTCCTTCCTCGGCCGCTGTTGCCGCCTGATGCTGCTCCTCCAGAGATGACATTGATGTGTACCCCGCGGGGGGCATTGTCGATCTCCTCTGGGGCGCCTCGGTCCTCTTTACGCTCGGCTATGAACCGAGCTAGATGTCCCTGACGGATGAGGCGCTCAATCTCGTCCTGGAGCTGGTGGCAGTCGCCGGTGTGGTGCCCGTGATTGATGTGGAACAAGCAGTGCTTGTTGCGATTACGGTTCTTCGATCTCATTGGCTCGGGTTGGCGGAGGAGGCCCGAGTCCTTGATGCCTTCGTAGATCTCGTAGACCGGCGCGGCTAGTGGGGTGTACCGCTCGTACTTCCGTGACGGTTCCTTGCGTTCCCCGTCGCAGTTCCGCCTTTTTCCCGAACCTGAGCTTGGCTCGAAAGCCCGCTTCTTGTCCCCCTCCCGACCCGAGCCGGTTGCGTCTCGGCAAGCGCTGAGCACCTCTTCACACTCGGCGTGGTGCAATGCCAGAGTCACTAGCTCAGCAAGGGTCGAGGGAGGGTGGAGGATAAGTTCGCGGCGGAGATTCTCGTCCCAGGTGCCCACAGTCAGCGCGGTTATGGATGAGGCCACGTCCAGGCGGGGGATTCTCAGGGCTTCCGACTTGAATCGGTGAATATAAGCCCGGAGTCTTTCCCCTTGCGCCTGTTTGAGGGCCAGGAGCCCCGCTACCGACCTTGGGGGGGGCTCTTCCGACGAAACTCTCTTTGAAGACTCGCCCAAATTGCTTGAAGTCTCGGATGGATCCGGGGGCGAGGGCCCGGAACCACGCCTGGGCGCCCTGGACCAGGGTGGTCGCGAAGGCTTGGCACTTGATGGCGTCCGACGCTCCATGCAAGGTCATCAAAGCGTCGAAGTTGTCGTTATCGGCCGGGTCGCCCTGGCCGTCGTAGAGCTTGAAGGTCGGGATGGAGGTTCTGGGAGACACCTATGCCTTCAAGATGTATTCGAAGAATGAGGATTTCTCCTCATCCTCCGGGAAAGAGGTCTTCTGCAGGGCGCGGAGGGTGCGCTCCTGCTCTGCGAAACGCCTCTCGAAATCTCGCAGTCGGAGGGATAACTCCGACTGTTGTCATGCCGTGGGGCTGGGAGGAGGGTCTTGGTGATCCCCGGGAACATCGGTCTCCGGGTTCGGACGGCGCGCCCCAAGTTTTCCCCGCCTTGGTGTGGAGGAAGCCTCTTGCTCCGGAGGTGGAGCCTGCGAGGGTCCTCCAATCCTGTTGCGGATGATCTGCTGGCCTCGGAGAGTGAAGTGGCCTCCGGCGGTGTGCTGGGATGCATTCTCGTGGGGAGGGCTCCCTGACGGGGCGCGGGACCTTCCATCCCTAGCCACCTGCGTCCTCATGAGTTCCACGAGGACATCCAGTTTCGCGTTGAGGGCCTGGAAGGCTTCGGCGCTACCATTGAGCGGTAGCCCTACTGCCGCAGGAGGGGGTGGTGGTTCGTCGGCGGGGGCGCTGGCGTTGGAGGGAGGGTTCTGTGAGGCCCGGGAGGGGCCATCCCCTACTGCTACCATGGCCTTTCCCCTGTCACCGGCGGACCTCCTCCCCGATCTCCTTCGCACCATACTGGCTTCTTGTACGTTTCCCATAGACGACGCCAGATGAAGAGGCAAGATCTCGCGCTGGTCCTGAGCGGGCAGTGGATCACCGGATAATGAACTGCAAGAAAGGGAAACAGATCAGGGGGCCCAGGGATGAGTCCCTGGGGAAAACCCTCCGATGCTTAAGTCGGTAGAGCTATGGTGGGAGCAATATAGGGAGGAGGTAGCTTCTGCGCGAGATCCCTCTCCACCAGAAGGGTGAAGTGGTTCTTGCTCAGGAGTTTTGAGCGTGTGATTGCCCTTATGTGGACGCACTTTTTATTTAGACAATCATCTTCTTCATTTTGTCGGTTTATTAAGTGCGTGGGCGTGCCAGTCACCGAGGTGGCAATTTATTCGGGCTCCGAAGAGCCCGTGGTGCGCTTGATCTGACTTCGTCAGACGATTGTGTGGTTCGTGTCGGGACCGAATCCCGTCACGCCATAAAGGTCACGACGTCATTTACATCCCCCATACGAGGGAATACCCTTGATTAATTGTCGAAATTAGGGGCCCCGCGGCCGAAAAGAATAATACTAATTGCGAGAGAGAGAGGTAGGGATAGATCACACTGCGGGTTGTATTCACACCACAAACCGTCGGCCATGTCGGTCACTCGTGGACCTTTTCATGTTCGGACACGGGTCCATGATGGAAACGCGACGAGAAAACCGGGACGAGTCCGTTCAAATGTATGCCGAGTATACGGCAATTTTAATGATGACTCGGAAGGCGTTCGGAACGAGAAACAAATCCGGTCCGATTAAGATGTCGGCCCGAGGTCAGGTAAGAGCCTGGCCATATCGGGATAATTCCCAAGACTCAGGTTCGACCTGAAAGGGTGGCGTTGCTGTTCCTTTTGCATCGGATCCCGGGGAGAGATGGGACTGCAGTGTGGACCCTAGCATCTTTTATCTGGGATTTTCTTAGTTATATGTGCCCCTTTTCTTTTTTTGGCTATTTATCACCCGGATTTTCTTAGTTATATGTGCCCCTTTTCTTTTTTGCTATTTATCACCCCCCTTCTTTTTTGCATTTGTTTTACTGAGTAATTTTCTCCCTTTTTATTTATTACTATTACTATTATTTTCTTACCCCCCCTTCTTACTGTTGTTATTATTGCTACATATTTGGCATCCTTCGATTAGCATAATTTTCGTTAATTCATCTGCTATTACTGTTGTTATTACTATGCTATGCGTATATACGTATGTATATATATATAGTGTACCGGCGAAGGGAGATGGGGCGTGCCGCTGGGGGCTAAAATGGGCGTACCGCTGGAGGCCGAGGGGTGTGTCGGCGAAGGAATGTAGGATGTGCCGGCGAAGGGAGGATAAGGTGGGATGCGTGTGTGTGCCGCTGGGGAGCTAAGAATGTGTGCCGCTGGAGGGTTGTTGGGATGAGGATGGGGTGTGCCGGTGGAGGGTTAGATGAGTGTACCGCTGGGGGTTAGGCTGGGTAATGAGGGTGTGCCGCTGGAGGTTGAGAAGGGTGTGCCGCTGAGGGTTGTTTGGGGTATACCGGTGAAGGTTGTAGAATGCGTGCCGATGAAGGTCGAGGCAGGCATGATGAAAGTGCACTCCTCTGTTATTCATTTTAAGGCTTTTCTTTTCTTCCTTTATTGATTTTTATATAGTTTTATATAAACTTCTCCTTTTCCTTGCTTTATTCTGTTCGGCCTCTTCTCACAGATCGGACGTTCGGGCTGCCAGGTTATTAATCGGTCCAGTTCTCGTCATGGTGCCGGCAACGGCTCGATAAGTCGGAAAGTTTTATCGTTGATTGTTCTGTTCGTTTGTTGCTTCCTTTTGCCTCTTTTAATATTTTGTTATTTTCCCACAAAAATTCGGCAGCATCTCCCCTTGACTCGAGACGTAAGGGAGATAAAGGGAACGCGCCCACATGGAGTGGCGGAGCCCGACAACTGGAGGTGGGCGCCCGAGGGCAGCAACACCTTTATAGAACCTCGGAAAACACAAAGAAAGCAACGTACGGAAGACTTCCAATACTAGACAGGGTGGACTGGGGCCAGCCAAAGGACGAGCTCAGGGTGTACCGTTGGAGCACAAAGGAGGGTGTACCGCTGAGGGTAACAAGGGTGCACCAGCCAAGGGCTGGAAGGGACTGAAGAAGCGTACTGGGCAGAGGAAGCCCAGAGTGTGCTACTGGGGCATAAGGCGTGCCGGGCAGCAAAGCAAATGGCATGCCGACCACAGGCCAAGGGTGTGCCGGCGAGGGTCAAATGGCAAGTGTGCCGCTGAAGGGAGACTAGGGGTGTGCCGCTGAAACCCCAAATGGGTGTGCCGCTGAGGGAGGGTGCAAGTGCACCGGGCAAGGCTGCAGGGGCAGGAATACTAGGTTGATCAAACCCACAGGAAACCTCGTCAGAAGGGGGGAAAGGGGCACAAAGGGGCTACTGGTAACTGGGGTTCAGGAAGAGAAGAAGGGCCTCCCTCCCTTCAAATAGATGGGCACGATTGATGGCTGTAGGGAAGGGCAAAGAACCCCTGAAACTAAAGGTCATATGGGAAGAACTACGCCACTACCATGACTCCAAAACAAGTACGCCGGAGAAGTGGAGAAGGTGAACAACACACCATGCACCATGCAGGCTGACATAAATTAACGGAGGTAATAAGAAACCCACGAGGGGTGATTTTCATTCATGCATGAAAAGGAACGACCACAATCGGCCGTCTACCTCGCAAACATACAGACAGAAGAAAGGGAAAGAGCCATGAAGATGGAGGAGGAGGGAAGAAAACAGGGGGGAGCGATGAGGCCGAACAGGGGCGACCACCCCCTACCCTTTCCCCACTCCCTTCCTTACATCACGCTCACATTTCCTCCCTCCCCCCTATTCCTTACTCTTTTCTCTCGGCGATCGTCGGAGGAGACCCCAAGGCGAACCCTTTTCTACTTCTTCTTTTGCTCTCTGCCTGTTGATCTCCGTCTGTCCTCCTCTCCCTGTCTCGAACGGGAGTCCTTTATACTCCCAGCAGCGGGGGCTTTGACCACGGCCGTCGAAGGCGGGAAGCAGCCCGTGATGATGGGGTTTGACTCCCCCTGTCCTGGCTGTCAGTGGAGTAGCCTGCGTGGCCCAACGATCGGCCGACACCTCGGACGGCTCACTGCGCGCCAAGGATATGTAGGGCATGGGCTTCACGTCGTCCCGCCGTTGAAAAGCCATCACGCTGTGCCGCTGGTGGGACGAAAAAGCGTGTCGCTGTAAGGCTGCCCAAGCGTGCCGTGGAGGGGGGCAAACTGATGCGGGACGAGACCACGAAAATGACAAGCTCGTGACTACCCCTTAACGAGGGAAGCGTCGGACGTGCGCGGTTGAGAAACCGGCAATGAGCTAGGGTGATCGGCTCTCTCATGTGCCCGGATCGGGTCACGGGACGGTCTCGCACTCTCTCGCAGCAGCGGTAATGAATAGATAAAGCGAGCTAGATATCCCTACACATGCTCTCTAGCAGCGGCATAAACAAATATATATGAAGTAAGCAAAATGCCAAGTAAGGGAGCGAATGCGATACCTCCACGCGCTCGGCGTGGGGAAGACGGACCCGGCCGAAGTCGTACTCCCGGGACAGTTAATACATAAAGATTACAGCAATGAGTTACAACCCACTCCACGCAGGGAGGTAAAGGGCTATACAAATGGGCCCGGGAGGACCGAATTCGGGTTGACGGGCAGCTTCGTGTGTTGATTCGGCTACACGCGTGTTCACGACCGTGGGGCCCACGTGCTGTCTGGAGGGGCCGTGTGGGACCCGGTGGTACCGCTGTAGTGGAGACACTTGGAGAAGCGCTCCCCGGGCTGGCGACACGCTGGTTCGCCGGCCGGAGGCCGGGCGGCTCCGTTCGGCACCGGTCGGAAAAATCGATCGGAAATCTACCGGTTCTGTATTTCAGCGCGCGCTCCGGAGAGAACAGACGCTGCGATCAGTACCGGTGTCGGAATGCGACGAGATCAGAGCCGTTGGAAAGCTGCTTCGAAGTACTGCAATCTAGTGGCCTTCAAAAAAATTCACCAGATTTGTACTTTGTGTTGGCGAATTTTATATGCTGCTGTTGTACAGTAACCGAAGACTCAGATCTGCAGAGAACTTTCCTGTTGATTGCCTTTGACCGTAAAGTAGATGTCCGAATATGAAGATGTGTTCTTCAGCAAGGTTGTGAGAAATCAAGTTACAAAACCAGGACTATTTTTGGATCTAGATTTGGAGGTGGTGGTGATTTGTTCTGATTTTAGAAGTGGAGGGTGGTCGGATCTGGGATCTGACTAAAAATACTGTATCAGAGGAAGAACAAGAATTTCTAAAAATATATATGTGGATTCAATTAGAAATCCACTTAATCAAATAGAAATAATGAATAAATAAGCATGAAATAGCATTAATAAGCACGAGGTGCAAAGATGGAGTTTGTGATCGCCAGAGACACGAGGCCTCAAAAGATATAACAAATAATAAACATGGAGGGATCGCGAAAAATACCTTGAATGCGGGGATTGTGAGTGCTCCTTTCTCTTCCGATCGGCCGGCCGATGAAGAGAGTTCTTCAATTTGATTACCCTTGCAAAACAATCAAACACCAATAAAGAATATGAAATTTGAACATGGTGAGTGTAGCATCAATTCTTAAAAGATATGAGCATGAACATATATGTGCAAGAACACACCTTAAGGGTGGTTGCCCTTAAACCCCTATGCAAAAGGGTAGGATAATAATATGATGATGAATGATATGATAAATAAAATAAAGAGTGTACAAGAGTTGCACTAGAGGAGTTCTCAACGTGGTTGAGAAGAAAATTGACAGAGAGATGAACAAAGGATGATATGATGCATGCGGGTGTATGAAACTAATGAAATGAGATAAAAAAAAGGAGAGAGAGAGAGAGGGAGATAAAAAATCTGCTATTCTGGCTTTGATATTCAATAAGGAGAAAAGCTCAATCGGGATGAAGACATTGGACACGCAGGATCTTCCTCCTTCGCAACAGCAACCTGTAAAGAGAAAACAATAGAAACTTCCCAGAACCTCCAAAAAAAATCCCACTTCGATTCGTCGAACAGAGAGCTCTATTTAAAGGGTTTCAAACCAAAATTAGGGAGGATAAGAACGGGCAAGAGTCTCTTGAGGCAAGTCCACCTTCCTTATCAACAAGATGATCAAACATGAAAGATAACCCTTCAAGGAAAGCTGCGTTCGAGCAGAATACGGAGGTGAACGACGACCCGGACAAGGGCGTCAATTCTAAAATTGACGACCTGCAATAGGGCGTTATTAAAAAAATGACTTGCATCAGGGCGTTTATTCAAAATATTCAAAATAGGGCCATTTTTCATTTCTCAATATTATTTTTCCATTTTTTAGGTGGAGGTGCATCTCATTGTGCTGATTCCAATGACTATTTTTGCGTATTTTTCTGACACCCGGAAGGTCACCAAATCACCTCTGGAATGAGGTTAAAAATAATATTAAAAAAATCCAATTCGAAAAGTGACGCCTTTACACAGGTCGTGAATTCAATTTTTTATTTTTTTATTCTTTTCAAATTCAAAATAACGTCCCCTTGTAAGTCGTTAATTCCCAAAAAATTTTGAAAAATTCTCAGAAAAATCCAGAAAAATGGAAATTTGAAAGAATGGACGCCCTCCACTATAGTCGTCAATTTTTTTAGAAACGCCTAAGCCGTTATTTAAAAGACGCCCCACATCAAGTCGTTATTTCTGAAAAATAGATAAAAATAGAGAAAAATGCTCAGAAAAATCTAGAAAAATCCAGAAAAATATAGAAAAATAGGAAAAGAGAAGAAAAAGGGAGAAATCCAAGAAAAGTGAGAAAAACCACTCAAACAGAGCTAATTTGAGGGTCAAATTGGGGCGTTACAAGGCAATATGAGATGTGCTCACAGTAACGTCAATTTTGACGTGTCTACAGCTGCCCCGCCTTGACGTCTGCTTTGCAAGGGAGCAGAGCAAACTGAAAAGTAGATGCCAAGGTGTGATGAGACACGCAATCAACATCACTTGATGAGAATGAAATCAAAAGCTCGAGATGAAGCAATCCCGGGAAATTCAATGAAATCAACGATGTTTGGATAAAAGGGGGAGTGTGCACGCGGGCACGAAGGAGATAAAAGAATGATCAACCTCCAGCACGGTGGAAGTACCCCAGGTCACAAACCTGTAGGTTTCACCATTGGGGAGCGATTACCAGCCAATGTGGACGTGTTGCAGCCAAGGTGGATCAAAGGGAAAATGATTAAAATAAGATGATAGAAATCCAAACAAGGAGCTTTCTAGAAAATGACCCAAAACAGTAGCAAAACGAACTGAGGATTCCATTCAGCAATGAATATCTCATATCTTGGAAAGATTAAGATCAATTCGACTCTCAAAACCAACTTATCAGAATGATTTTCCAATGTTAATTCAAATCCTACATGAATGCATGCTGGGTTTAAAGGGAAAAATTAAATCAAACGAAAATATAAGATAATCAAGGATAATATTGTTAAGCTATCCAGATTGAGTCAAGAAACCCATTCTGCGAGCTGATACTAAGCCGAAGCCCGTTTATCCGCGCACCAACTCGCAAAAGGGAACCATCGTCCCTAGTCTTAGACGGCTCAACGGCCTATCCGTATGACTAAGACTCCTCTGGAATCATCATTATTTTTGATGAAGGGGAACTCAAATTCCAGATTTACCAAAGCCACAAGGTCCTTGATATAATATAATAAGGTATGTATCATATAGTAAAATGCATACAGGGAGATGGTGATAGCAATGAGCATATGGGGAACTGAGATGAAATAATGTGCAAACACCGTGGGACTTGGATGTTGATGATGCCCAGTCAGTGGGACCAAGAGCTTCTTCCTGCGCTCAAAGATTCATCAGCCAAGATATAATGAAGATAACAAGCAATGAATAAAGCATTTAAGCATAGTTATCAAAGCATGAATCATATGTATATGGCATGAATAGCACGAGTTAAATCATGGCATTGCAAAGCATCATTATTTGTTGTTTGTCATGAGGATGACAATCTTGGCTAATCAAGATTTGGAGTTGAATGATCAAGATCTGATAATGCCCAGCGGCAGAGTGATCAGGGAATGATAATGCCCATTGGCAAAGTGATCAAGAAAATCAGCAGGAGTTGATTAAAAAGATCTGGAGATGAACGATAATCAAGAGATATGAGGAAATGATAATCAAAATGCTCAGGGTGGCATGTTATGAGAATATCGGGAAGAATCAATAGATTGATAGCAATAAGTGGAGAGAGGACTCATCCCATGCTCCTGGTCCTTGCAAAGTTGTTCCTGCAAAACACCATCAGACAATACAATACAATTTTTGGATTTTTGTTTGTTTGAAATATGTAAATTTTTATGAGTTTTTGAAAAAGATATTCAAATTTTTATGTGGATTTTGAAAGATATTTGATTTTTTATTATGAATTTTGAAAATATTCAATTTTTGTTGAATTTTGATCAGGAAATATTCAATTTTTTTGGATTTTGGCTTAGAAAATATTCAATTTTTTTTTGTTTTTTTTTCTTTTGATTTTTTTCTTTTTTTTTTGTTTAGACATTGTTAATGCAGCATCAAAGGGTGTTTTTGAACCACTGACTAGGGGTCCTTGTTCCTTCCCCTTTTGCTAAAATTACCCAAAGCCGAGCGTGCATTGAAGGGTGGCGCCCTATAACTGACTGCCCTTGATTAACGGTGCTCCTACCAAGGCCATACCCGAGAAACGTTCGGTCTTGGAGGGAGAAGAGAAGAATAATTGAGGATAAGCTTTATGCAGGATGGGAGATGTCAGGATTTGAATTCTTTCCAAGGTGTTAACCCTCAAAGAGGTAGTCTGTTGCGCCGGGGCTTTGTGCCTTTGATTTTTAGACCATTGACATGCATACGACCAAGGTTTTCCCTGCGGGGACTTTGCCACTCTTGTCATGCCATAATTCACAATTTTGCTTTTATCAAAATTTTGACTTGATTTTCATAATAGCCCTTTTGGCGAGATGTATATCATGAAATTCATATTGATTTTGGGTCAAGACTGCCCCTATTTGAGACTCCTCTCGTATTGGGGATTACCGAGGTTGGGTCATCTCCTCCGTCAACCTCTTGCCCCTGCATTCGGCCGAGTAAAGAAGAGAAAAGACTTTCAGATATACTCATGGCATGGCCAAAGTAGCAACGGTGTTTTAACCAAAGGAGCCGGCTAAGGACGCCGTGAAGTGTGTGGAATGCCCAGCTAAGGGTTACTCTTAACAAGCGGGGAGAGAATGTCAAACTCCCAGCGCGGGGTTCTTATTAACCAAGAGTGCTGCATAAGCAAGCCTAAAGACTCTTTTTGGAATATTTAATTAAACAAAAGCCTAAGATAAAGGTCTAAAACACCACTCTTAATCTTGTTAAGAAGCACTTCATCTTGAAAATCATGCGTGAAGTAATGAGGGAATGATATCATAAAAATGAGTACTTACGCCAACATATTACCTTGCAACCTTTGTAGAAGCAGCTGTCAGAGGCGAGGTTGATCATCGTGGGATTTGTCCTCTTTGGCAGATAAAAAGCTTGGAAGCAGAGGGTTTGAAAGTGGCTTAACAAGAAGGAGTGGTGCCAAGACCAGACTCAGACGAATAAGGAAAAAAGGAAGAGAGGCAAGGACTAGAACCCCCTCACTAAGGTGTGGAGACCCTGATCATATGAAATGTCTACAGAAGAAGCAGAGAATTAGAAGGAGGAATGAGGACTAAAGCCTCGAAAGCAGTGGGAGAATGGGTAGATGCCCAAGGCAGTGGATGTGGAAGAAGTTGGGTCGGACCCATGATTAGGGAGAATCAGAGGAAGAAATTGATAGATGGAAAGAGGCGGATCCGGAGGGTCTGGAGGTTGTGGAGGAGAATCATGAGGGGAGGAATCATCCGGAGGGATAAAATATCGAGGGACATGGTGCCCTGGGAAGAAATAAGAAAAAAGATGATGGAAAAAGAAGAAGAAAATGAAGGATGTGATGTCCTGGAAGAGTAGAAAGATGAATCGGAAGAAAGATGGATGGTCCGGAGGTTCCGGAGGAAGAAAATGGAAAGGGGCGTCGTGCCCGAAGGAAAGGTATGAAGGATCCGGAGGTTCCGGAGGAATGAGAAGGGAAGGGACGCGATGCCCAAAGAAGATAGAATCCGGAGGTTCTGGAAGATTAAGATGGAAAGGGGCGCGATGCCCGAGGGGAAAGTGAGAGAAATCCGGAGGTTCCGAAAGAATAAAGTGGAAAGGGGCGCGATGCCCTGAGAGAAAGTGAGAGAAATCCGGAGGGTCAGGATACAAGAGCTGAAAAGGGACGCGATGCCCTGAGAAGAGATTGGGGAGGGGGCAACGCCCGAGCAATGTAAGGGGACCTACAGATCCCGAGGATGAAGATGAATAAGATGGGAAATTCGGAATATCCGGAGGTGCCGGAAGACGGGGAAGATACGGGTTTGGAAACCCGGGAAGCAGGGGGTGCAAATGTGTGCAATGGGATGGATGCGATGAATGCAGTGAATGCATGAATGCAATGAAATGCAAACAATATGAAGAATGTGAAGGGTGAGAGGATGAGATCTTCCTTTTTACCTTTAGAGTGGCCCATGAAGAAATTGTGATAGACAATAATGTGAATGGAGTTGAATAGAAGGTGGATAGAACAGTGGAAGGCCCCTTAGCACCAAGATAACTGCCCCTCCATGGCAGTGAAAGTGTATAGTAAATTGGCCCAATTGATAAAGTACAAGCCCGAGATGATGCTTCAATGGTGAATGACGACTCGCTTGGAGAGTGGAAAGTAATAGTGCGAGGGAGTTGAACAGTTGGGATAGGAAGCATTGTGTTGCCCAGGGGTTGTGGCGTATATGGAGTGTTGAATAGAATAGGCATTCGCCCCTTGTATGGAAGAAAAGGTTCAAGATTTGAAAGTTGGAACAAGGGGTGCCCTGTCTGGCCTTTGGGCACAAGCTTACACGGCATCAAAGCTTGACATTCTCTTTGAGTGAGCAGTGTCGGCGACTTGGCATCTTCGACCATGCTTGGCACAACAACCCGGATTGGCATCCGATAAATAAATTCTGGCATCTTGAACAGCACGGTAGTGGCCAAATTCTTCTTGCCCGGCTCTTGCTCATCTTCGGCACAAGTACTTTCAGAAGGCCGCCCGTTCCGAGTAGTAAAGGGGGGTGAAGCGGAGGCGGAAGGTTCCATGGATGGTGGAGGTATAGTGGAAGGTGTTGGAGAAAGGGTGAGTGGAAGTGGAGGTTCAAACACGTCGAGTTTCTCCCTTTGCTCGGAAGCAGCCGGGATTGGCTTGAGTGCAAAAAGGGGTGGACCTTGCTCAAGATTAGCCACGGGTAAGGGTGATAGGTTAAGTGGTGGAATAGGGGAAAGGCCTGGCAAAGCTGATTTTGGCGTTACAGGGATAATTGACGGCTTAGGTAGCGAACAAAGAGGAGGGGTAATAGAAGGCTCGGCGGAGACCGGCGTAGTGGAGGGTGATGGAGGTTCGGCGGAGGCCGGTGGAGTGGAGAGTAGTGGAGGTTTGGCGGAGGCCGATGGAATAGAGGTTAATGGTGTAAAAGGAAAGGGTTTGGTGCGCTGAAAATGTCGGATGGGGCGAGAGGTGTCAGGTATAGGGGAAGGCGCATGATGCACCGGTGTGGGTGACTGGAGTATCGACCCATCATCGTAACACCAAGTATTGGGGTGAGGAGGAGACTCATGGTGCGGCGGTATGGGTGATTGGAGTATCGACCCATCATTGTAACACCAAGAGGTACCATAAATGGGGGTTGGATCGGGGACTGTGGCATAGTCCTGAGCATAGGGGTCTTCCGACAGTGGAGGAAGAGGATGGCGAAGGAAACTCGGAAGGGATGCCTGCGGAGCTTCATCATCGTATACCGCTTCAAGTTCTTCAATTGCCGGTTCTTCATCATCAAATTCACGTGGACACCGTAGTGGAGGCGTATATGTGGATGGAGGAGTGTAGTGATGTTGCGTATGTGGAGGTGGAAGGCCATATGAATGAAGTGTGCGGATGGGTGGAGGGCGGACGGTGTCCACTTGATCGTCGAAATCTGCCGGCTGTTGCTTGCTTGAGCTGCCGATACCATAATCATCTCTCCTATCCTTCCATTCTTTCTCCATCTTAGTAATATTATCCAAAGCGGCATGGAGAGGATTGACCGGAGTAGGAGGAGTCATGACCCTTCTTAATTGTTCCTCCATCAAAGTGACTTTATCAAGAAGGGTTTGTTGGAGGGGTGTAACTTGAGCAACCAAGGGTTGGCAGGGCCTTGAAGGAGGGGTGGCATAAAAAGGCCGTGGAGGGGAGTTAACGGGATGACCCGCAGAAGAACCCGGATGGGCCGGATTGCAAGAAATAAATGGGCCTCGGGGCCGTGATGGAGGAGGAATAGAAGAAGGCGGGTGTCGGACCACCCGAGGAGAAGTATGTGTGGATGAACGAGATGGGTAATGAGCTACCCTAATATGAGTAGACAGGGGAGGTGGGTGATGGGCCACCCGAATAGGATTAGAAGGAAGATGAGAAGAATGCGATGAATGAGATGTACCCTCAACAGCGGCCTTAAAGGCTTGGATCTGTTGAGGGGTGAGATGATCTAATGCACGCAATATTTGGGAGACCTTCTCATCGTTGGGGGGAGACGGTCCCGGAGGAGTAGTGGCTCGAAATTGAGTAGGGGGACCATGAGAATGGACATTGCCCGTGGGCCGGGTAACACCGTAAGAATGAGGACGTGGTCCCTTGAAAGTATGGTGAGAATTTTGATGAACATGTTGAAATTGAGGGGAATAAGATGTGCACGGTTGTGCATCCTCGTGAATTGAATTAAACATGTTGTTTTGTTTATGGTAAGCCGTTATTCAATCAAAGTTCAAACAAAATAATTTGCAAAGAAGCACACAAGTTGGAATGGTTACTTTGATTTCTTATGTTTGAACCTTGGTGAATTAATGGTTTTTGACAATTATGATTCACACAAGGGAGGATCCTAGTTTCAATATGTTCACTTCAATGCCAACTAGGAACACTCTCTCACCACGTATAGGCCAACTAAACCCGGGACTTCAAAGGGTACAACCTGCCCGGCGTCCGTGAGGGAATCCACGGGTGCGGGGACTTATGGAGGCTTGGTTTAGGAATTTTCAATCCAAAGAGACGGAATGCTCAATGGAGGGTCCTTCCTTCACCAAGAGGGTGTGTGGAATCCTAATGTAGAGAGAGGAGGTCTCCCAAAACCAATGCAAAGATGAATGAATGCAGCAGGATAAACAAGCCAACCACAGCAATATAATCAATCAACAAGTATAAGCATGAATCAGCATGAAAACCCACACACGGGGAGGGTTCTGCAAACCCACAGTAAAAGGGCGCCTTGGCAGGGGGCGCTACCAACAAAGAGACGACAGGGTCACTGTCGTGAGTAACTGTGAGGGGGCCCAGGGGCAGCAAAAAATGCGCCTTAGAGTGAGGCGCTATAAGTAAAAGGACGCCCCTGCCAGAAGGCGTCAAATCCAGAAAAACGCTTGGACGAGAGGCACTAAGCAATAAATAGACGCCCTGGATGAGGGCGTTAATTCAAAAGCGCCTCTGGCTGAGGCGTTAATTACCCAGGAAAGCTCCACGTCCAAAAATATCAAGATACTCACAGTCACAACATAATCATGGCAATCAATATGAATGATACAGCATGCTCATCAAAATTTTGAATAAGTGGAATTTTCAAAAAAATCTAACAAGCTGACAAATCACTTGGGGAGAGTGCAAGGCACAATGGAGGGTGCCTGAGGGGCACGAAAAGGAGACGCACCGAGGGTGCAAAAGGGGAGATGACACACGTGGGTGCCTAAGGGGAAGGGGTAATCAAAGAAAAACGAAAAGGGGTCCCACCGTGATCGCCAATTTGTGGATTCAATTAGAAATCCACTTAATCAAATAGAAATAATGAATAAATAAGTATGAAATAGCATTAATAAACACGAGGTGTAAAGATGGAGTTTGTGATCACCAGAGACACGAGGCCTCAAAAGATATAACAAATAATAAACATGGAGGGATCGCGAAAAATACCTTGAATGCGGGGATTGTGAGTGCTCCTTTCTCTTCCGATCGGCCGGCCGATGAAGAGAGTTCTTCAATTTGATTACCCTTGCAAAATAATCAAACACCAATAAAGAATATGAAATTAGAACATGGTGAGTGTAGCATCAATTCTTAAAAGATATGAGCATGAACATATATGTGCAAGAACACACCTTAAGGGTGGTTGCCCTTAAACCCCTACGCAAAAGGGTAGGATAATAATATGATGATGAATGATATGATAAATAAAATAAAGAGTGTACAAGAGTTGCACTAGAGGAGTTCTCAACGTGGTTGAGAAGAAAATTGACAGAGAGATGAACAAAGGATGATATGATGCATGCGGGTGTATGAAACTAATGAAATGAGATAAAAAAAGGAGAGAGAGAGAGGGAGATAAAAAATATGCTATTCTGGCTTTGATATTCAATAAGGAGAAAAGCTCAATCGCGGGATGAAGACATTGGACACGCAGGATCTTCCTCCTTCGCCAAGAACAGCAACAGCAACCTGTAAAGAGAAAACAATAGAAACTTCCCAGAACCTCCAAAAAAAATCCCACTTCGATTCGTCGAACAGATAGCTCTATTTAAAGGGCTTCAAACCAAAATTAGGGAGGATAAGAACGGGCAAGAGTCTCTTGAGGCAAGGACTCCACCTTCCTTATCAACAAGATGATCAAACAGGAAAGATAACCCTTCAAGGAAAGCTACATTCGAGCAAAACACGGAGGTGAACGACGACCCGGACAAGGGCGTCAATTCTAAAATTGACGACCTGCAATAGGGCGTTATTAAAAAAACGACTTGCATCAGGGCGTTTATTCAAAATAGGGCCATTTTTCATTTCTCAATATTATTTTCCCATTTTTTAGGTGGAGGTGCATCTCATTGTGCTGATTCCAATGACTATTTTTGCGTATTTTTCTGACACCCGGAAGGTCACCAAATCACCTCTGGAATGATGTTAAAAATAATATTAAAAAAATTCAATTCGAAAAGTGACGCCTTTACACACGTCGTGAATTCAATTTTTTATTTTTTTATTCTTTTCAAATTCAAAATAACATCCCCTTGTAAGTCGTTAATTCCCAAAAAATTTCGAAAAATTCCCAGAAAAATCCAGAAAAATGGAAATTTGAAAGAATGGACGCCCTCCACTATAGTCGTCAATTTTTTTAGAAACGCCTAAGCCATTATTTAAAAGACGCCCCACATCAAGTCGTTATTTCTGAAAAATAGATAAAAATAGAGAAAAATGCTCAGAAAAATCTAAACAAATCCAGAAAAATAGGAAAAGAGAAGAAAAAGGGAGAAATCCAAGAAAAGTGAGAAAAACCACTCAAACAGAGCTAATTTGAGGGTCAAATTGGGGCGTTACAAGGTAATATGAGATGTGCTCACAGTAACGTCAATTTTGGCGTGTCTACAATATAGAATGCTGATAAAAAATTAAGAAAATTTGTGGAGGTAGGGGGTGATGGACAGAACTCTCAGTAAAATTGGGAGGGTTTGGACAAATCAAAAAGATGGTCGGAAGGGGAGAACTCAGAGGTTCTGTCACTGTAGACAGAAACCTGGCAGATCTGGGATGACAGATTGGAAGAAAATGTAAAAATACTAAACGATGGAATTATGGCGTGAAAATTTAGGTGGATCTTGGGATGCAAGGGTGGAAAACACCATAAAAAATTCAGATCAATCCAAGCTCGTGGCTGAGACAGACAATTCGTGGAAGCTGCTGTGGTCGGATGAAGATAGAACTGCAGAGGCGGCTCGATGGCGGCACGAACGGCGGCGGCGGCGGCACAGACGATCACCGGAGGTTGAGAGGGGATGATAGAAGGTAGAATCACTCTAGAACTTGGGGTTGGGGAGGGAAGAACATCATGGGAGGAGAGAGGGGCGCACCAAGCTCCTTGCTTACACACAAAAATTCTGATTTTTCATTGAATTTCTCATGAAAATACAAGCTTATATATGGTTTACATCAAATTCAATGTGGACCCTTGGATCTAGGGAAGGGGAATCAAGGGCTGGGATTAAGTGTGAATCACACACAAAAAATATAAACTAATCCTAGTGGAATGGGGCGCCCCCTTGACTATATGTAAGGTTGAATGGGTAGGTTGAATGGTAGGTGGCCTACCTTGGACAAAATTGGCCACTTGTCTACCCATGTGGCATATGACTAGTCCAACGTTCTAGATGTCCACCTAGGATGGTTGACCAGCCCCACAAGATGACATGGACCAATGGGAAAGGGCTGAGGGCCCCCTTGCTGGTCCTACTGACAAATTACATAGAAATCCACACAATCTACGAGAGTGACGCATTGGCCAATAAAGCCGTACAATTGCGCGTATACTTTCCCGTGGATATAAAAATAAACTAAAGGATATAAATGTAATATGAAAAGGTACTGGCTCAGTGTCGATTCCCATCAACTCTCCCCGGGTGGGAGGAACTCGACCCCGTCGAGTAGGGGTAGGGATGCTCGAGTACTCCGGCGGATCCGTCACCGTGCCAAGTAGCGCGGGTATGCTCCGCTCCAAGTGATCGTCACCTGCTCATTCCATATATACTCGATATGCGAACTGCTATGGGCTAAAGGTGGTCACTCCGAAGGGGCACTCTCAAAAGGGAAGAAAACAGCTCGAAGACTCACTAGGAATCACCGCTGAGTCCCTATAGGTGACTGATCCGGGTATAGATGTGAAACCGATCCCATACTCATCAAGTGAGTCCACTCGCCTCTTACTCATAAGAGAACGACAACGAGCTTGCAGAAGACGCATGCAGACAAACAACGACACACAAACCAAACAAACCACACAAATAAGAAACCGACTCATGCATGACTCTAGACACACCTATTGTTAGTCCGACCCGTACATAGGTGACGGCGGACCAGGACACCCGAATGTGTGCCATGCATGCATGTTATGTAACCGGAGATGGGTGGTATGGGGAACACCTAAACATCCAAGTATGACCCAGTCATGCATGGACGGCCCTTTAGGTTTAGGAGACTTGAGTGGGCTAGGAAAGCCGGGTGTGGAAGAGCCGGGTGTAGGTGTATCGTGGACGGGCTTGGTTGACGTAAATGACCCGACCGGTGGGAAAGGGGTGTGAAAGTGGACTTCCCCGATAAGGTATGAAGGAAGTGATAGGTCATGGGGCCCACTAGAGTAGGGGTCGAATGGGTCAAAGAAAGCGTGACCCCTCGGTTCCTCCGTTACATAGTCCCATGTTTGGAATTCATGAAGGTGAGGGTCACCTCCATCCATCGTGATAGATGGGACCGTGTATAGGAGATATGACTCCTCCCTCGGAAGAAAAGTAATGAAGTCGGGCTCATCTGGTAGCGGGAGAAGTAGAAGAACCTCCGTGGTAACACAACCCGTGGTACATACGGAGGTAATGGACCCTATGGCCGGATGGGTGAAGCTACGACTAGTGGGTTGGTCGAAGCCTCGGGCCAATAAATGTGTAAAGGTCAACTGCCGGTCTAACCCTTTAAGAAGGTCGTCCAATGTGTCCACATAGTGACGAGACCGAAAGGTGGTATGAAATGAGTTGCTTGATACTAGTGGTAGTGTGGGGTCCATTGATGGGAAGGGAGGTGGGACCAAGCCATCCTTGAGCCAACTAAGAAGCGGCTCGGCTATGAAAAGCATACCCGTTAGAAATACGGGTGGCTCGGGCCTTGGTGGTTCCAAATGAGAGGACTCCGAATCAAATTCAGAAATAGAGATGGATGACATTGGAACTCTCTCGAGTGGTTAAGGCCATGGTGTAGGCGGCTGGGAGGTGGATGCTTGTCGAAAGCCACCATACCGAGAGAAGTGTGACTCAAATGGTTCGACCACTAGAGCGACCGTATAGGATTCCGCTAGAGAGAATGCATTGCGGATAAGACATTCCAATTGGAAGTGAAGGCGCAAACCTCTCCGGAACTTAAATGCGGCCGTGTTGCTCTCCTCTCCCAAGCCATGTTCCAACCAATACTTATGATATGCCCGAAGGTACTCGGACACGGACCTATCACCTTGGACGGGTCGACATGGGTGGGCCATAGTTGCCAAAATACGGGAATGGATCCCTAGGAATGGATATGCAAGGCCATTTGGGCAAGACACTTGACACGACCCTAAGTAATGCAAAGTTGGAATGCATGTACACTAAGGACCCTAGACGTAAACCAAGACTTGATACGTGGCGGAGATAATTGACCCGAAGGTCACTCGCGCAAGTGTGCGGCCTTCTCGATAGGCGTAGCCTAACGTTCGGACAACACCTTTTGATATACCGAGTAAAGGGATGTAAATATAAAAAGACACTTTTTTTTTGTGTTTTAGAAATATGATGATCCTAGACTCGACTTAAACCGACTAATGACTAGACGTAAATGACACTCTTTTTTTTTTGACACCCTAGACTCAAATTCGCTCTGATACCAAATTGATGCGGGACGAGACCATGAAAACGACAAGCTCGTGACTGTCCCTTAACGAGGGAAGCGTCGGACGTGCGCGGTTGAGAAACCGGCAATGAGCTAGGGTGATCGGCTCTCTCGTGTGCCCGGATCGGGTCACGGGACGGTCTCGCACTCTCTCGCAGCAGCAGTAATGAATAGATAAAGCGAGCTAGATATCCCTACACATGCTCTCTAGCAGCGGCATAAACAAATATATATGAAGTAAGCAAAATGCCAAGTAAGGGAGCGAATGCGATACCTCCACGCACTCGGCGTGGGGAAGACGGACCCGGCCGAAGTCGTACTCCCGGGAAACTTAACACACAATAATTACAGCAATGGGAACATGCCCACTCCACGCAGGGAGGTAAAGGGCTATACAAATGGGGCCGGGAGGACCGAATTCGGGTTGATGGGCAGCTTCGTGTGTTGATTCGGCTACACGCGTGTTCACGACCGTGGGGCCCACGTGCTGTCCGGAGGGGCCGTGTGGGACCCGGTGGTACCGCTGTAGTGGAGACACTTGGAGAAGCGCTCCCCGGGCTGGCGGCACGCTGGTTCGCCGGCCGGAGGCCGGGCGGCTCCGTTCGGCACCGGTCGGAAAAACGATCGAAATCTGCCGGTTCTGTATTTCAGCGCGCGCTCCGGCGAGAACGGACGATGCGATCAGCACCGGTGTCGGAATGCGACGAGATCAGAGCCGTTGGAAAGCTGCTTCGAAGTACTGCAATCTAGTGGCCTTCAAAAAAATTCACCAGATTTGTACTTTGTGTTGGCGAATTTTACATGCTGCTGTTGTACAGTAACCAAAGACTCAGATCTGCGGAGAACATTCCTGTTGATTGCCTTTGACCGTGAAGTAGATGTCCGAATTTGAAGATGTGTTCTTCAGCACAGTTGTGAGAAATCAAGTTACAAAACCAGGACTATTTTTGGATCTGGATTTAGAGGTGGTGGTGATTTGTTCTGATTTTGAAAGTGAAGGGTGGTCGGATCTGGGATCTGACTAAAAATACTCTATCAGAGGAAGAACACGAATTTCTACAAATATATAGAAGGCTGATAAAAAATTAAGAAAATTTGTGGAGGTAGGGGGTGATGGAAAGAACTCCCAATAAAATTGGGAGGATTTGGAAAAATCAAAAAGATGGTCGGAGGGGGAGAACTCAGAGGTTCTGTCACTGTAGACAGAAACCTGGCAGATCTGGGATGACAGATTGGAAGAAAATGTAAAAATACTAAACGATGGAATTATGGCGTGAAAATTTAGGTGGATCTTGGGATGCAAGGGTGAAAAACACCATAAAAAATTCAGATCCATCCAAGCTCGTGGATGAGACATAAAATTCGTGGAAGCTGCTGTGGTCGGATGAAGATAGAACTGCAGAGGCGGCTCGATGGCGGCACGAACGGCGGCGACGGCGGCACAGACGATCACCGGAGGTTGAGAGGGGATGATAGAAGGTAGAATCACTCTAGAACTTGGGGTTGGGGAGGGAAGAACAGCATGGGAGGAGAGAGGGGCGCACCAAGCTCCTTGCTTACACACAAAAATTCTGATTTTTCATTGAATTTCTCATGAAAATACAAGCTTATATATGGTTTACATCAAATGCAATGTGGACCCTTGGATCTAGGGAAGGGGAATCAAGGGCTGGGATTAAGTGTGAATCACACAAAAAAAATATAAACTAATCCTAGTGGAATGGGGCGCCCCCTTGACTATATGTAAGGTTGAATGGGTAGGTTGAATGGTAGGTGGCCTACCTTGGATAAAATTGGCCACTTGTCTACCCATGTGGCATATAACTAGTCCAACCTTCTAGATGTCCACCTAGGATGGTTGACCAGCCCCACAAGATGACATGGACCAATGGGAAAGGGCTGAGGGCCCCCTTGCTGGTCCTACTGACAAATTACATAAAAACCCACACAATCTACGGGAGTGACGCATTGGCCGATAAAGCCGTACAATTGCGCGTATACTTTCCCGTGGATATAAAAATAAACTAAAGGATATAAATGCAATATGAAAAGGTACTGGCTCGGTGTCGATTCCCATCAACTCTCCCCGGGTGGGAGGAACTCGACCCCGTCGAGTAGGGGTAGGGATGCTCGAGTACTCCGGCGGATCCGTCACCGTGCCAAGTAGCGCGGGTATGCTCCGCTCCAAGTGATCGTCACCTGCTCATTCCATATATACTCGATATGCGAACTGCTATGGGCTAAAGGTGATCACTCCGAAGGGGCACTCTCAAAAGGGAAGAAAACAACTCGAAGACTCACTAGGAATCACCGCTGAGTCTCTGTAGGTGACTGATCCGGGTATAGATGTGGAACCGATCCCATACTCATCAAGTGAGTCCACTCGCCTCTTACTCATAAGAGAACGACAACGAGCTTGCAGAAGACGAATGCAGACAAACAACGACACACAAACCAAACAAACCACACAAATAAGAAACCGACTCATGCATGACTCTAGACACACCTATTGTTAGTCCGACCCGTACATAGGTGACGGCGGACCAGGACACCCGAATGTGTGCCATGCATGCATGTTATGTAACCGGAGATGGGTGGTATGGGGAACACCTAAACATCCAAGTATGACCCAGTCATGCATGGACGGCCCTTTAGGTTTAGGAGACTTGAGTGGGCTAGGAAAGCCGGGTGTGGAAGAGCCGGGGGTAGGTGTATCGTGGACGGGCTTGGTTGACGTAAATGACCCGACCGGTGGGAAAGGGGTGTGAAAGTGGACTTCCCCGATAAGGTATGAAGGAAGTGATAGGTCATGGGGCCCACTAGAGTAGGGGTCGAATGGGTCAAAGAAAGCGTGACCCCACGGTTCCTCCATTACATAGTCCCATGTTTGGAATTCATGAAGGTGAGGGTCACCTCCATCCATCGTGATAGATGGGACCGTGTATAGGAGATATGACTCCTCTCTCGGAAGAAAAGTAATGAAGTCGGGCTCATCGGTAGCGGGAGAAGTAGAAGAACCTCCGTGGTAACACAACCCGTGGTACATACGGAGGTAATGGACCCTATGGCCGGATGGGTGAAGCTACGACTAGTGGGTTGGTCGAAGCCTCGGGCCAATAAATGTGTAAAGGTCAACTGCCGGTCTAACCCTTTAAGAAGGTCGTCCAATGTGTCCACATAGTGACGAGACCGGAAGGTGGTATGAAATGAGTTGCTTGATACTAGTGGTAGTGTGGGGTCCATTGATGGGAAGGGAGGTGAGACCAAGCCATCCTTGAGCCAACTAAGAAGCGGCTCGGCTATGAAAAGCGTACCCGTTAGAAATACGGGTGGCTCGGGCCTTGGTGGTTCCAAATGAGAGGACTCCGAATCAAATTCGGAAATAGAGATGGATGACATTAGAACTCTCTCGAGTGGTGAAGGCCATGGTGTAGGCGTCTGGGAGGTGGATGCTTGTCGAAAGCCACCATACCGAGAGAAGTGTGACTCAAATGGTTCGACCACTAGAGCGACCGTATAGGATTCCGCTAGAGAGAATGCATTGCGGATAAGACATTCCAATTGGAAGTGAAGGCGCAAACCTCTCCGGAACTGAAATGCGGCCGTGTTCCTCTCCTCTCCCAAGCCATGTTCCAACCAATACTTATGATATGCCCGAAGGTACTCGGACACGGACCTATCACCTTGGACGGGTCGACATGGGTGGGCCATAGTTGCCAAAATACGGGAATGGATCCCTAGGAATGGATATGCAAGGCCATTTGGGCAAGACACTTGACACGACCCTAAGTAATGCAAAGTTGGAATGCATGCACACTAAGGACCCTAGACGTAAACCAAGACTTGGTACGTGGCGGAGATAATTGACCCGAAGGTCACTCACGCAAGTGTGCGGCCTTCCCGTTAGGCGTAGCCTAACGTTCGGACAACACCTATTGATATACCGAGTAAAGGGACGTAAATGTAAAAAGACACTTTTTTATGTTTTAGAAATATGATGATCCTAGACTCGACTTAAACCGACTAATGACTAGACGTAAATGACACTCTTTTTTTTTTTAACACCCTAGACTCAAATTCGCTCTGATACCAAATTGATGCGGGACGAGACCACGAAAACGACAAGCTCGTGACTGTCCCTTAACGAGGGAAGCGTCGGACGTGCGCAGTTGAGAAACCGGCAATGAGCTAGGGTGATCGGCTCTCTCGTGTGCCCGGATCGGGTCACGGGACGGTCTCGCACTCTCTCGCAGCAGCGGTAATGAATAGATAAAGCGAGCTAGATATCCCTACACATGCCCTCTAGCAGCGGCATAAACAAATATATATGAAGTAAGCAAAATGCCAAGTAAGGGAGCGAACGCGATACCTCCACGCGCTCGGCGTGGGGAAGACGGACCCGGCCGAAACTCGTACTCCCGGGAAACTTAACACACAATAATTACAGCAATGGGAACATGCCCACTCCACGCAGGGAGGTAAAGGGCTATACAAATGGGCCGGGAGGACCGAATTCAGGTTGACGGGCAGCTTCGTGTGTTGATTCGGCTACACGCGTGTTCACGACCGTGGGGCCCACGTGCTGTCCGGAGGGGCCGTGTGGGACCCGGTGGTACCGCTGTAGTGGAGACACTTGGAGAAGCGCTTCCCGGGCTGGCGGCACGCTGGTTCGCCGGCCGGAGGCCGGGCGGCTCCGTTCGGCACCGGTCGGAAAAATCGATCGGAAATCTGCCGGTTCTGTATTTCAGCGTGCGCTCCGGCGAGAACGGACGCTGCGATCAGCACCGGTGTCGGAATGCGACGAGATCAGAGCCGTTGGAAAGCTGCTTCGAAGTACTACAATCTAGTGGCCTTCAGAAAAATTCACCAGATTTGTACTTTGTGTTGGCGAATTTTATATGCTGCTGTTGTACAGTAACCGAAGACTCAGATCTGCAGAGAACATTCCTGTTGATTGCCTTTGACCGTGAAGTAGATGTTCGAATTTGAAGATGTGTTCTTCAGCAAGGTTGTGAGAAATCAAGTTAAAAAACCAGGACTATTTTTGGATCTGGATTTGGAGGTGGTGGTGATTTGTTCTGATTTTGGAAGTGGAGGGTGGTCGGATCTGGGATCTGACTAAAAACACTGTATCTGAGGAAGAACACGAATTTCTACAAATATATAGAAGGCTGATAAACAATTAAGAAAATTTTTGGAGGTAGGGGGTGATGGACAGAACTCTCAGTAAAATTGGGAGGGTTTGGACAAATCAAAAAGATGGTCAGAGGGGGAGAACTCAGAGGTTCTGTCACTATAGATAGAAACCTGACAGATCTGGGATGACAGATTGGAAGAAAATGTAAAAATACTAAACGATGGAATTATGGCGTGAAAATTTAGGTAGATCTTGGGATGCAAGGGAGAAAAACACCATAAAAAATTCAGATCAATCTAAGCTCGTGGCTGAGACAGAAAATTCGTGGAAGCTGCTGTGGTCGGATGAAGACTGAACTGCAGAGGCGGTTCGATGGCGGCACGAACGGCGGCGGCGGCGGCACAGACGATCACCGGAGGTTGAGAGGGAGGGATAGAGGTAGAATCACTCTAGAACTTGGGGTTGGGGAGGGAAGAACAGCAGGGGAGGAGAGAGGGGCGCACCAAGCTCCTTGCTTACACACAAAAATTCTGATTTTTCATTAAATTTCTCATGAAAATACAAGCTTATATATGGTTTACATCAAATGTAATGTGGACCCTTGGATCTAGGGAAGGGGAATCAAGGGCTGGGATTAAGTGTGAATCACACACAAAAAATATAAACTAATCCTAGTGGAATGGGGCGCCCCCTTGACTATATGTAAGGTTGAATGGGTATGTTGAATGGTAGGTGGCCTACCTTGGACAAAATGGGCCACTTGTCTACCCATGTGGCATATGACTAGTCCAACCTTCTAGATGTCCACCTAGGATGGTTGACCAGCCCCACAAGATGACATGGACCAATGGGAAAGGGCTGAGGGCCCCCTTGCTGGTCCTACTGACAAATTACATAGAAATCCACACAATCTACGGGAGTGACGCATTGACCGATAAAGCCGTACAATTGCGCGTATACTTTCCCATGGATATAAAAATAAACTAAAGGATATAAATGCAATATGAAAAGGTACTGGCTCGGTGTCGATTCCCATCACAAACAGCGTGCCGTTGAAGCCCTGAGGAGCGTGCCGCTGAAGCCTTAAATGGGCGTGCCGTGGAAGGCACCTCAAAGTGTGCCGTTTAAGGGCATTCATAGTGTGCCGCTGAAGGGCATAAAGAGTGTGCCGTTGGGGGGCACAAAGAGTGCGCAGTTGGGGACCCTATGGGCCGTGCCGGCGAAGGCCCCCCATGGGTGTGCCGTTGAAGGCCCTATGGGCCGTGTCGGCGAAGGCCCCCCCATGGGTGTGCCGCTGGGCACCCCAGGGGGTGTGCCGTTGAAGCCCCCCTGGGGTGTGCCAGCACCCCAGGGGGTGTGCCGTTGAAACCCCCCCTGGGGGTGTGCCGCTGGGCACCCTGGGGGTGTGCCCTCGAAGCCCAAATGGGCTGTGCCGCTGAAGGCCCGTAGGGGCGTGTTTCTGGGGCCCGTTCTGAGCTCGTTGTTAGCACGAGTCATGGCCTGCTTGGTTCTCTTCGAGGCCCACGGATTGTGGGGCCCTTTGTGATCGGTTTCTCTTCACTGTCGTGACTCTAGAGATAGCCTCATGGCAGTGTGTGTATTCGGAGAGTCCGGATGGGCTTCCCCTTTTCACGGTCTCTTCCGTTGACGTTGCTATCGATGCTGAACTTAGTCGGGGCATACAATCGCGCAATTTTGCGTGTCCACAAATGCCCCCCACCCACGGGTAGCGCAGGCGAAGGATGAGCCGGGTGGTGTCCGTGGGTGCACTGGTCTCTTCTTCTCTTTGTTGACGTTGATAGGGCGTCAGTAGCCGGGATGATATGTTGATCTCTTGGTCTCTTCGTCAGTGCCGACAAGGAGTCGGGAGCTGACCTGGTTTGTTGATCTCTTAGTCTCTTTGTCTCTTCGTCAGTGCCGACAGGGTGTCGGGGGCTGACCTGATTTGTTGATCTCTTGGTCTATTCGTCAGTGCCGACAGGGTGTCAGGGGCTGACCTGGTTTGTTGTCTCTTTGTCTCTTCGCCAGTGCCGACAGGGTGTCGGGGGCTGACCTGGTTTGTTGTCTCTTTGTCTCTTCGCCAGTGCCGACAGGGTGCCGGGAACTGGCATGGTTTATTGATCTCTTGGTCTCTTCGTCAGCGCCGACAGGGTGCCGGGAGCTGACTTGGTTTGTTATTCTCTTGGTCTCTTCGTCAGTGCCGACAGGGTGTCGGGAGCTGACGCGGTTTGTTGTTCTCTTGGTCTCTTCGTCAGTGCCGACAGGGTGTCGAGAGCTGACCTGGTTTGTTGTTCTCTTTGTCTCTTCGTCAGTGCCGACAGGGTGTCGGGAGCTGACCTGGTTTATTGTTCTCTTGGTCTCTTCGTCAGTGCCGACAGGGTGTCGGGAGCTGACCTGGTTTGTTGTTCTCTTTGTCTCTTCGTCAGTGCCGACAGGGTGTCGGGAGCTGACCTGGTTTGTTATTCTCTTGGTCTCTTCGTCAGTGCCGACAGAGTGTCGGGAACTGACCTGGTTTGTTGGTCTCTTTGTCTCTTTTCTTTCTCTCTCTCTTTTTTTTGAACCACATTACCGATACAAGTGCCCTTTCGGGTTTTCGCCGGTACCGGCCCCCTCTTGCTTTTGCCCACGCGCCCTCTCGGGTTTTCACGCGGCGGGGTACATGATTTTACCTGTAGCGCCCTTTCGGGTTTTCGCCACAGCCGGGTTGTTGCCATTTTTACCCTTGTCCCCGTGTAGGGGCAAGTCCGGCGGGGTGTCTCTATTTTTAACCCTATTTTCTTTTCTTCTTTTTTTTTAAACTATCGAGTGATACGTGAGTGTTGGCTAGGGCATGAAGCCTTGCGCCAGAAGGTAAGGCTTATTCGTTGGCAAGAAGAAAATGCCAGCGCAACGGGAGAATTCGTGCCGATTCGGACGTAAGGTCCGTAATGGCAATATTGTGCGGAGTGGGTGGCTAGGGCACGGGGCCTTGCGCCGGAAAGGGACTTATTCGTTGGCAAGGGACTAATGCCAACAGAAGGATAGAGGCCCTGCCTATCCGGGCATAAGGCCCGTGATGGCGATTTTGTACGATGGGAGGTGGTTGAGGCACGAGGCGACGTGCCAGGGAAGGACTTGTTTGTTGGCAGGGTGGTGATGCCACGGCAGGGGTAGAATTATAGGGGTAAAGTCGTCTTCACTTGTACGAACGCCCGTCCGCACAAGATTGTGGGGATGGAACGTTCTCCGGAGACACCTATTGTTGCACGTTGTTGACTCGCATACCCACGTGTATGAGTAGATGCGTATATAAATACTTGCACACATGTATACGTATATATATATGTATTTATTTAATATTATATATGTATATATATTTCGTTTCTCTTTCTTTTTATTTTCTCTTCTTGTTCCTTTTCTTCTTCATCCCCTCCTTTCTTTTTTCTTTTATTTTCTTCTCCCCCTTTTATTCATCCCCCCTTTTTCCTTTTTTTTTATTTCCCTCCCTTTTTCTTTCGTTCTTCTTTCCCTTTTTTATCTTCTCTTCTTTTTTTTTCTTTCTCCCCTTTTTATTTTCCCCTTTTTCCTCTTCTTCTTCTTTTTTTTATTTCCCCCGCTCCTTTCTTTTCCCTTTTTTATTTCCTTTTCTCTCTTCTCCTCCTTTTCCTTTTTCTCCTTTTTTTCCCTCTTTTTTCTTCTCCCCCCCCCTTTTTTTTCCTATAAAAGGGGCGGGGGTGGCGTGGTGAGCCACCCCCCCTCATTCGAACCTCCTCTCTTCCCCCTCTCTTTTCTCTCTCCCTGGTGACCGAGCGGACAGAGTCCCCCCCTCGTCCTTCCTCTTCTCTTTCTTCTCCGACACCGGACGCCCACTCCGCCACTGTCGTTGTCGTCGCCCTCTCCACCGCCGAGGTGAGGAGGCGGCCACAGAGGGGTCTCCCCCCTCCCTTTTTTTTTATTTCTCCCCGCTTATTCCTCTTTTCCTTCTCCCCTCCATCTGGTAGCGGCGGAGCCCTAGGCTCCTCTCTTCTTTCTTCTTCCCCTTTTCTTCTCTTCCTCTCCAGTCTTTTCACCGTCGTGGGGAACCGTCGGCCGGGCGTGCCATGGCCGACGGTGGGGAGCGTGCCGGGTTGAGGGCACAGGGCGTGCCGTGGGCGAGGGGCGCAGGCGCGTCGGGGAACCGATGCGCCAAGTGTGTCGGGGGAGGGCGCTGGGGCCGTGCCGGCGAGCGGGAGCTGAGGGCATACCGGTAGGGGCTATCTGAGCGTGCCGGGGAAGCACCAAGGGGGCCGTGCCGGCGACGCCGTCGTTGGGGGTGCCGGTGAGGGTTTCGCCGAGCGTGCCGGGGAACGACCCGACAGAGTGTGCCGCAGGCGGGCTCTCACGGGTGTGCCGGCGAAGACCCCAAAGGGTGTGCCGGGGAGGCTCCCAGGAGGTGTACCGGGGAGCGGGCGGAAAGGTGTACCGGGGAAGGCAATCGAAGGCGTGCCGGGGAAGGCCGCTCCCAGGGCGTGCCGGTGACAGACGCTTCAAGGTGTGCCGTGGAAGGCAATCGAAGGCGTGCCGGTGAAGCCGTCGTTTAGGGGGTGTGTGCCGGGCAAGGGCTTGAGGAGTGCACCGGGGAAGGCTCTTTAGTTGGTGTGCCGGGGAAGGCAGCCAGGAAGTGTGCTGGCAGGGAGGCCTTAGGCAGGGGAAGAAGACTTCTATGCTCGGCGGACTTCTGGTGTTGCCTCTCGGGGCCCACCATGACTTTGTTGGGGCCGTCACTCCTTGTGGGCGCGCACCCGTGTTTTCCCTTACGCCTCTGGCCTAGGGGAAACTCTGCCGAATTTTCGTCAGAAATTGGCAATGTTTTATTTATTTTACTTATAGTAGAGTCCCCTTACAGTCTTTCATTCCCTTTTGCATGTAGCTTATTCTGATCTTCTATTTGTGTATCTTTGCAGACCAATGGCTGCCCCAAGTGGTTCTTCTGCCCCTGCCGCTGCTGTCGGTGCCGACCTTATTCCGCGGGGTCCAATGCCAGCGGTCACATGGCTTAACGTGGAAGACTTGGACCGAGAGCACGCGGAAATAGCTGCTTTGGCGGAGTCGTCTGTGTCTGACAGCGAGAGCATGGACTTTGGCCGGCTCGCCAGAGTTGAAAGCGGCTTCACATTTGATTGGGCCACCGGGGAGTATCGGAAGGACTTCCCGAAGGATAGGCACCTTATTCGATTTCTGAAGCACCTGCGCTCCCGAGAGGGGCGAGATTTCCGCACCATAAAGGCCGTCGAGCGGGCCATCCTGCATGCCCGGGACAGTCTATTATACAGCGTCCCCAGGAGCATCCCGACATATCTGGTGGGAGAAGCCCGGGAGTGGAAGCCAGTCTTGGGGATTGAAGGGGTGTTACCAGCCGAAGACAAATTGGTGCGAGCACCTCAATTCACTCCGGCAAAATGGGACATGTCCGCCGAAAGGTGCACGGCGAGTCGCCCCGATTCGGCTTATTCTTGGCTCCCCTAAAATGGGGCTATAGGGAGGAGCCATTTATCTTGGACTGCTTAGCCATCAGGTTCAAGTATGAACTATCACTGGGCTGGTTCGGGGAGCTGAAGTTACAAGATGCACACAGCTTCCGCGAAGGAGCGGTGGAGTTTACGGAGTACGTGTTGTTCAATTATGCTCTGTTGCTTGTCCGAGTTGGTATTTACCACAGTGTTTACGCCTCCCGCTGCGGCTACCCCATCTCTAAGGGTCTCTGCTGCGGTATGATAGAAGTATTTAGTGCCGAGACCAACACATTTTACACGGCGGAGGGGGAAACCTCCCTGGACCTGTGGAGCCTCTGCCAGCTGAGCGGCTTGCCCATTGACGGGGAGCCGTATGAAGAAGTATGCCTCCCCGACCTGATCAAGGATGAAACTAACGGGGATGGCTATTATTCTCTTGGGTATTCATACCGGTACCTCATGAAGGCGTACCAGGAGTTATACCAACTGTCACATGGTGGGCGGCAGCCCGCCCGCGGAGACAGGAAAAGGGTGCGCATGACCCTATGGCTGCAATACTTTTATGACGGGCTAAAGCAGTACGGATAATTTCCTTGTGTCGACACCGCTGTTGCTCGCAAGAAGCGTGCGAAGCCCAAGCTTGATATGAAGATCCCCTCCAAGGGGCGTCGGAGTGGGCCTAATCCGATGGGCGTCGACCCGCAGACTCACTGTGCTGCTTATCTCACGTATTGGCTATGTTCGTTTGCCATGCCGTACGGGGACGAGACAGTGATTCGACCGGACGCCATCTACCCGGCATGTCAAATGGCGTGGGGGATCAAACTGTCCTTGTGCCCGGCCATTCTTTGTCTGATCTACAAGGCGTTGGGGGATATCAGCACCCACCAATTCCCGAGGCAGGCCCGATACATATGCCCGCTGCATTTCTTCAATGCGTGGGTCTGCTCGCTGTTTCCCGAATTTGCCCCGCGAGCTCTTCAAGACTGGGGGTTGGTGCCGAGGATGCTGGAGTTTGCGAGTACAGAGCCGGCTTCTACCTCTATGCGGATGTTTGACATTCGGGGCCGGTTGACAATGGTTCCCTGGGACGCGGCCGGCACTATTCACTTCTGGACGCTGGCCGCGCATTCAAGCCCTCTGGTGAATAACAAGAGGGAGTGCAAGGATGACCAGGTGGAGAGGTACGTCCACCCCATAAGCCAGGAGAATGTGGTCCGCCCGTTGCTGGAGCCCGAGCTGAGGGACTGGGCGCTATCCATTCGCCCCAGTGTGTTGGCGTTCAGAAAGGGGGACAATGTGTTGCTGAAGCCGTATTACCCCTTTCGATTTGGCCGGAACTTCGGATATGACCAGCATATCCCCGTCTACCATGCACAGTTCGGCCTGCCCTCGCGGAACATCCGGGGAAGTTCAGTTGCCGAGCATGCCAGGAGCTGGTGGGACTTCTTCCACCGGGCGGACTCTGCCTCCTTCAGGGTGCAAGCCCCGGGTCGCATTCCCCGAGTGACCCAGGATTACGTCAAGTGGTGGAACACCAGGACGGCCTTCTATCGACTGCATAAGACCGACTGCTGGGATGGGGCTGAGAGGAGGTTCTTCAGTAGGTAGGCGGTGCCGGTGCTTGACATCGAGCCAGATCATCTTCTTCGGCTCAAGAACAAGCAGGAGAAGGAGGTAGCGGCATACATGGTTGCTCGTCGGGAAGCCCGGGACGCGAGGCCGACGCCGAAAGTGGAGTTGCCTCCGGTAGCGAAGGACAACTATAAGAAGACATTGAGGGATCTTTGCCGGATAGGGAGTGACCGTCTGGAGCTCATTAATTACCCGCTCCCCATGGAGGAGGAGGGCACCTCCGCAAAGAGCTGGTGTCCAGAGAGGGACCTGATCTGCCCATACCGCACGTTTATGAGGCGGGAGGAGAGAAAGCCCGAGAATTATAAGGACACCACATGGCTGTATGTTCTGCTGCGGGTGAATGGGCTGAAGATCGAAGGTCAGACGGCCGCCATCCTGGGCAAGCGCCTGCACATCCCGTATTATTATGCCGACGGGTGGGGCATAGACCACTTCAATCTTTTCTGCCACCTTTCTTCGAAGAAGTATGCGGATCTGGCTAGCCTCTCAGACCGGTGCCAGAAGGTCGAGGACGTATGCTGGCTGGTCCGAGAGGCGGCGCATCGGGATAAGGAGCCGTCCCTGAGCTACTGGCCGATAACACTTCGGTTGTACACCGGTCCTCACGGTATTTAACCTTTCCATCTCCTTTATCCTCATTGCTGCGACCTTAGCAGGTTATCGGATGCTAATCATATGCGTGTGTCTATTTTGACAGACCATCCTGACAGCGTGCAAATGGCGACGTACCGGAACTTCCTTCGGCTCGTCCAGAAGCCCGCCTATTTTGAGGCGGCACTGCCAGCTCCGACTACGGCTCCCCTGCCCAAGGCTGCGAAGAGGTCCCGGGCCAAATCGCCTGTGAAGAAGGCGGTAGATGCTGCTAAAGCGGCCAAGCAGCGGGACGCGAAGCGGCGAAAAACCGAGGCGGCTAAGGCTTTGACGACCTCTCCCCTAGCACCACAAGTCCCATCTTTTGAGGAGTTTGAGGTCGCCAGGACCGGGCCGAGCCAACCTACTGGTTAACCTCTCCCGCCATCAGTGTATCTTGCGGTTTTTTTTTTATTTTGAGGGAAGATTTTGACACCTGAATGTCTCTTTTTATCTCAGTCTCTGTAGCAGAGCCCGTGCCCACGCCTGTTCCTGATGTGGAGGCACCGGTTCCCGCACCCATCCCTGCTGTGGGTGAAGCTGCGGCTGCAGCAAAGGTGACTTCGGTGCCAACTTCGACTTCCACACCACAAGCCAAGGGGAGGTCCCGGGCGAGGTCGCCTGTTAAGAAGGCATTGGCTGCTGCCAAAGCGGTCGGGCGGCACACGGCAAAGCGGAAGCAAGCCTAGGGGTCCATGGCCCCGGCGGTCGCCTCTCCGGTGGCTCCTGTTTTCTCCTTTGAAGAATTCGAAGTCAACCGGACCGAGCCGAGTCATGCTGGGGGTGAGGTTCATCGGCCGCCGCCGTCCTTTGGGATTTATTTGTCTCACGGGCCGAACTCTTTTATGCGCGTATGACAATTGCATTTCTTTCTTTTTAGGCGGTATGGAGGAGCCGGCGCCTGTACTAACCCCGGGCGAGGGTGAGGCCGTGGTTCCTGAGGCCGCGTCGCCCATCAAAGAGGCCATTCGCGAGCCGCCTCATGTTGCAGAAGCCGGAGGGGGTAGATGTCTCCGTCCGCGTGATTGAGCTCTTTCCTTCTTTGGGAACCCGTTGACTTTGGCATGACCTGTCTTTTCTTTTATGTGACAGGCGCCGCTGCAGCAGTTGTCGAGCCACTATGGCCCCGCCTGCACCTCCCGGCAACGCAGCTGTATATGAGGAAGAAGCTGAAGTCTGCCGCACCAGCCCCAACCAGTCCGCGGGAGGATGTGCCGGTTATTGACCTTGAAGAGGATGCTCCTTTGCCGGCAAGGGCAGAGCCTGTGGCGGTCGAGTCCTCGTCGGGCGAAGAGGTAGATTATAACTATTCCTCCGATGAGGTGGCTTATGACAAGGGCGCGTCTGAAGCATCGGGGCTGCCCTAGCTGGTCTTCAAGGCCCCCTTACTTGCCGGCTCCTCAAGCTTTATGGGGAGGGCTGCTGTAAGTGTGAGCTTGCTTGGGCCGGACCCCCCCTTTTCCCATAGCTGGCTAATGATCTCGTTCTTGTCGTCCTCAGATTTTCAGGAGCTTACCCAGCCGGAGGTTGTGGGGAAGGCCGCTTCAGTCGCGCCGGTCGACCGCCCAGCGGGGGCTGATGCGGGCTTGGGCAGGCTAGCCCTTTTATTCGACGCCCTTCATCAGGAGGCGTCCGCGGAGCCTCCACGTACTACCGAGACGGTAGACGAGCCTCTGGAGGAGGGGGAAATTGCGCCCGAAGGCAGCCTCGTCCCGGTGGTCGAGGTAAGAGCGTGGGTCTTCTGATTCCTCCCACCTTTTGACTTTACGCGATCTGCTTCAGGCAGCGGGTGGCTAACCATACTCTATATGGTCAGGCGGTGACAACGGCAGGGAAGACGCCCAGCCATGCCCGGAAGGCTGTCGCCAAACGGAGGCCGAGTATTGGCCCCATAGCGGTGTAGGGATTGGCTTTAGTCACGGAATTGGGGGCGGAGAGCCTTGCAGTGCTCGTGGAGGCGGGACGCCTACCCCGGCTGATGGTTCCACTTCCGCCCTTCCCGAAGCTCCCGGCTCAAATGGAGGACCCGCTCCTGAAGCGAATATTTGCTGGGCTTCGCGCACATCTGGAGGGATCCCAAACACGAGGGAAAAGTCCGTGGGTGATGGCATCGGGTCTGACTTTACTCGAAGCCCCTCCTTCGGCCGGAGTAGCGGTACCTGCACTCCTGCCGGTTGAACTAGTGGCAGAGGCGGGCTGGGCAGGTGAAGAGGAGGCAGGAGAGCAGCGGATGATAGCGGCGCCAGATGCTTCGGCAATGACCTCAGCCATTTCCTTAGCAGTGGTTGGCCAGGAATCTTCTGTCGAGCCACGCCGGCCAGGCGTCTTGACTCTTGCTCTTCCATCTTCTTCGGCCACGGTGAACGCTGATTTATGGGCGGAGGTGGACAGCACCGTGGAATTTACTCCCCCAGCCATACCTTCGGTCAGTCACACCTCGTCAGAGGCGCCAGTCCATCAAATGCTGGTAACGCTGCGGATGATGCTCTTTGCCGATCTTTCCTTATCATACCGGGAGGTACATACTATAGTGACACAGCTGACCGGGGCGTTACAAGTGCTGGGCTGTCCACTGGGGGAATGGTCGTGACGAGTCTTACTATTACTGAAGTATGTTAAGCGTCACGAGTTCCTCGAAACCCAGGCTCCTGACGAATGCGCCGCCCTTGATGCCCAGGCAGACGAGTATTTACAGACCTTGGAGGCACGGCGCCATGATGAAGAGCGCCATGGGAAGGCTCTCGGGGAAGGCCAGAGCAATGTTCGCTCCCTTAAGAGCCGAATTGTGAAACTGGAGAGCTACCTTGCTGCGGCCAGGTCTGACCTTGCCGAAGCCGAAAAAGCGGTCGAGGCGGAAGGCGAGGCTCTGGCCGTTGCCCAGGCCGAGGCGGCGTCCGTGGATGCGGAACTCGCTCGACTCGAAGAACGGAGGGGTCGCTTGCGCGATATGACGAATTTCCCTTGCGTCGGAATCCTCCCCCTCGAGGACGTCTTCAGGGGCACCGACTGAGCGTTGCACCTCAGAATTCCTTTCTTTTTTCTTTTGAATGTAACACAGGGGTATACCCCGAAGCTCATGTAGGTTGATTCTCTTTTATCTGAATTGAACAACAGATTTATGGTTTCACATGCTCTTCTAGCACACCTTCCCCTAGGGGGCCTCTTTTCTCCTTCCTCCTCTTTCGCGTATATCGTCCTTTCTCTCTCTTTCTTTTTTTTGTGTCAGGACGCATCGGGAGGGCGTGGGTCTTTGCGATGGTTCACTCCCGAAGGACCAGGCAGGAACCCATGTCAGGGCATGGGAGAGTGCTCGCCTTCCCAGGGGGAGGACGAGGGGACCACTCCACCGTACCGAACGGGCGACTGACTGGCCTTGCCACAACGTTGGAAACGTGTACCGGCCTTAGGCGGGGGGGGGGGGGTCTCGGTCAGAGGTCGGGTTTTCCGCCGTCCAGAGGGGACGGGGAGAAGAGTTTGTCTAGTCAATGACCTGGACGGAAGATCCGAGCCAAAGGGGTACCCACCGCCCGGGGAGGACGGAGAGAAGAGTTTGTTTAGTCAATGACCGGGACGGGAGGTCCGAGCCAAAGGGGTACTCACCGCCCGGGGAGGACGGAGAGAAGAGTTTGTTTAGTCAATGACCCGGACGGGAGGTCCGAGCCAAAGGGGTACTCACCGCCCGGGGAGGACGGAGAGAAGAGTTTGTTTAGTCAATGACCCGGACGGAAGGTCCGAGCCAAAGTGGTACTCACCGCCCGGGGATGACGGAGAGAAGAGTTTGTTTAGAAATTTCTTTTAGTACTTCCGTTGCTGCGGGGCGACGGTTGGAAACGGGGGGAGTTCCCCCTTTCTTGGCTTCCACTCTTCCCCTGCTCTTGTATCTTTTCTTTTTTTTTTTACTTCCCTTTTTTTTCTTTCTTTCTCTCTTCTCTTCTTTTTCCTTTTCTCCTCTTTTCTTCTTTTTTTTCTCCCTTTTTTCTTTTTTTCTTTTTTTCTCTTCTTCCCTTCTTTTTTCTTTCTCTCTTCTCTTCTTCTCTCTTTTTTCCTCTCTCTCTTTTTTTTCTATTTTTTCTTTTTTTACCTTCCTCTTCCCCTTTTTTTTTCTCGCTTTTTTTGAAAACATGGATAGTGGTCAAGTTGTTTGGACAACAATCACGCAAATCCGCCCAAAATAGGGCGGAGGGTTATATTATTGATTGAACGGGGGCGCCGGAGCGTGGTACAGTCTCAAGTGCCTTCCATTAAGAGGCGGGAACTGAACTTCCCCGCGATGGTTGACAATTACATAGGCCCCACCTTCGTAGACTTTTTGGACTACGTAGGGTCCGAGCCAGTTCTCATTCAGCTTACCCTTAGGGTCGGCAGCCATGAGGTCTCTTCACTTGACCATGACGAGGTCGCCCTTTTTGAATTCGTGTTCTTGTGGACACCAAAAAATTGCACATCAAACACCCTGCTCGGCCCAGCATCAACAACGGCGCCAAGTGAAGAAGCCCCGGAGAGACTGATCGCCCGGGCTCCCCAAGTATGCAGGCTGCTGTGAAGCCGCCTCCGGAGTCACAACATTGAAGAAAAAACCAATCACCAAGAGCCCCACAATCCATGGGCCTCAAAGAAAATCAAACGGGCCATGACTCGTGCTCGCAATGGGCTCAGAACGGGCCCCAGATACACACCCCGCGGGGAGCCCTTCAGCGGCACGTCCAGCCCCCAAGGGGCCTCAACGGCACACCCCATTGGGTGTTCAGCGGCACACCCCATCAGGTGTTCAGCGGCACACCCCATCGGGTGTTCAGCGGCACACCCCGTCGGGTGTCCAGCGGCACGCCCCTGACGGCTTAAGCGGTACACCCCCAAGGGGGGGCTCTTCAACGGCACACCCCCCTTTTGGGGGGGGGGGGGGGGGGGCTCAGCGGCACACCCTTCAGGCTGTCCAGCGGCACGCCCTTCAGGGGCTTCAGCGGCAAGCCTGTTTTGCACTCCAGCGGCACGCCCTTTTGGCTCCCCCACGGCATGCCTGTTCAGCCCGCCAGCGGCACAGCGTGAGGCATTTCAACGGCAAACGATCGTGGTGCCCATGCCCTACACATCCTTTGCGCGCAGTGAAGCCGTCCGAGGTGTCAGCCGATCGTTGGGCCAGGCTACCTATCCCCCTGCCACCAAGGACGAGGGAGTCAACTCCCATTAAATGCCCGCCTTCAGTGCTTCCCGCCTTGGAGGCTTCCACCGTGTGGGGTATAAAGCCCCCCCTTCGCTGCGAACAACAGGAGGGAGAGGGAGGAGGGCGACAGACACACCCACTCCTAGAGAGAAGAGAAGAGAAGAAGAGAAGAAGAAGAAGAAGAGAAGAAGAGGAGGAGGGGAGGCTCCCCCCGGCTACTCCGTCCATCGCCGTCCGTGTGAAGAGAAGAAGAAGAAGAGAAGAAGAAGAGGAGGGGAGGCTCCCCCCGGCTACTCCGTCCATCGCCGTCCACGCAAAGAGAGGAAGAGAGGGAAGAGGGCCTGCTGCCCCTCCACCTCCCCGCTGCCGCATCTTCCCATTTGCCTGAAGGGAGACGCCCTTTCGTCTCTCCTCGGACACCCAGGCCCAACACCCCTTGAGCCTCTCTCCCTCCTCCTGCCAAGGTTTCCTTCGGCCTAGCCAACCAACATCCCCGATACACTCCAGCTGGCCTCCAACGGCACACCCCCCTTTTTTTCTTGTGGGCCTTCAGCGGCACACCCTTGAAGTGCCCCAGCGGCACGCTTCCATCAGCCCTTCGCCGGCACACTCCCTGGCGCCTCAGCGGCACGCCCCCAGCAGCCTTCAGCGGCACGCCCTTCAACTGCCCTCAGCGGCACACTCCTTGGCCCTCAGCGGCACACCTTCAGCCGTCTGTTCGCCGGCACGCCCTGGCCAGGCCCTTCGTCGGCACGCCCCCTCGTGCCTTCCTTGTCCGGCACACTCCCCTAACCTCTTGCCCGGTGCACCCCCGGCCAGCCTTAGAGAGGCCTCCCACGCGCTGTTTCCTCCAAGCTTTCCGAAGTTTTACTAAAGGTGTTGCATGCCTTCGGGCGCCCACCTCCAGTTGTCGGGTTCCGCCACTCCATGTGGGCGCGTTCCCTTTTTCTCCCTTACGCTCGGGTCAAGGGGAGATGCTGCCGAATTTTCGTCAGAAACAATAACATGTTAAAAAGATAAAAGAAGCAACAAACAAATAAAAAAAGAACAACGGTAAAATGCTTTAACCGATGCAATGAAATCGTAATTAACGTAAAGAGAACCAAATCGAACAACAACTAAACAACTTGAACATCCGCCCTCACAAAAGAAAGAACGAAGATTAATCAAGAGAAGAAAAGAAGGAACCCATGCAAAACTTAATAAAATCAAGAGAGAAAAGAAGAGAAGAAAAGAAAAGCCTTAAAACAAAGAACGGAGGAGGAGTGGGCTCCCCACGCCCTTCGCCGGCACGTCCCTAGCCCGGCTGCTCAGCCCTTCGTCGGCACGCTCCCCACGCCCTTCGCCGGCACGCCCCTAGCCCGGCTGCTTGGCCCTTTGCCGGCACGCTCCAGCCAGCCCCTCGCCGGCACGCCCCTACGGGCCTTCCCCGGCACGCCTCCCTCAGCCCCTCATCGGCACGCTCCAGCCCTTCCCCGGCACGCCTCCCTCAGCCCCTCAGCGGCACGCTCCCTTGGCCCTCCAGCGGTACGCCCCTGGCCTTCAGCGGTACACCCTTTTAACCCTCCAGCGGTACACCCGTCCAGCCCTTCAGCGGTACAGCCCCAGGCCCTTCAGCGGCACATTCCTTTCAGCCCTTCAGCGGCACAGCCCCAGGCCCTTCAGCGGCACAGCCCTTCCAGCCCTTCAGCGGCACAGCTTTCTCTAAGCCTTCTAATGGCCCATTCTCTCTCTAGAAAATACGAGTAATAATAATAATAATAAAAATAACAAATCCAAAAAGAACAAATAAATAAGGATGATAAAGAAACAAGTAATAATAATAGTAAGGTTAAAAGAAATAATAATAACGATAAATAGACAAAGTAAATGATAACCAAGATAACTAAATAATAATAACAGACTCAACAAAAAATGACAAGTAAATGAATGATAACAAAACGAACAAAATAATAACAAACCTAATGTTGACCATAATAAACGAATCAATCACAAGGAAAATGAATAAATGGTAATAAAGAACCCACCCAAATATATCTATAAATCTACAAATGATAACGATACCGCTTCTTAAATAATAATAAAACAATGAGATCCGCTTCGCAGCCTCGTCTCTCCCGTGACCCGGTTCCGAAGGAACAACAACACTGCCCTCGCGAGTTGGGCCTGAGCCTAGGGAACCGTCCCAAAATGGCCATGACCCGACCTCGCCTCGGGCTGACATTCCGATTAAATCGGACTCATTTCTCCGACCGGATCCCTTCCGAGCCGCTACTAAAATTGCCGCACGTTCGGCAGACATTTGAACGGGTTCACCTCGATTTCCGCCACATTTCTATTACGGACCTATGTCCGAACATGAAAAGGCCCGTGAGTAACCTTCATAGTCGGTGGCTCCTACCCCGACATGGTTGTGAGCCGGCATTGCCCCGGGCCAATAGCTCACCAATTCCAACCCGTTCCTATCGGGATTTGCTCCCGCTCTTTCATTGAAATTGCCGTAAACTCGGCATACATTTGTACGGGGTCGTTTCCACCCACGTTGCGCTTTCAATATGGGCCCTTGCCCGAACATGAAAAGGTCCGCAAGTGACCGACAGAATCGGAATAGAACGAGACGGCTCTCGCCACCCCTGGACTCCTTCCATGGGAATATCAGTAAGACCTCCGTGGGCCATACTCAGACCTCGGACCCGTCCCGATCATGGTCATCGTCTGGCTCATATCCCCGGTCTACAGCCTGCTCCTCTCGAACATGTTTTTTTTTTAGTTCTGAAGCCTAGTCCCAGGACTCTTCCCCGTTGCCCTCCGGCACCATAAATATTAACGATGCCCACGCGAGCCCCGTTTGGACCACGGGAGGCGCCCCCGGCATGGTCCTGACTCGATCTCGCATCGGGCCAACAGATTCACGGGTTTTCGGATATAATAGCCGAGATTCAACCGAACGTTTTCGGTGTCCCGGAACAATAAAACTTGCCGTGTCCCGGCGCACATACATTCTCGATCTTTCCGTGACGATTACAATATTCTCGAGTCGGACTCCCGTCCGAATATTAGACGGTCTCCCGGATGACCGACACGTTTCAAACGTCCGCTTCCCTAGACACAGGGCTTTTCAGACGATTCAAGGGATATTCCCTCGTTGCCCCTTGGCACCAGAAATATTAATGACGCTCATGCAAGTCTTGTTTCGACCGCGGGGGGGCCCACCGCAGTATGGTCGCAGCTTGCTCTTGCACCGGGCCAACAGATTTACTGGTTTCTGACCGCTCTGACCGAGGTTTAGCCGAACGTTCTCCGCTCTTCCGAATAATAGATTTGCCGTACCTTGGCATACATGCGTTCCGGTTTTCCCGCGACAACCGCGATCTTCTCGAGCCGGACATTCGTCCGAACATTAAATGGTCAACACATGACCGACATGACCGCGAATGGTTTTCTTCTCGCCCTCGTGTGAGGATTTCAATACCGTGTAATAGACCTTTCATGCAATTAATTTCTTGGCCATGAGGCCCTGTATCTCGGCGATTAATCAAGGGTGTTCCCTCGTATGGGGGATATAAATGACGCCGTGACCTTTATGGCGCGGCGGGTTTTGGTCCCGACACGAACTACACAATCGTCTGACGAAGTCAGGTCGAGCGCACCATGGGCTCTTCGAAGCCCGAATAAATCGTCACTCCGGTGACTGGCACGCCCTCGCACTTAATAAACCAACGAACGAATAAAATAATCGTTAAACGAAAGTGCGTCCACAGTTCTTTGACAAGCTTGTCAAAGGCGCGTGCAATCCGGGCCTGGTAGATCTAAATGTTCTGTTGGGCCTGGAGCCGCTTTCCTTCTAGACTGGAGAGTTCATCAAGCCTTCGTTCAACGTTGGTCTGCCCTTCAAGGACAAGGCCATGCTGAATGGCAACCCTGAGGGACGGTATCTCCAGTTCAACGGGGACGATTGCCTCCGAGCCATTTACGAGAGAAAAGGGCGAGCAGCCTGTTGGAGTCTTGTATACAGTTCGGTACGCCCAAAGCGCCTCGTACATCCTTTCTTCCCAGTCCCTTTTGTTAGAGCTGACCGTCTTGGCCAGAAGAGCACAGAGTGTCTTATTAAAAGCTTCGGCCAGCCCATTAGCCTGTGGGTTGTAAGGAGTCGATGTCCTCCAATCAATTTTATATTTTTCTGCTAGCCGGTAGACCTTTTGGTTGCGGAAGTGGCTGCCGTTGTCTTACACAACTCGGTCGGGCGTGCCAAACCGGAATATGATATTACGGCGGACAAACCTGACCACGATCTCTCCGGTGACCTCCCGGAAGGCAACAGCCTCTGCCCAGTGGAAGAAGTAGTCGGTTGCCGCCAAAATGTATTTGCAGCCTGTGGAAGATGCAGGTAAGGGACCCACAACGTCCGTTCCGCACTGGGCGAACGGCCAACTGGGCGCGGTTGGGTGTAACTGCACGGGGGGCCTTCTGGGTATGGTGGCATGCTCCTGACATTTCTGACACGACTTAGCATATTTGCAGCAGTCGTCGAACATCGCAGGCCAATAATAGCCAAGCTTCTTTATTTCAATCTTCATTTTCGGCCCGGCCTGGTGTCCGCCAGCTGTCCCGGCGTGGACCTCCTTCATGACCCTCCAGGCTTCTTCAATGGACAAGCATCGGAGGAGTAATTTCTGCTTGGCGTCGGCCACCATTCGGAATAATATTCCATTTCGGAGCTCATAAGAGTCCTTAATTCTGATCAGCCTGATCTTCTCTTCTCTCTGCTTAGGCAGCTGCTGGTACTTGAACCACTGCATCAGGGGGTCTCTCCAGTCGGGTAGGCCGACGGCTTCTGCTGTGGTGACTTCTAGCTCTTCTTCTTCTGGTTCCTCTTCTATCATGCTGGGCATCTGGCGCTGATTTATTACTTGGATACTGAGAGATCCATCTGGAGGCACTGCCAGTGAGCTTGCCAGTTTTGCCAGGGCGTCGGCTTGTGCATTCTCCCCTCTGGCGACATGGCCTATCTCAAGAAGGTAGAACCGCTCCATGAGTCTCTTCGCCTTAGTGTGATAAGGGAGCAACTCAGGTTTTCGGACATCAAACTGTCCCTGGACCTGCTTGACGACCAGCAGCGAGTCACCAAATACTTGGAGCATTTTGATCTCCATTTGGAGGGCCACCTGAAGGCCGATGATCAGAGCTTCATACTCTGCTTCATTATTTGTGCAGGGCTTGGTAATGCAGCAGGAGGTGTGCATCACTTCTCCGTCTGGCGATTTGAGGACGATGCCGGCTCCGGCCCGTACCTTGGCGTGTCCGGACGGGGTCGCTTCTGTTCTCGAACCCCCGTCAAAGTATAGCTGCCAGATAGCTTGTTAGACATGATCTACCTCCAGTGTCTCATCCTCGGGTAGCTCTGTGGCCAACGGGCAGTCTTCGGGCACGGGGTGTGCTGCGAAGAAATCCGCGACGGCTTGTCCCTTAACGGCCTTTTGCGGCACGTAGGTGATGTCAAACTCCATGAGCAGCACGGCCCATTTGCCAAGGCGCCCCTTCGGGACAGGCTGGGAGAGAATGTGCTTGATGGGGTCAGCCCTGGATATCAAGCTCACTCTATGGGACAGCATGTAATGCCTCATCTTCTTGACTGCGAAGACCAAAGCCAGGCAGACTTTCTCTATCGGAGTGTACTTGGCCTCCGCTCCCACCAATCTCCGGCTGAGGTAGTAGAGCGCCTGCTCCTTTCCCTCATCATTATTCTGGGCGAGCATTGCCCCCAGTGAATATTCGGTAGCTGCTATGTAGAGAACAAGCGGTCTGCCTTTGACAGGTGCCCCCAGGACTGGCGGGGTCTTCAGGTACTCTTTTAGTTGGTCGAACGCGTGCTGGCATTCGTGACCCCAGCTGAAGGGTGCATTCTTCATCATCAGTCTGTGAAAGGGTTGGCAACGCCCCGACAGGTTGGAGATGAACCTGCGGATATAGGCTAGACGGCCCTGTAGGGCCCTTAGCTCTCTTAGACTCTTCGGAGGGGGTAACTCCTGAATGGATTTTATCTTGAAGGGGTCAATCTCGATCCCTCTTTGCCGGACAATAAAGCCGAGGAACTTACCACTGGACACGCCGAAGGCGCACTTCATAGGGTTCATCTTCAGCCCATACAGTCGGAGCCTTTGGAAGACGACCCTGAGGTCGCTCAGATGTTGAGCTCTCTTCTTAGTCTTGACAACTAGATCATCAATGTAACATTTGACCTTGCTATATAGCAGCTCGTCGAAGATCTTGGTCATTGCCCGCTGATATGTAGCACCGGCCTTCTTGAGACCGAAGGGCATCCTCTTGTAGTGGAATATCCCCTTAGGCGACCTGAAAGCCGTGTGAATCCGGTCGTGGTCGGCTATCCAAATTTGGTTATAGCCGGACGATCCATCCATAAAGGACAAGGCCTTGCATCAATCAACACTTCGGTGATAGGCACCGGAAAGTCATCTTTTGGGCAGGCTTTGTTCAGGTCGCGGAAATCCACGCAAATCCTGATCTGTCCATTCTTTTTCTTTACCGGTACAATGTTGGCCAACCAAGTGGTGTATTGGTTCTCTGCCACGAAGCCGACATCTATGAGCTTGTCGACCTCCTTGCAGATTTTGCTAATCAATTCCGGCCTCATACGCCGGGGAGACTGCTTCACTGGTTCCACCGTGGGATCAATGGCCAAGATGTGCTGAGTCACCTCGGGGCTGAGCCCAGGCATTTCTTTATAATTCCAGGCAAAGCAATCCCAGAATTCTTGCAGCAACTTTGTGTATTATTCTCTCTCCTGTAGGGGCATAAGAGCACTCAGAAAGGTCGGCCTGGGGTCACCTTCTGTGCCAAGGTTGATCTCAATCAATTCGTCGACTGTGGCCTGGCCGCCATTTTCAATTTCCGGCGGGGCTGGCGACAAATCGACGAAGTCTTGATCTTCATTGTCTTCGGGCTCGAGGACGCCATCCCCCTCTTCTTGTTCCTCATGAAGGGGCGCGGGGGCTGCATCTGTCGCGCATTCCTCCTGGACAGTAGCTCCCGGGTCCGCTAGTGCAGAAAGGCCCAAGGCCACCTCGGGATCTTCTGTATAATCATCGTAGACAGCTCCGGCGGGGGCCGGGGCAGCCGCATCTTCAGCCGCCTGGTACTGGATGGATAGTGTATAGGCTCCTCTTCTGGGGCTGTCCGCCGCGTGGGGGCGTGGTGGGGCTACCACATAGTCTCCCATTCTGAGCTCGTCCCTGTCAATGAGGTTTTGAGCAACATCTTTGAAGACATAGCAGTCTTCGATGGCGTGGCCCAGTATCTGGTGGTAGGGACAAAACAGTGGGTCCCCACTTCTTCGGGTGTCCTGCGGCCTCTTGGACCGTGGGAGGGAGACCTTGCTCTAATGGCAGGCCCAGTCAAAAATACCTGATGCGGGACGGACACGGGAGACGACACTACTAGGTGCCACCCTCGGACTCTAGATGAAGACGCGACCAGCAGCAGACACCAGGGAGACACTAAGCCCGACACTACGAGCTCCTAGTGGCAAAACGTCGCTAACAGAAGTGGAAGCTCACTCGTCGTCCCAAGCGAGGGAAAGCGCGGACCGTGCGTGGTTAAGGAACTGGCGGAGGTCAATGGTAGTCCGACTCAACTTCCGGACTCGGATCGAGTCACGGGACGGGTCACACTCACTCTCACAGCGGTGACATGGACACACGGACTAGTACCTACGCTCTCGGCAGCGGCTTAAGACTGTATACTAGCTAAGCAATGTAATGCCAAGGAGTTAAGACCTTTACCTCCACACACCCGGCGTGGCGATGACAACCCCGGCCGAGTCACGGACTCCCGGTTAAACAATATCACAGCAATACAAAGATTTGACCCACTCCACGTAGGGAGGTAAAAGGTCACATGTGGAGCCCGAGAATCACGCAACTTGGGTTGACGGGCAGCATCTTGATGTCGCCGGCGGTGCCGAACTCCGCGTTTTCGTGCTTTCCGAACGGCGGGTTCTGCGGGCCCGCGGGGCCCACGGACGGCGCTGTCCTCCGGATCTGCGGGGGTGGGACCCACTGTGATGGGGACCCCTGGTGGCGCGCCTCCACGGACGGCGGTCGGCCGGGAACACCGATCGGGGGTCGATCGGCCCCGATTCCCAATTGATGAACTAGCTGTCCACGGATTTTGGTTGCTATCTTCCGGCGCGCGCTCCGGCGAAAACGGCCGCTGCGAGCAATCCCGACGTCGGATCGGGACGCATGAGCTATCGTTGGAAATCTCTCTTCAAATTCTTCGATCTAAACCCAGATAGATCTGCTAGATCTGATCGGATCAGAACTTTATTGAATTTACAAGCCCCTATTGTACAGTAACCAAAATCTCAGATCTGCAGGGCACTTGTCTGAGAACCACCATTGACTGCCTAGTAAACCTCCGATTGAGCTCTTGAGCTCTTCTTCAAAGTTGTAGGGTATCAAACCACGGAACTGGGACTATTTTTGGAATTTGATTTGGAGGTGGTAGTGATTTACTATGAGTTTTGGGGTGACTGGTGGTCGGATCTGGGAACAGGTGGATAGAACTATAGATGGGTATGAGAACGATTTTTAGAAAATATGAGATGGGTGAATCAAAAATTGAGAAAAATTGTGGATGAAGGGATGGATGGGTGGAATCCCCAATAAAATTGGGCAAACCAACATAAATCAAAAAGTGGGCCTAAGACATGAAACTCAGGGTGGGGATGAATCTGGACAGAACTCTGGCAGAACCGAAATGGAAGAGTGGACAAAAATCAAAAAATATGAAACGAGATCTGAATGGCAAACCAAAATTTATGGGATGTCCTTCACACCTCTGGAACATCCACTAAAATTCCCAGATCTATCTGAGCTCGTGGCTGAGACAAGAAATTCGTGGAAGCTTATGTGGTACTGCGCGGGCAGAACTCCGTTGATGGCGATGGCAGTGCGGTGGCGGCTCGTGGCGGCGGCGGCGATCGTCGGAACCGATACACGAGACGTCACACCTCAGAATGGAAGCCTTCACAGCTTCAAGGGGGAGAGGGAGGAGAGAGGAGGGGGGCGCACCAGCCCTTGCTCTTGAATTTGTTTGAATCAAATGGCATTAATTCATGAAAATGGGAAATTACAAGTATTTAAGTGTTACATCTCAAATCCATTGGCAACCGTTGGATCTAGGGGATGGAAATGAGTGGCCTGGATTGAGTGTGACACACACACAAAAATAATATATAAAAACAAGGGGGGGGGGGCCCTTGGACCAAGGAGTAGAGGGGTGGACTTGGTAGGTGGGGGTGGGTGGCCAAATGTGGACTTTCCAAGTCTCTTGTCCCCCACTTGGCCCACCCATCTAGAAGCCTCCATTTGACATGTTGACTGACCCCACATGGGGCCCATGGGTGAGGTGGCTCAATGGGATGGGGCCTGGGGGGCCCGGGGGGCCCACGGGGTCCAAATTGAACATAAGCCCCTCTTACAATCAAAATAGCAAACCAAATACAACGAAATAAACACAAATTACACACACATAAAGGCTAACTAAATATGATAAATGGGGAGACTCAAGGCGGCGTCTCCAGACTGTCTCCGAGCCAGATGGATGCTGAGGTGGCTCGAGTCGTGCTCCGTGTGCGGTAACGGTGGCTCGGCGTATCGCGCCGCTCAACTGCTCGGGTGTCCGCACCAATTCTCCCCGGGTGGGAGAAACTCGACCCTGTCGAGTAAGGGTCTGCATCGCTCCTGTATCGCTCCAAAAGGTCCGGATCGATCCGCTGCAACTCGCCATGTGTGATCCATGTGTCCTCAGTAGTGGGCCGTCCTCTCCATCGCACTAGGTAGCGCGGGTAAGATCCACTCCTGGTAACTGTCACTTGCTCGTCCAGTATACGATCTATATGCTCACGCTGCCGTGAAAAAGGGGCTGGAGGTGGAAGTGGACACTCAGGTGTGGGATCACTCTCAAGGGGAGGAGATGGCTCAAAAGGCTCACTAGGGATCACCGCTGGGTCCCTATATGCAACAAGATCCGATACATTGAAGGTAGAGCTTATACCATATTCCTCGGGCAAGTCCACAACGTACGCATTGGATCCAACGCGTTTCAACACTCTGAATGGACCGGCTCCGCGAGCTTGCAACTTCTTAACGGTTCCAGAGGGAAACCGTTCAGGTCTTACCCTGATCATGACGTATTCGCCCTCGTGGAACTCTCGGTGGTGTCGGTGGGCATCGGCTAACTCCTTGTACCGTGCATTGCTGGCCTCAATGTGACGACGGATGTCGTCATGCAAACTCCTAACATGCCTAGCAAACGACTCGGCCGACTCCGACACTCTAGCATGGATAGGCATGGGGACAAGGTCAACGGGTTTCCTAGGCCTACGACCTGTGACAATCTCAAATGGACTCATGCCGGTAGACCTATTCACCGAATCATTGTATGCAAACTCAGCCATAGGTAAAATGAGATCCCAATCCCCAATGCGGTCCTTAACTAGACACCTCAAAAGATCTCCCAGACTCCTATTGACCACCTCGGTCTGACCGTCTGTCTGGGGATGATATGCAGTGGAAAACTTGAGGTGAGTACCCATCATATGCCATAGTGTCTTCCAAAAGTAGGAAGTGAATCTAACATCACGGTCAGACACTATAGTGCGAGGCAACCCGAACTTGCACACCACATGAGTAAGGAATAGGCGGGCTACCCTAGAAGCATCCGAAGTCTTCGAGCAAGGAATAAAGAGGGCCATCTTCGAGAAACGGTCAACCACCACATAGACCGAATCATGCTTCCTGGAGGTACGTGGCAATCCCAAAACAAAGTCCATACTAACATCCTGCCACGGGGCATCAGGCACGGGTAGAGGCGTATAAAGGCCCGAGCTTTGCTTCTTCATCTTGGCCGTAGCACATGTACGGCACTGAGCCACGATGTTAGCAACATCGCGCTTCAAGCTCGGCCAATAAAATCGATGCTCCACTGCCTCAATAGTCTTGTTCCGACCAAAGTGGCCGGCTAGACCTCCCGCATGTAGTTCCCACACTAAGAAATCTCGAACCGAAGTTCGGGGAACACATAGCCTGCTACCTCGAAAGAGGTAACCCTCCTGAAGCACATACTCATCAAGGTCTCTCGAGGGTCCGGCCTGGAGAGTGGTAAAAATCTGACCGAAGTCAGGACAATCAACATAGGCCTCCTTCATCTTCTCTAACCCTATGACCTCGGCACTCATGGTGGTAAGCAAACATGCTCGCCGACTCAAGGCATCAGCCACCTTGTTCTCCACTCCAGCCTTATGTTTAAGCACAAAGGTGAACTGCTGGAGATACTCGACCCAACGACTATGACGCGAGTTAAGCTTCTTTTGCGAATGGAGATACCACAATGCCTCGTGATCGGAGTATAGGACAAACTCTTGATGTAAAATATAGTGCCTCCAATGCCTAAGAGCCTGAACAACTGCGTATAATTCTTTATCATACGTGGAATATCGCAGTTTCGCGTCATTCAGCTTCTCGCTGAAATATGCGATCGGGTGGGACTCCTGACTCAAAACTCCTCCAATCCCAACACCCGACGCATCACAGGAGACCTCAAACACCTTCGAGAAATCAGGCAATCGAAGGATAGGTGTCTGGGTCATGCGCTCCTTGATGTCCTTGAAGGCGGCAGATGCGGCCTTCGTCCATACAAATGTGCCCTTCCGGATGCAATCCGTGATCGGGGCGGTGACGGAGCTAAATCCGCGGATAAAGCGACGATAGAACGTCGCAAGACCATGAAAGCTGCGGACATCATGAATGGTACGGGGTTCCGGCCACTCAACAATGGCCCGGACCTTTTCCGGATCGGCGGAGACCCCAGTACTAGACACAATGAAACCCAAGAAGGTAAGCTGAGGCGTCATGAAGGCACACTTCTATGGGTTCGCAAACAGCTGCTCTCGCCGAAGAAGTAGACAGACCTGCCGAAGGTGGTCTAAGTGGACCCTTGTGGTGCAGCTATAGATAAGGATATCATCAAAATACACCACTACAAAGACTCCAATGAAAGGTCGAAGGACCTGAGTCATGAGCCGCATGAAAGTGCTAGGGGCATTGGTCAACCCAAAAGGCATGACCAACCACTCATATAGACCGTCCTTGGTCTTAAATGCGGTCTTCCACTCATCACCTGGCCTAATCCTCACCTGATGGTAGCCACTCTTAAGATCGATCTTCGAAAAGATAGTGGCACCTGCCATCATGTCCAGCATGTCATCAAGGCGGGGAATAGGGAACCTGTACTTCACGGTGATCTTGTTGATGGCACGACTATCAATGCACATTCTCCACGTGCCATCCTTCTTCGGGGCGAGTAACGCGGGTACAGCACATGGACTCATGCTGTCCCGAACAGACCCTCTCTGCACTAACTCATCGACCTGCCGTTTAAGCTCGGCATGCTCCGTGGGACTCATGCGATAATGAGGAAGGTTGGGCAAAGAAGAGCCCGGAACAAGGTCGATGGCATGCTGAATATCCCGCATAGGTGGGAGTCCCTCGGGAAGCTCATCGGGAAAGACATCAACATACTCCTGCAGAATGGGAACAACCTCGGGTGGGAGCTCACCCTCGGAGTCCCGCTCCACCTCTCGGACCGTAATGGCAAACACCGGACAGCCCTGACTAAGCTCCTGCTCCATTTCCCGGGAGCTAATCATCATCAATCTCCTCGTCGAGGGCTCTCCTGGGCCAGAGGTAACGGTCATAGCCCGAGCTGGGGATGGGGTACTAGGCCCGGGAACGGAAGGCTTCGGAGTACTAGGGCCAGTAGGACCCCTGACTGATGGGCTCCTGGGCCGAACGGGTTGGAGGGTGACCCGCTGGCCAGCGTGGTCGAAGGTACAGGTGTTCGACCGGCCATGGAGCGTGGCATCCCGGTCGAATAACCACGGCCTACCGAGAATGATACTACCCACTTCCATGGGTAGAACATCACACCAGATCTCGTCACTGTAGGAGTGGAGCTGCAGCGGGACCAAGCACCGCAGCCTGACCGAAATGGAAGTGGTATCCACCCATGATACCTGATAGGGACAAGGATGGTCTACGGGTGTGAGACCAAGACGAGCGACAGCGTTCGTGGAGATTGCATTGATACAACTCCCACTATCGATGACCACCTTGCAAATTTGCTTTCCCAGCCTACAGAATACATGAAGGATTGTAGTCCGTCGCCAGTCATCACTGACCTGTGGCTGGGTGAGGATACATCTGACGACCCCCACGTGGGTATCGTCCGAATGCTGGGCATCCTGGGCCTCACCTCCCATCTCATAGTACTCGTCAGCTAGCTCTTCATCTGCCTCATAGCTGACTAACTCGAGGCCCGTAGGGGTGGTATCCTCGGCCTGTGTGTCCCCAATGTGAAGAGATGGGCGGGTGGGACACTGGTTGGCGAAATGGCCAAACCCATTGCAGCGATAACACTGCTGCCGTGATCCACTAGGCTCCCCAATCATAGGTCCTTTACCTTTATCCTCCCGACGGATAGGAGGCGTAGGCAACAAAGGACGTGCAGGAGGTGCGGGTGCCGGTGGACGGGCTGTGGGTGGGGCCGTAAGATGCTGGGGACGAGGAAGGTCCCTCGGGGGTGGAGGACGGGGCCTAGGAGCAAACGGCTCGGGACGAGCGGGCTCCTGAGGTCGAGCCATGGGGGCCCTCGGATACGTGCCAGAAGAGCCACGGGGCTCGACACTACGAAGGGGAAAAGAGCCCAACCGGTGGAGTGACTCGAACTCGGCCTCGAACTGCTCCAATTCGAGAGCAATCTGATACGCCTGCTCCAAAGTGGTTGCATTGCGGCGAAAGAGTTCATATTGATAATTGGGCCGCAGACCTCTCCGAAAGCGGGATATCGTCATGGTGCTCTCTTCCGTGACCCCACACCGCAAGTAATACTCATCGAACTCGGCGGTGTACTCGGTCACGGATCGGTTCCCTTGGGAGATGCTTTGCCACTTGTCTATAAGACGTTGGCGATATGAGGCGGGAAGATATTTCTCCCTCAATTTGATTTTCATATCATCCTAAGTACCGATTTGGGGTTGACGTCGCTGGTTGAGCATGCTCTCCACATTGATCCAATAAGTTTGGGCCTGCCCTTGCAGCTTCATCTTTGCGTATCGGACTCTTCGGTGGTCCGTCATCTCAAACCACTCGAAGTACCGGTGCATGCCGGCCTCCCAATCTAAATACACCCTAGGGTCTAAGGACCCGCTAAAAGTGGGAGGGTCCGTACGCACACCCCTAAGAATGCGGTCGTCATCCTCGTCATCACGATTCCGTCGTTGATGACGACGACCGTTACCCCCTTGATCATTATCAGATGCATAATCATCCACCACATGCACCTGTTGAACCCCAACATTCTCCACTTGAGCCCTTGGCACAGCGGGTTGCTGCACCGGCTCTTGTTGGCCATTCGTCGGCGCGGGTTGCGCCGCTACTGGGCCTCTCTCTAGGACGGCAATTCTCCCAACTAGACCCTGGATGGACTGATCCGAAGACTCGGCCCGATCCTCGAGGGCTTTCATCCGCCCCTCTAGACGTGTTCCTATGCCATCCATACGCGTACTAAGACCATCCATACGCGTGTCAAGACGATCCATGATAGCTCGGAACATCTCGGCCGTAGAGGACTCATCGGAGCTACGGGCCCGGGAGTCCGCCATAGGTGGTGGTGGCGAGTATTGGGTACCTCGACGGGTGGGCATGCAACTGACACACAACCTAGAAGACACCGACTAATGCAAACACACACTAACTGATGCACTTAGACCTAAACCAATATCCGGTACAGGGTGGAGTTAATCGATCCGAAGATCACTCCCGCAAGTGTGCGACCTCCCGGTAGGCGTAGCCTAACGTTCGGACAACACCTTTTAAGATACCGAATAAAGGGTGCAAATGCAATTTAAAACACACTTTTTTTTTGTTTTGAAAATAATGATGATCCTAGACTTGACTTAGACCATGATGCATGCAAGACTTATACAAGACTACCCTAGACTCAACTTTCTCTGATACCAAACTGATGCAGGACGGACACGGGAGACGACACTGCTAAGTGCCACCCTCGGACTCTAGATGAAGACGCGACCAGCAGCACACACCAGGGAGACACTAAGCCCGACACTACGAGCTCCTAGTGGCAAAATGTCGCTAACAGAAGTGGAAGCTCACTCGTCGTCCCAAGCGAGGGAAAGCGCGGACCGTGCGCGGTTAAGGAACCGGCGGAGGTCAAGGGTAGTCCGACTCAACTTCCGGACTCGGATCGAGTCACGGGACGGGTCACACTCACTCTCACAGCGGTGACATGGACACACGGACTAGTACCTACGCTCTCGACAGCGGCCTAAGACCGTATACTAGCTAAGCAATGTAATGCCAAAGAGTTAAGACCTTTACCTCCACGCACCCGGCGTGGCGAAGACAACCCCGACCGAGTCACGGACTCCCGGTTAAACAATATCACAGCAATACAAAGATTTGACCCACTCCACGTAGGGAGGTAAAAGGTCACATGTGGAGCCTGGGAATCACGCAACTCGGGTTGACGGGCAGCATCTTGATGTCGCCCGGCGGTGCCGAACTCCGCGTTTTCGTGCTTTCCGAACGGCGGGTTCTGCGGGCCCGCGGGGCCCACGGACGGCGCTGTCCTCCGGATCTGCGGGGGTGGGACCCACTGTGATGGGGACCCCTGGTGGCACGCCTCCACGGACGGCGATTGGCCGGGAACACCGATCGGGGGTCGATCGGCCCCGATTCCCAATTGATGAACTAGCTGTCCACGGATTTTGGTTGCTGTCTTCCGGCGCGCGCTCCGGAGAAAACGGCCGCTGCGAGCAATCCCGACGTCAGATTGGGACGCATGAGCTATCGTTGGAAAGCTCTCTTCAAATGCTTCGATCTAGACCTAGAGAGATCTACTGGATCTAGTCGGATCAGAACTTTATTGAATTTACAAGCCCCTGTTGTACAGTAACCGAAATCTTAGATCTATAGGGCACTTGTCTGAGAACCACCGTTGCCCGCCTAGTAAACCTCCGATTCAGCTCTTGAGCTCTTCTTCAAAGTTGTAGGGTATCAAACCAAGGAACGGGGACTATTTTTGTAATTTGATTTGGAGGTGGTAGTGATTTACTATGATTTGTGGGGTGACTGGTGGTCGGATCTGGGAACAGGTGGACAGAACTATAGATAGGTCTGAGAATGATTTTTAGAAAATATGAGATGGCAAATAAAAAATTTAGAAAAAATTGTGGATGAAGGGATGGATGGGTGGAATCCTCAATAAAATTGGGCGAACCAAAATAAATCAAAAAGTGGGCCTAAGATATGAAACTCAGGGCGGGGATGAATCTGGACAGAACTCTGGCAGAACCGAAATGGAAGAGTGGACGAAAACCAAAAAATATGAAACGAGATCTGAATGGCAAACCAAAATTTGTGGGATGTCTTTGACACCTCTGGAACATCCACTAAAATTCCCAGATCTATCTGAGCTCGTGGCTGAGACAAGAAATTCGTGGAAGCTTATGTGGTACTGCGCGGGCAGAACTCCGTTGATGGCAGTGGCGGTGCGGTGGCGGCTCGTGGCGGCGATCGTCGGAACCGATACACGAGGCGTCACACCTCAGAATGGAAGCCTTCACGGCTTCAAGGGGGAGAGGGAGGAGAGAGGAGGGGGGCGCACCAGCCCTTGCTCTTGAATTTGTTTGAATCAAATGGCATTAATTCATGAAAATGGGAAATTACAAGTATTTAAGTGTTACATCTCAAATCCATTGGCAACCGTTGGATCTAGGGGATGGGAATGAGTGGCCTGGATTGAGTGTGACACACACACAAAAATAATATATAAAAACAAGGGGGGGGGGGGGGGCGGCCCTTGGACCAAGGAGTAGAGGGTGGACTTGGTAGGTGGGGGTGGGTGGCCAAATGTGGACTTTCCAAGTCCCTTGTCCCCCACTTGGCCCACCCATCTAGAAGTCTCCATTTGACATGTTGACTGACCCCACATGGGGCCCATAGGTGAGGTGGCTCAATGGGATGGGGCCTGGGGGGGCCCGTGGGGCCCACGGGGTCCAAATTGCACATAAGCCCCTCTTACAATCAAAATAGCAAACTGAATACAACGAAATAAACACAAATTACACACACATAAAGGCTAACTAAATATGATAAATGGGGAGACTCAAGGCGGCGTCTCCAGACTGTCTCCGAGCCAGATGGATGCTGAGGTGGCTCGAGTCGTGCTTCGTGTGCGGTAACGGTGGCTCGGCGTGTCGCGCCGCTCAACTGCTCGGGTGTCCGCACCAATACCCCGAGTCTTCTCTCTTGGGAAAGAGTAGGGCTTTTGCAGCTTCTCTTGGAGTGTCAGGCCTTGCCTGGTTGGCCGTCCGGTTAATGGGCTTGCCGTGTCTCTTGTCTCCCTTCTTGACCAGACGGGGACATCGGGACTGGTGTCTCGGGGTCGAGACATATAGTCACCCCACGGGCGGAGAAGGCCCTGGATGAGGTCGGCAACTAGCGAGGTCAACTCAGCCAGCCGTGCTTTTAACATCTCGATCTCCCGTTGCTGCCTATGGTACAAGGCGTACATGACGGGGTCATATCGAGGGGAATTTGGGGCATGACCCATGCTTCTGCTTCTTGCTTCGCCAGCAGGCCGAAGTGAGGGTGCCTCGGCGGTGTGCCCTTGCGAGGCTAGCCTGTCGGAGAGAGAGGGGGTTTTCCCCGTGCAGCAGCGGCGGAGAGGGTTCCAAAGGAACACTTCTTCGTCTTGTGCCTCCTCAGCCGGAGGCCTGGGATATACTTCTTGGTGGGCTTCCCGCAAATCTACAGCTTCCGCGGGGTCGTCGCCGGACAAGGCCGAAACCGATATCACATCAGTTTCGTAATAATCTTCTGGTGAAAAGCCCAGACTGGGGTGCTTGGTGATTTGCAGCAACCGCTGATCCAGGTTTGGTGGGTTCCACATTCTTTCGAACATTTCCTTCCGGCTGGAGGGTTGATAGGGGGGAATCTTTTGCTTTCTGACCATTCTGGCTGCCTGGTCGGTCATATGGGGGAGTCCCGCAATGGGGACGTGCGGGTCATGCAACTCGTCAGGAAATCGGCAATCATCGTCTTCCATGACTGGCTTTTCCCCGGCAACATAAAAGATAGTGGATGGCCCCTCCGGGTTAGGCACTTCAAAGGTCCTCAGCCGCTCGGTCGCTCGACAGTCAATCTCTGTAATGGGCTTGATGATCCCTGGCGGGACTCTGACATCCTCCAGCAGGTTTTCGAGGCAAGGCGTCCCCGGTGCGGAGTAGATGGGGAGAGGGGCTGCCTTAAATACCCCCCCCCCTCTTGTGCAATGAATGGTACATGTGGGGGAGCCACATAACCTGGGGGCGCTGGAGGAAACCAGCTGCCCGACTCCACTTTCTTCTTTCCCTTGTCTTGGGCGGCCTGGGGAATTTGCCTCGCCTTTTCTAAGTACAGATTAGCGTCTGACAGATGACACTCGAACACCTCGAACGGGTGGAGGTCGGCGAAGATCCTGACTTCCTTCCCCTCGCAAGGGTATTTAATGCATTGGTGCAGGGTGGAGGGCACCACTCTATTCTGGTGTAACCAGGGCCGTCCCAGCAACGCCTTGTAGGAAGTGTTGGAGTTGATGACGTGGAACTGGACTTTGGTGGTGAAATCATCAAAAGTCAAGTTGAATTCTGCAACCCCCATGGGGACCTCACATTTTTGGTTAAAACCAGCAATCTTGACATTTTTGACCTCAACCAGGTGTACGTCAAAGTAGTGCTTTTGGTACACCCGGTAGGGGAGTATATTCACTGCTGCCCCTGGGTCGATCAGGACCCTATTGATAGGCTGGCCGTTCAACTGCCCTTTCATATAGAGGGGTCTGTTATGGCTGCAGGTGGGCAGGAGCATGTCATCTTCTGTGAAAGCCACGGCCACCTCAGGTGATATCTCTGCCAGGCAGGCTTCAAGATGTGCTGGCGTCTGGAGCGCGGCAATGATGGCTTGCCGTGTTTCTTCGTCCAAAGACAGCATCTCCCACACGGTAAACCGGGTCGGGATCTTCTTGAGGTCTCTGACTATTCGGTCGGCAGCCTGCACCTTGAGTAATTTCATCTCTTCGGGCTTGCTGCACCTACCCCCACCCTGGAGCTGGGGTGTCAGGTCAGGGGATGCCAGCTTTGTTGGCTCTGTTGCAGCCTGCTGAGCCGGCGGGGCCTGCTGGGCTTCCTCCGTCCCCCGCATTAATTCGGCGAGGTTTGGGATATCACTGTGGTCCGCTTCTGGCTGAGGAAGAGTTGCCTCCGGTAGAGCTTGAGAGCTGCTTACTTTTTCGGTCGAAGGAGACCCCTGGGAGCGCGCCTTCCCGCCTGCTCGGGCTAACAGGAATTCGGCGAATGAAGGGGTGCCTCGGCTCCTAGCCCTTACGGGATAGAGACCCGCCGGAGGAGGGACCTCAGGGTCGGGAACCTGGTATGGTTGTTCCCCCCTGAGCATGATGTTGAGGTTATCCTGAGGAGGGCGCCCCCACTTCCTTCCCGACCTGGTGGCATGTTGGGAAGTGGAGACTTCAGCTTGATTCACCTCCGGCGGCTCATGGGGTGGCTCTTCTTCTGTTTCCTCCAGGGAAAGGGCAGTGTCGAATAAAGCCGAGAGGGTGTTGCAGGCGACGACGACCTCCTTCTTCTTCTTGCCCCTGGGTCTTCTCTTCTTCTTCTTCTTTCCTGCTGCGGCGGATGGCTGCTCTTGGGGCAGTTCAGCCCACAGGGGAGGCTCTTTCTCTGCTTCAGCTTCTACCCCTGGAGCCAGTTCGAGTGATTTGAACTCCTCCCATGGGACATACTCCTTCAGCTCCACGGGCTGGATTTCGGGCTGCTCATAATCTTCGAGCCCATCAATAATAGCCTGGAGTCTTTGGACCGCCGGATTGGTCGTCTGACGCATCCGCAGCGGGACAGAGCTCTTTTTGTTATGAGTGGGCCGCCTCATGACCAGCCGAGGGGCCGTGTCGTGGCGAACTGGGCTTACTGGGGGCGGTGTAGGCCGGGGTGTCGCGTCCCTTAGACGAACTCCGGGGCTGGGTCGAGGGACGTGTGCTCTTCTATTCTTTCTAGTTGCAGTCTGCCAACCTCCTTGATCCTGAGCCGGGGTCGTGATGAAGGTCTCATAAGTGGCGCGGGCGCAGGCCTCCGCCCACTCCTCAGGCAACTCCTGGTATAGGGAGAGCATGTTGACAGTGGAGGTTATGCTGGGCAACTCATGCGGTTGCGGGGGGTCTACTCTATGCTCCCCCATGTCCAGCTCCCCATTCTTGATTAAGGACTCAATAACATCCTTGAAGACATAGCAGTCTTCAATGGTATGCCCGAGCACTCGGTGGTACGGGCAGAAGCGCGGGTCGTCCTTTTTCTTTAGGTCGTCGGGCCTTTTCGGCTCTGGCAGTGTAATTTTGTTGTAGCTGGTTGCCCATTCGAACAGTAGCTTAGACTTGTCCCGGGCAAAGGAATACAACTTATTTCTCATCTTCTCCCTTAGTGAGGGGCCTTCCCGCCGTTCTGTGGTTCTGGACGGAGGAAGGTCGGCAGCCCCCTTGGCTTTCTCTTTCTATTTTTCAAAAGCCTGGAAATCTAATGTGTGCACCTCAGGGGGAACCGGCTTCTTCTCGGCCTGCCTGGCTCTTTGGCTTGACATGGCCGGGGTGGAGGAGTATCGGGTCAAAAATGCCTCGATCTCTGCTACCACGTTGTTCAGGCGGGCAAATGTCTTGACCTCGGTGCCGATCATCCTTTCCAGGATTTCTTTCTTCAAATTCTGTTTGCAGATCTGCACCGCATCCTCCTGGTGTGGGGGACGCCTGCACCTCATGCCGAGGTTCCTCCATCTCTTAATATAGTCGAGGGCCGACTCGTCATTCTTCTGTCTTGTGGCATAAAGTTCTGCCACGGTGACCTCCCGTTCTGCAACATAAAATCTTTCTTTGAACTTCTTTTGCATGTCGGGCCAGTCGGCGACAGACCCGGGTGGCAGGCCGGAGTACCACTCAAAGGTAAGCCCGGTGAGTGTCGAGCCGAAGAACTTCAGGAGGTAGGCCTCATCAGCAGCCAAGTCCCCCATGACATTCACATAATAAGCAATGTGCTCCCTGGGGGACCCTTGCCCGTTGAACTTTTCAAACTTAGGTGGCTTGGTGATGCCGACCGGCAACTTCTTCAAAGCATGGTGAGCCGGGTAGGGCACCCGGTAGACGTCGAACGGCGTCTGATCCCTTTCACCTCTCTCGGCCAGTTTCATGTCTATCATCTGTTCCAGCATCAACCGGCTAACCGTTGCCGGGTCGACCGGACTCGGATAAAAATGGGCGGGCTGCGCGCTCGGGGTGGCCAGCACGGTCGCCTGGGGGGCCATGAGGGACCCTTGGGAAAGTAAGGCCTGTGGCGGGGCTGGTGCGGTGCAGTGTGCCTGCTGCAGGGATGCGTCCCCGAGAGGGTTGAGGGTTGCTGGAAGGGCTGCTTCTGAAAATTGCCCCCTGTCCCTAGGCGCTTCGGGTAAAACCTCGGTCTGCCAGGACATCGGGGGCGGTGTGTTCCGTTCATTCAATTGCTTTTTAAGTGATTCAATTTCCTGTTGGAACCGCTGCATCATGAGCAGCATTGCCGGGTCAACAGTGGGGAGGCTGGGCATGCCCCCTGTCTCCTCGGCCGGGGCGTCCTCAGATGATGTCGAGGGTCCGCCACTCGTGTCGCCGGTGGTGACCACATTGGCCGTGAGGGCCGAGAGGGGCTCTTCAGGTAAGGTCCCTTCGGCGCCTGTGGGTGCCACGCCGCCTGCCGCTCTCCCTCTTCTAGTGAGGGGTCCCGGCCTGACGGCGATTCTGGCCACTTCTTCCGGATCGGTGGGCAAGGCCCCGTACCGACCGTGAACTCCTGCCATGTTGCAGGTGAATGTTTGCCATCTCTTGTTCTTGCTTCTCTTTGTCTCCCTCCTGGACGATCTTCCTGGGAACACCAGCCTGTCGAAGACCAATCGTTGGGGCGGCGCTTCCTCCCGCACAGGGGACTGGCGCGGCTCCTCCGAGTGATTCCTCGACTCCGCGTTGGGTGCGGGTCGGGCTCCTTCTTCTGGGAAAGCGGAGGCCATTGGCGCCAGCAGTCTCTGGCGGCCGGCGGGGGTGCTACCCGGGCCTCGGAGGTAATTCCTCATAGCCTGCTCGATCCCTTCCCACTCCTGGTCAGGGAGAGCAGCCTGCGGTTGCATGTCGATGATAGTGGCAGGGGGAGAATAGGCCCTGAGTGCTGGGCGGGCAGCATTGTGTCGGAGCCCTCGGGGACGGCGGTGGACATTCTCAGACGGCACCGGGATGACGGGTGCCGGTCGGAGAGTTGGGGTCATCACCTCGACCCCGCCATCTCATCGGGCCCTCCTCGGGCGGGAAGTGCTGGGCCCTGCCTGGGCGGGTGCAGTGGGCTGGGCCTCCTTGGGTACCAAGACTTGCTTCAGTTTGGCCGGCCTGTGAGCCGGCGCCTTTTTCGGTGCCGCAGCTGGGGTTGCGGGCGTCGCCCTCTCTTTCAGCTTCTCCAGTCCTTGAAAAGAGTTGCGGACTGGGACGGTCGGGACGATACGGTCCGGTGTCACTTGGGACCTCTGCCCGTCCAGACGGACTCGGAGGGCCCCAACAGTCATGGACTTTCTGGAGTTGGACGAGCGGCGCCCCGAGCCGGCGCCGGTGTTGCTCCTCCGAAGCCTTCTTCGGTGGGATGCTGACCCTTGGTGGGAAGGGCCGGTAGTTTGGTGCACGTGGTGCACGTTGCAGCTCAGCGTCGTTGTGGGGACGCTGTTGTTGTTCTTGGCCGTAGCTCGGCCGACAGCAGTTTCGACGGCCCCCGGAGCGGGGGCGTTGATCTGGGACTCCTCGGGCGCCTTTACCTCAAGAACGTTGACAAAGGCCACCCCCAAGAAGTTGGGAAAGCCTACGGTGGGAGGGAAGCTCCCGAAGCTGAGGGGGACCGTCAGGTAGCCACCTCGGACGTGGTTCTCGACGGGTTGAGGGCCGCAAGTGACAGCCATCGTTGGCACTATGATGCAATTCTCTCTCTGCATTTGAGAAAGTAACGCAATTAGTATTACAAGAAGGGGGCCACGGGGCCCCTAATTTCGGCAAAGAGATGAAGGGTGGATCGGTGTAACGACCCGAGAATCCGATTACCGGGAAGGCCCGATAACCCGAGACTCGCACCGCCACCCACGAGCCCGAAGACTCGGAAGGGTTAAAAGGATGGTGTGGAAACTACACAAGCATCACAAATAATTGCAGAAATTAAACAGTTATGATATTAAGCAGGAAATGAATTAACATTTTACATGGTCCACAATAAAATAACAACAACAGCAACAGTAGTCCACGACTAGTGCAGTGACAAGAAAGAAAAGTACAGCTACACGGGGCATCCCCCGGCTCTGACCTCTGGCACTACCTCTGGGCACCCGCACCACGCTTCCGCTGCGCTCCAGACACGCTCCCCGAAGGTGGCGCCTCACCTGAAACACGGTGAAAACACGCAGGGAATGAGTCTCGGAACAAGACTCAGTAGGGATCACTCGAACCCTACCTCGAAAAACGAGAAACCACTACTCTAGCGGTAGAAAGGTACCTCGGAAAGGAAAGCCCTGTACTCTACAGAACTAGACCCTAACGGCACGCAAACCGACACACGTGCCACGGTACGAGAAGACCGAAACTCAACGGTCGAACCGTCAAAACCCGAAGGTCGGAAACACACGACTGACAGTCTGACACTCCGTACTCGGCAGGAGTACCACCCACTAGAAGCACAGCCGGTAGCGTCCCCTGACGTCTTACACCGCACCGCAGGTGAACCGCCTGACATGGTAGGTCCTACCCGAGGCGCAAACACCGTACAAGTAACTACAACAAGTGACTAGCTGGGGTCACGCCCGTCGACGTGGGTCCAACCGCCCCCAACCACGTGTGCACACACAGACCGCGCGTCCCTGGTCTGGCCCTCTGACCGGTTTTCCCCTCAGCCGGACTCTGGCTGCAAGACGTGGGGCCCAACGGTAACCGGTCCACAAACCGTCTCTAAAGGTCAGCCCGTACACCACTCCCTGGTGCGACTAGCACACGCGTACTAGTAGGCTACGACTAGTGGAGGGTCACAGAAGGAGTAGACTCTCAAGTCTCGGAAAACAACGGTGCAACTGCAGGTACGAAGAACGCTCCTTGTACCAACACCGACGCACGGTGACCAGCTGACAACAACATCTCCCGGTACACTCTGTACGACGAGAGACACACCGACGCAACCCGTACCCTTGAACGGTCCACACTGGGCCGCTCAGGGATGTACGGTCACACAGGGACCGCACAAGGATTAGAACGGTCATATCAGGACCGTTCCACCCAGGGTCCAAACGACGGATAAACGGCCAACACAGGACCGTTCAAACAGATGTGCGGCCAACTCTTGACCGCACGTGGGTGAGGAACGGTCACCTCCTGGCCGCTCGTCTCCCAACGGTAAAAAGCCTGGACGGTTAGTCCTTAGCCGCACTTGGGGAAGGGCGGCTACGGCTTAGCCGTTCAAGTGTTGTGCGGTCAGGGCCAGACCGCACATCCAACCATAGCGCTAGGGGATGTACGGCCAGCACCTGGCCGTGCAAGGGGTTATGCGGTCAGCTCCTGGCCGCACATCCCAGAGCACTGCACAACGGTCACAACCAACGGTCAAAACCCTTGGGGTTGGGCGGTTGCTGTGGGGCCGCACATTAGGATATGCGGTCCCACGATAGACCGCTCAAGCCCACTGCGCGCCAAGCCTCACCCAAAGCGCGCCGAGCCGATGAACGGTCCGAACGGAACCGCATAGGGGTTGTGCGGCCACTGGTTCGACCGCACATCGCTCACCGGCGAGAAAATGGCGAACCTCACCGGAATCGCCCAATCGGCCTCAAAACAAACCCCACGGAGGGGGAAATGGCGAGAGAAGAACCCCCAAGCCCCCTAGCATGCTCCTACGCCCTTAAACCGTGAAATCGGGGCTCAAAACGATGGATCGGACGAACTCACCCCGCGGCATGATCGACCCTTCCCGGCTCAAAATAAACCCCTCTCGACCTCGTCTCGAGCTGAAACTCACGGGGAAGGAAGACATGAGGCTAAGGAACGTCACCCTACCTCCGGTCCGCGACGAAACGCTCCGATCCGAGCTCGAAGTCGCGAAGAACGCCGCTAGAATCTCGCCTCTCCACGCCTCCCACGCTCGCCGTATGCCCGCACGATCGCCACCACGTCACCCACGTCCTCGCGCCGTCGCACCGCCGCCGTCTGCAGCCGGAACGGGGGTCGGCACGGTCGAACGGGAGAGAAGGAGGGAGAGAGCCGGCCACGGTCGCGTGAGGGAGAGAGATGAAGGAAGAAGAAGAAAAGAGAAAAGAAGAAAAAGAAAAGAAAAGAAAATGGGAATATATAGAAAATCCGATTTTTCGGAAAAATACCCAAAATTAGAAAAATACATTTCCGGAATCCTCGGAACGCACCGATCGCAACGGTACCACTCGTGCCTCGGGGAACTGCCCGGTTCGCCCGCAGCGAGCGTCCGAAGAAAAAGCCGAAACACACACCGGAAATCGGAAAACACACGCGGAAAAAGCCGCGGAACGCCTCCGGGCCTCCGAAACGACTCCGGATCGCGCCGATCCGAACACGAAAGATGTCCGAAACGGAATTTCGGACACAACGGAGCCGGACGCTCCGAAAACTAGATCCGGGACCCACGAAGAAGGATCCGAAAGGTCCGGGATATTACAGCCCTCCCCCCTTAAGGAATTTCGTCCTCGAAATTGAGAACAACCCAAGGGGAAAGAAGAGGAAGACTCACTCAAACAGATACGGGAACTGCTGACGCATCTCGTCCTCACGTTCCCACGAAGCCTCACCACCAGAGTGTCGTTGCCACACGACCTTTACCAAGGGAATAACCTTGTTCCGCAGGCGCTGCTCTCGCCTATCCTCCACGCGGATCGGAAACTCTGGGAGAGAAAGATCTGGAGTCACCTCAGGCCAAACGAAAAACTCGAGCACATGAGAGTCATCGGGCATATACTTCCGCAACATAGAGACGTGGAACACGTCATGCACCGACGCCAACTCAGAGGGTAACTGCAACCGGTAAGCAACCTCACCGATGCGCTCCACAATCGCGAAAGGACCAATATAGCGGGGACTCAGCTTCCCACGCCGTCCAAACCGCATCACCCCCTTCATCGGAGAAACTCTCAAGAACACATGATCGCCCACGGCGAACTCGAGGGGCTGCCGCCTACGGTCAGCATAGCTCTTCTGCCGACTCTGGGCCGCCAACATGTTCTGACGAATCAGGTGCACAACATCCACACATTGCTGCACCAATTCCGGTCCCGTCAAAACACGCTCACCCACCTCAAACCAATCAAGTGGAGTCCGACAAGGACGCCCATACAATGCCTCATAAGGAGCCATGCCTATGCTCGAATGAAAGCTGTTGTTATAGGCAAACTCCACTAACGGTAGGTGATGAATCCAACTCCCCTGCCACTCCAGGCAGCAGGATCTCAGCATGTCCTCCAAAGTCTGAATGGTCCTCTCAGACTGACCATCTGACTGCGGATGATACGCCGAGCTAAATGCCAACTCCGTGCCAAGAGCTCGCTGGAAACTCCTCCAGAATCCAGAAGTGAAGCGCGGATCCCGATCCGACACGATCGAAATGGGAACCCCATGCAACGGAACGATCCGCTCCACATAAAGACGAGCCAACCTGGACACGCTCCAGCTGACTTTGACCGGTAGCAACCGCGTCACCTTCGTCAGCCGATCCACCAGCAACCAAATACTGTCCTGCCCAGTCGGGGTCCTGGGCAACCCCACCACAAAATCCGTGGTCACATGGTCCCACTTCCAAGCAGGAACATCCAAGGGCTGGAGAGTACCGCCTGGTCGCTGATGCTCCGCCTTCACCTGCTGACAGATCAGGCACCTGGCCACAAACTCGGCCACATCTCTCTTCATGCCAGGCCACCAGAACTGCCTCCGCAAGTTCCGATACATCTTCGTCGCACCCGGGTGCACAGTGTACCTGCTCCCATGAGCCTCGCGTAACACCGCACGACGAACCTGCTCCTCCGCTGGGACGTACAGCCTGCCACGAAACCTCGCAGCACCGTCCTCGCCGAGCTCCACATCAGCCATCGCAAGAATCCGGGGCAACTCAGGGTCCGCATGCTGAGCCTCTGTCACCTGACGACGAATAGCAGGAGTGACAGTCAGACTCGCAAGCACTGCCAACCCTGGCTCCTGGGGAATCTTGAGCCTGAAGGACACCTCGGGCACCTGTTCCCAGAGCCTCCACTTCCTCAGCATCAAGGTACTGATCACGACCTTCCTACTCAAGGCATCGGCGACGACATTCATCCTGCCCGGCTGATAAGACAGGGTGAAGTCATAGTCCTTCATGAACTCCATCCAACGCCTCTGTCTGAGGTTCAGATCTCTCTGCGAGAACACATACCTCAAACTCTGATGGTCAGTGAATACCTCGAACTTCTCACCGTACAGATAATGCCTCCAGATCTTCAGCGCGAAGATCACTGCCGCCAACTCAAGGTCATGGGTAGGGTAGTTCTCCTCATGGGGCTTTAGCTGCCGAGATGCATAAGCCACCACTCTACCATGCTGCATCAGAACAGCACCCAATCCGACGCCGGAAGCATCTGTACACACCACAAAACCTCCCGATCCAGAAGGCAAAACCAACACCGGAGCCGAGGTGAGCAATCTCTTCAGTTCCCTAAAGCTCTGCTCACACTCCTCGGACCAGACGAAAGGCACATCCTTCCGCGTGAGCCTCGTCATCGGGGTCGCAATGCGGGAAAAATCCTGGATAAACCGGCGATAATAACCCGCAAGCCCCAAGAAACTCCGGATCTCCGTCACCGACCTCGGCCTCGGCCATTGCATCACAGCCTCGACCTTGGCGGGATCCACGGAAATACCATCACCAGAAATCACGTGCCCCAGAAAGTGCACCTCACTGAGCCAAAACTCGCACTTGCTGAGCTTCGCAAACAACTGGTGATCTCGCAACGTCTGCAGCACCACACCCAAATGGTACGCATGCTCCTCAGCAGACCGCGAATAAACAAGGATGTCATCCACGAAAATGACCACGAACTGGTCCAAATACGGGTGGAACACCCTCTGCATCAAGTCCATGAAGGCTGCTGGGGCATTGGTGAGCCCAAACGGCATCACCAGAAACTCATAATGCCCGTACCTCGTACTGAACGCAGTCTTCTCCACATCGGACTCGCGAATTCTCAGCTGATAGTAACCGGACCGCAAATCAATCCGCGAGAACACTCGCGCAGACTGAAGCTGGTCGAACAAATCATCAATCCGCGGCAACGGATACTTGTTCTTAATGGTCACGTCATTCAGCTGCCGATAGTCAATGCACAGCCGCAGACTACCGTCCTTCTTCTTCACGAACAACACGGGCGCACCCCAAGGGGAAAAGCTCGGACGAATGTACCCCTTGGCCAACAGTTCCTGCAACTGCGCCCTCAACTCCCTCAACTCCGCGGGGGCCATACGGTAGGGAGCCTTCGCCAAAGGTCCCGTACCAGGTACAACCTCGATCACGAAATCGATCTCCCGCTGGGGAGGTAATCCAGGCAACTCCTCAGGAAAAACATCGGGAAACTCGCACACCACCGCAATGTCCTCGACATTCGGCTCCATCCGGTCAGACACAACCACTGACGCGAGAAAACCCTGGCAACCTGAATCAAGCAATCGACGGGCTCGAATAGCAGAGATAAGAAATCGAGAAGAGGCGGAACGGATACCTCGGAAATAGAAGGTCCTCTTGCTCGGATGTTGGAAGTAGACCCTCTTCATCCCACAATCCACCACCGCTCCATGAGTCTCGAGCCAATCCATGCCTAGAATCACGTCGTAATCCCAAAGCTGCAACGCATACAACCTGCCTGGCATACTCCGCCCATCGATCCACACCGGAACCTGGTCGAAGCAATACGGAGTGACCATAAAGTCACCCGAAGGCAACTCCACTGCCAAATCACAGGACAACTGGGTCACCGGCTCCTCGACGCTCGACGCGAAATCCTCCGAAATAAACGAATGAGACGCGCCAGAATCAAATAAAACCCGAGCCGCACAACCCAAAATCTGAACGGTACCTTCCACGAGCTGCGACGCCATTGCCTCTGCCCTGGTCAAGTGCGTGATCTGGCCACGAGCTCTCTGCCTGCCTCCCACACTAGCTGACCTGGGTAGCGGTGGATACTGTCCCTGCTGCTGCTGCTGCTGGGAAACCTGCTGCTGCGGCGGCCTCTGAGGACAGTCGCGCGCCATGTGCCCTGGCTGGTCACACCGAAAACAGATGATCGGCGCCGTGCACTGCCTGCCTGGGTGGGTCTCACTACACCGTGGACAAGATCCTCGCGATCCACCCACCGATCCCTGTCGCTGCAAAGGAAACGGCTGCTGCACACTGCCCGATGAAGCCTGCCCCTGATCTCTGGACTTCTTCTTGCCGAACCCCTTCTTGAAGAACTTTTTGACCTTCGTGCCAAAGGACGCAGATCCTGTCACCGAAGCTGCCGATGCCGGTACTCCTGAACCACCCGACGCAGACTGAAAGAAACCCTGCTGCTGAGTAGCCGACTGCTGGCTGCGACCTGACACAGACTGCCCCTGGCTGATCGGTCCTCGAGTCCTCTGCATATCCATCTCCAAGGAAATCGCAACACGAGACGCCGTCTCGAGATCAGTGGCCCCATTCGCGATCAGATGGTGCCTCAGCTCCAACCTCAAGCCCTGCACAAACTGCGTCGTCCTCACCCTCTCATGCTCCATGATATGAGGTGCGTACCGACCCAGCTCGACAAATCGGGCCCTGTACTGCAACACGGACATGTCACCCTGCACCAGCTCCAGAAACTCCCGCATCCGCTGCGTAGCAACAATATCTGGACAGTACGTACGCTCGAAAGCACTGACAAAGTCATCCCACTCGATCTGCTCAAGCGGACGAAGCTGAAAGGACGTCTTCCACTCGGAAGACCACCACCTCCGAGCCGTACCCTGCAACTGGTTGTAGGCCAACACCACTCTGTCCTCGACAGCACTCTTCGCAGAACTGAACACCCGCTCCATCTCATCAAGCCAATCACGAGCCGCATCAGGGTCTGCCTGGCCGCTAAAGTAAGGTGGATGAAACTGCATGAAATCCCTCACTGCTCGGCCTGGCCCACCCCTGACTGACGAGCCCTCACCGGCCTCTCCGCCGAACTGCTGAGCCATGAGATGGTACATGCCACGGAGAAAACCCTCGGCCCCCGGAGCCCTCGCAGCATCCGCGGCCTCGGTAGCTCCCGGAACTCTGCTATGCTCCTCCTGGTCCCTCTGGACCCCCTGCTGGATCTCCTGGCCTCCAGCCGACTGCCCCTGCTGAGAGCGAGAACTCCTCCTCGGCGCCATCCTCGCTCCTTAAGCACAAGACAGAAAACTCAGAAACGGAAGGTCAGAATAAAACACGCGGTGCCCAATGCCAGCGTCACATGTACATCATCGTTGTGGACTAGTGGACCAATACAATTACCTATGATTCTCATGTAATTCCACAACCGCGCTCTGATACCAGCTGTAACGACCCGAGAATCCGATTACCGGGAAGGCCCGATAACCCGAGACTCGCACCGCCACCCACGAGCCCGAAGACTCGGAAGGGTTAAAAGGATGGTGTGGAAACTACACAAGCATCACAAATAATTGCAGAAATTAAACAGTTATGATATTAAGCAGGAAATGAATTAACATTTTACATGGTCCACAATAAAATAACAACAACAGCAACAGTAGTCCACGACTAGTGCAGTGACAAGAAAGAAAAGTACAGCTACACGGGGCATCCCCCGGCTCTGACCTCTGGCACTACCTCTGGGCACCCGCACCACGCTTCCGCTGCGCTCCAGACACGCTCCCCGAAGGTGGCGCCTCACCTGAAACACGGTGAAAACACGCAGGGAATGAGTCTCGGAACAAGACTCAGTAGGGATCACTCGAACCCTACCTCGAAAAACGAGAAACCACTACTCTAGCGGTAGAAAGGTACCTCGGAAAGGAAAGCCCTGTACTCTACAGAACTAGACCCTAACGGCACGCAAACCGACACACGTGCCACGGTACGAGAAGACCGAAACTCAACGGTCGAACCGTCAAAACCCGAAGGTCGGAAACACACGACTGACAGTCTGACACTCCGTACTCGGCAGGAGTACCACCCACTAGAAGCACAGCCGGTAGCGTCCCCTGACGTCTTACACCGCACCGCAGGTGAACCGCCTGACATGGTAGGTCCTACCCGAGGCGCAAACACCGTACAAGTAACTACAACAAGTGACTAGCTGGGGTCACGCCCGTCGACGTGGGTCCAACCGCCCCCAACCACGTGTGCACACACAGACCGCGCGTCCCTGGTCTGGCCCTCTGACCGGTTTTCCCCTCAGCCGGACTCTGGCTGCAAGACGTGGGGCCCAACGGTAACCGGTCCACAAACCGTCTCTAAAGGTCAGCCCGTACACCACTCCCTGGTGCGACTAGCACACGCGTACTAGTAGGCTACGACTAGTGGAGGGTCACAGAAGGAGTAGACTCTCAAGTCTCGGAAAACAACGGTGCAACTGCAGGTACGAAGAACGCTCCTTGTACCAACACCGACGCACGGTGACCAGCTGACAACAACATCTCCCGGTACACTCTGTACGACGAGAGACACACCGACGCAACCCGTACCCTTGAACGGTCCACACTGGGCCGCTCAGGGATGTACGGTCACACAGGGACCGCACAAGGATTAGAACGGTCATATCAGGACCGTTCCACCCAGGGTCCAAACGACGGATAAACGGCCAACACAGGACCGTTCAAACAGATGTGCGGCCAACTCTTGACCGCACGTGGGTGAGGAACGGTCACCTCCTGGCCGCTCGTCTCCCAACGGTAAAAAGCCTGGACGGTTAGTCCTTAGCCGCACTTGGGGAAGGGCGGCTACGGCTTAGCCGTTCAAGTGTTGTGCGGTCAGGGCCAGACCGCACATCCAACCATAGCGCTAGGGGATGTACGGCCAGCACCTGGCCGTGCAAGGGGTTATGCGGTCAGCTCCTGGCCGCACATCCCAGAGCACTGCACAACGGTCACAACCAACGGTCAAAACCCTTGGGGTTGGGCGGTTGCTGTGGGGCCGCACATTAGGATATGCGGTCCCACGATAGACCGCTCAAGCCCACTGCGCGCCAAGCCTCACCCAAAGCGCGCCGAGCCGATGAACGGTCCGAACGGAACCGCATAGGGGTTGTGCGGCCACTGGTTCGACCGCACATCGCTCACCGGCGAGAAAATGGCGAACCTCACCGGAATCGCCCAATCGGCCTCAAAACAAACCCCACGGAGGGGGAAATGGCGAGAGAAGAACCCCCAAGCCCCCTAGCATGCTCCTACGCCCTTAAACCGTGAAATCGGGGCTCAAAACGATGGATCGGACGAACTCACCCCGCGGCATGATCGACCCTTCCCGGCTCAAAATAAACCCCTCTCGACCTCGTCTCGAGCTGAAACTCACGGGGAAGGAAGACATGAGGCTAAGGAACGTCACCCTACCTCCGGTCCGCGACGAAACGCTCCGATCCGAGCTCGAAGTCGCGAAGAACGCCGCTAGAATCTCGCCTCTCCACGCCTCCCACGCTCGCCGTATGCCCGCACGATCGCCACCACGTCACCCACGTCCTCGCGCCGTCGCACCGCCGCCGTCTGCAGCCGGAACGGGGGTCGGCACGGTCGAACGGGAGAGAAGGAGGGAGAGAGCCGGCCACGGTCGCGTGAGGGAGAGAGAGGAAGGAAGAAGAAGAAAAGAGAAAAGAAGAAAAAGAAAAGAAAAGAAAATGGGAATATATAGAAAATCCGATTTTTCGGAAAAATACCGAAAATTAGAAAAATACATTTCCGGAATCCTCGGAACGCACCGATCGCAACGGTACCACTCGTGCCTCGGGGAACTGCCCGGTTCGCCCGCAGCGAGCGTCCGAAGAAAAAGCCGAAACACACACCGGAAATCGGAAAACACACGCGGAAAAAGCCGCGGAACGCCTCCGGGCCTCCGAAACGACTCCGGATCGCGCCGATCCGAACACGAAAGATGTCCGAAACGGAATTTCGGACACAACGGAGCCGGACGCTCCGAAAACTAGATCCGGGACCCACGAAGAAGGATCCGAAAGGTCCGGGATATTACAATCGGTCCCACCGGGCGTGCCAGACTTGTAGACGCACTTTTTTATTTGACCATCATCTTGTTCGTTTTGTCAGTTTATTAAGTGCGTGGGCGTGCCAGTCACTGAGGTGGCAATTTATTCGGGCTCCGAAGAGCCCATGGTGCGCTCGATCTGACTTCGTCAGACGATTGTGTGGTTCGTGTCCGGACCGAATCCCGTCGCGCCATAAAGGTCACGACATCATTTACATCCCCTATACGAGGGAATACCCTTGATTAATTACCGAAATTAGGGGCCCCGCGGCCGAAAAGAATAATACTAATTGCGAGAGAGAGAGGTAGGGATAGATCACACTACGGGTTGTATTCACACCACAAACCGTCGGCCATGTCGGTCACTCATGGACCTTTTCATGTTCGGACACGGGTCCGTGATGGAAACGCGACGGGAAAACCGGGACGAGTCCGTTCAAATGTATGCCGAGTATACGGCAATTTTAATGATGACTCGGAAGGCGTCCGGAACGAGAAACAAATCCGGTCCGATTAAGATGTCAGCCCGAGGTCAGGTCAGAGCCTGGCCATATCGGGATAATTCCCAAGACTCGGGTTCGCCCTGAAAGGGCGGCGTTGCTGTTCCTTTTGCATCGGATCCCGGGGAGAGATGGGACTGCAGTGTGGACCCTAGCATCTTTTATCTGGGATTTTCTTAGTTATATGTGCCCCTTTTCTTTTTTTGGCTATTTATCACCCGGATTTTCTTAGTTATATGTGCCCCTTTTCTTTTTTGCTATTTATCACCCCCTTCTTTTTTGCATTTGTTTTACTGAGTAATTTTCTCCCTTTTTATTTATTACTATTACTATTATTTTCTTACCCCCCCTTCTTACTGTTGTTATTATTGCTACATATTTGGCATCCTTCGATTAGCATAATTTTTGTTAATTCATCTGCTATTACTGTTGTTATTACTATGCTATGCGTATATACGTATGTATATATATATAGTGTACCGGCGAAGGGAGATGGGGCGTGCCGCTGGGGGCTAAAATGGGCGTACCGTTGGAGGCTGAGGGGTGTGCAGGCGAAGGAATGTAGGATGTGCCGGCGAAGGGAGGATAAGGTGGGATGCGTGTGTGTGCTGCTGGGGAGCTAAGAATGTGTGCCGCTGGAGGGTTGTTGGGATGAGGATGGGGTGTGCCGGTGGAGGGTTAGATGAGTGTACCGCTGGGGGTTAGGCTGGGTAATGAGGGTGTGCCGCTGGAGGTTGAGAAGGGTGTGCCGCTGAGGGTTGTTTGGGGTATACCGGTGAAGGTTGTAGAATGCGTGCCGATGAAGGTCGAGGCAGGCATGATGAAAGTGCACTCCTCTGTTATTCATTTTAAGGCTTTTCTTTTCTTCCTTTATTGATTTTTATATAGTTTTATATAAACTTCTCCTTTTCCTTGCTTTATTCTGTTCGGCCTCTTCTCACAGATCGGACGTTCGGGCTGCCGGGTTATTAATCGGTCCAGTTCTCGTCATGGTGCCGGCAGCGGCTCGATAAGTCAGAAAGTTTTATCGTTGATTGTTCTGTTCGTTTGTTGCTTCCTTTTGCATCTTTTAATATTTTGTTGTTTTCCCACAAAAATTCGGCAGCATCTCCCCTTGACTCGGGGCGTAAGGGAGATAAAGGGAACGCGCCCACATGGAGTGGCGGAGCCCAACAACTGGAGGTGGGCGCCCGAGGGCAGCAACACCTTTATAGAACCTCGGAAAACACGAAGAAAGCAACGTACGGAAGACTTCCAATACTAGACAGGGTGGACTGGGGCCAGCCAAAGGACGAGCTCAGGGTGTACCGTTGGAGCACAAAGGAGGGTGTACCGCTGAGGGTAACAAGGGTGCACCGGCCAAGGGCTGGAAGGGACTGAAGAAGCGTACCGGGCAGAGGAAGCCCAGAGTGTGCTACTGGGGCATAAGGCGTGCCAAGCAGCAAAGCAAATGGCATGCCGGCCACAGGCCAAGGGTGTGCCGGCGAGGGTCAAATGGCAAGTGTGCCGCTGAAGGGAGACTAGGGGTGTGCCGCTGAAACCCCAAATGGGTGTGCCGCTGAGGGAGGGTGCAAGTGCACCGGGCAAGGCTGCAGGGGCAGGAATACTAGGTTGATCAAACCCACAGGAAACCTCGTCAGAAGGGGGGAAAGGGGCCCAAAGGGGCTGCAGGTAACTGGGGTTCAGGAAGAGAAGAAGGGCCTCCCTCCCTTCAAATAGATGGGCACGATTGATGGCTGTAGGGAAGGGCAAAGAACCCCTGAAACTAAAGGTCATATGGGAAGAACTACGCCACTACCGTGACTCCAAAACAAGTACGCCGGAGAAGTGGAGAAGGTGAACAACACACCATGCACCATGCAGGCTGACATAAATTAACGGAGGTAATAAGAAACCCACGAGGGGTGATTTTCATTCATGCACGAAAAGGAACGACCACAATCGGCCGTCTACCTCGCAAACATACAGACAGAAGAAAGGGAAAGAGCCATGAAGATGGAGGAGGAGGGAAGAAAACAGGAAGGAGCGATGAGGCCGAACAGGGGCGACCACCCCCTACCCTTTCCCCACTCCCTTCCTTACATCACGCTCACATTTCCTCCCTCCCCCCTATTCCTTACTCTTTTCTCTCGGCGATCGTCGGAGGAGACCCCAAGGCGAACCCTTTTCTTCTTCTTCTTCTGCTCTCTGCCTGTTGATCTCCGCCTGTCCTCCTCTCCCTGTCTCGAACGGGAGTCTTTTATACTCCCAACAGCGGGGGCTTTGACAACAGCCGTCGAAGGCGGGAAGCAGCCCGTGATGATGGGGTTTGACTCCCCCTATCCTGGCTGTCAGTGGAGTAGCCTGCGTGGCTCAATGATCGTCCGACACCTCGGACGGCTCACTACGCGCCAAGGATATGTAGGGCATGGGCTTCACGTCGTCCCGCCATTGAAAAGCCATCACGCTGTGCCGCTGGTGGGACGAAAAAGCGTGTCGCTGTAAGGCTGCCCAAGCGTGCCGTGGAGGGGGGCAAACAGCGTGCCGTTGAAGCCCTGAGGAGCGTGCCGCTGAAGCCCTGAATGGGCGTGCCGTGGAAGGCACCTCAAAGTGTGCCGTTTAAGGGCATTCATAGTGTGCCGCTGAAGGGCATAAAGAGTGTGCCGTTGGGAGGGCACAAAGAGTGCGCCGTTGGGGACCCTATGGGCCGTGCCGGCGAAGGCCCCCCATTGGTGTGCCGTTGAAGGCCCTATGGGCCGTGCCGGCGAAGGCCCCCCCATGGGTGTGCCGCTGGGCACCCCAGGGGGTGTGCCGTTGAAGCCCCCCTGGGGTGTGCCGCTGGGCCCCCCAGGGGGTGTGCCGTTGAAACCCCCCCTGGGGGTGTGCCGCTGGGCACCCGGGGTGTGTGCCGTCGAAGCCCAAATGGGCTGTGCTGCTGAAGGCCCGTAGGGGCGTGTTTCTGGGGCCCGTTCTGAGCCCGTTGTTAGCACGAGTCATGGCCTGCTTGGTTCTCTTCGAGGCCCACGGATTGTGTGGCTCTTTGTGATCGGTTTCTCTTCACTGTCGTGACTCTAGAGACAGCCTCACGGCAGTGTGTGTATTCGGAGAGTCCGGATGGGCTTCCCCTTTTCGCGGTCTCTTCCATTGACGTTGCTATCGATGCTGAACTGAGTTAGGGCATACAATCGCGCAATTTTGCTTGTCCACACCTTACCTTTCGCCGGAGGGTATCCCTGGGTTAAATAGTGCGCCATCTTTTGGAGTCCTGTAAGTCGAGGGGTTTCAGGTGGGGGTTATGTCATCGACGTGGGCTTTTATTGCCTTATCGTGGGAGCGGTATCACCTTGGGGAGCTGGAGTCCCTCACCTTTATAAATTTCTACCCACATAGGACTCTTAACGGCTGCATGGATAAGCAATCGTCGGCCGTACCGAGCTCAGAGAGGCCAGCCCTATCCATGCGGTAGGCTTAGCTTGGACGAAGATGGGTCGGATTGGTCGACATGCGCCTTCTTCCCCTCGGCGGAGAGATGGCTCAGGCATGGACCTTTCCTGTGACCTGACCGACCCTCGGGCCTTCCGAGCCTAGAGGCCGCCTAGGAAGGTAGTATTCTCGAGCGAATCTTTTATTGGGCTTTCTGTCCTAAGTGGGCCCTGTGGGCTGTCACTTGGGCGAGCGTGGCCTTGTTTGGTCCTGATGGGCCTAGTTCGGCTGCTCTTTGAATGGGCTGCAGAAAGCCCCCTCTCCACATAGTATTGTATACATGTTGTGTGTGTTACAACTGTGATACAACACTTAAATTTATTTTCAAAGAAACAAAGTTACATAGTTTGAAGAGGCAAAAATATAGAGCATGAGATCGAAAAAGGAGCAAGACTAAGATACAAAGCTTGAGAAAGAGGAGAATGAGTATTCATTTGGTGAGCTGATCAGGGTCAGGACTGGGTTGTCAAGCTAAAGTTGACAGCCTTGTTGGATGGTACTTTCAAGCGGCCAGTCGTCGGGTATGGAGCTTGTGTGACGACTGAGCTTGTTCTCTTGGGCTTCGGGGCCTTTTTGGATGAGCTTCATGACACCCGCACATGATCAGTCTCCGTTGCCTTTGAGGTGCCGAGAGGGAGGCCGAGCCAAGGGATTCTAACCTCTTGGGACCCAAGGTGGAAGATGCAGGCTCAAATGCCTAGCATCGGAGTTGGTGAGTTGGAGGACATGAGGCCCGGGGCTAGTGGAAGGCTTGGCCATCTTCCCGGTCGGCGTCTAGAGGCATCTCGTCGATGAAGCTAGGCCAGATGCATCATGATGGATGGTGGAGGTCGTGAGAGGACCTTACCGAGCTTCTGCTACAAGAAAAATATAACGAATCATGATCCGAGTACCGAAAAATAACCGATGCAACCCGAATCCTGACCCGCCACCCACAAGCCACTGTGCTCAGAAGGGTTAGATTAACATTGTGGAAGTGCACAAGAATCTAAAATAATGGCAAAAATTAAAGTGAGGGAATTTAACATTTAGATTTATTATAATTTATATAATTTATAGTTTGGAGTGCAAATCCAAAACGTACAGTCCAACAGAAAATAAAAGTACACAGTCATGGGGATACCCCAGCTCTAGCACGTTGGCAAAACTAAGGAACTCCACTGGCATTGTGCTGGACCTCTGAACCACGTGGAGGTGCACCACATCTGAAAGAAAATGAGATGAACCTCATCTCATTGGCTCCGTAAGGGTCCCGTGAATCCTCAACTCACTAAACAACAACAACTAATAACAACAATAACGACAGTGAACAAGTAACTGGTGGAAAGTAAATTACATTGTCACACGAGCCTTACGTAGGCAACATGACATCCCGAGTGTCAAGGAAACCACAACCATAAGTAAACCCACCGTACTACGTCAGTACGAGAGAGGAGACTTGACCACGCGTAACCCAGAACGCTAGGAACCATGTCCACGCGGTCGGAAAACCACTACCTTAACTGCAGAAGAGCCACCGCTTGAGTGACAGGAGAAACCACCCATTAGAAGTAAGGTTGGGTGTATCCACTGACGTCTTACACTGCGCTTCCTGTCTCACGCACAGATGTCTGCTCGTCCAAGCGCGTGGCAGTGAGACACACTCATACACACACACCATAGCGCTAGGATTAGTAGGGGTTCATACTCGTCAACATGGTGTCTGAGCCCCCAATCATGTGTGCACACACTAGACAAAGTCCTCAACGTCTAGGTCCTACGACTAATTTTCTCCTGGCCTAGACTCATGCTGAACCAAGAGTAGACAGAGTCCTCGACGCCTACTCTGAGAACATAGACAAAGTTCTCAATGCCTACATATACACAGGGGTCCACGGTAACTGGCTCAAAATAGTCTCACGAGAAAGCCCTCCACCTCTCCTAGCTAGGTAAGTGGATGCTCGCACACCCAGAAGGGTAACGACTAGTGGATATCACTCAAGGTAAGAATACAGTCGGAATAAGAATCACCAGAGTACCACCGACTCATACGCATGCACGGCTGAGAACATGACACAGCCCTAAGCCCCTAAACTATAAAGACACAAGACCGAATAGCAAAACTGACGATCATCGGCCCACACGGATTAGCAGAAATGACCCTCCACGGAACACGAGGTCACGCGAGAATAACCGTCCGCGAAACGTGAAACCATGCGGGAACAACCCTTCATGGAACACGAGGTCTCGAAGGATACTCAGCGACTCAGAATTAGGGTTGCCACCTATCCGACAGCCAAAATAGCATGGGCGGCCACCCAGCGCCCTGGGGAAATGGAACACTAGGCGGTGTGGAAGACACATTATTTATTTATTTTCATTTATTTATTTCATTTATTGTATGCAGGGGGCGTGCCAGTCACTAGGTGACAGTTTGTTCAGACTCCGAAGACCAAAATGGTTCGAAGTCGTGAGTGCGCGCGTCGTCTGACTTACCAGACGATAGTGGGTACCGGGTTAGGACTGAAACCCACCGTGTCATAAAGGTCATGACGTTAATTACATCTCTCCGAAGGGGAGAAAATCCTTGATTAGTCGTCAGGAAGAAGGGGCCCTATAGCCTAAAGTTTGAATTATTAAAAGAAAAGAAATGACAAGGAATCAAAAGTAGCGAGACACTCCATGCTGGAGGTAAGGGTGCTCGAATCGTCTCATTCAATTATTATTTATTTTTCTTTTTATATTCGGAAGTCATTCAGGGTCAGAGATAAGAAGTGTTAGTGGGAAAACCTTCGATCACATGTCTGCCGAGGATGCGACATAATTTTAATATTTGAGGGACGAAAGAAGGCGGAGATGTACGGGTCGAATCCGGAAGATTATCACCATATAGCATGGTCGGGTTCCGGCCATGACGGGATGACCTCGGGGGAGTCCGGCCCTGACCTACGGCAGCCATGCATGATTTATATTCCCTTTGCTCAGGGTCTAGGAGATGAACCTCTGGGGCAAACATTATTAGCTCTTTTCTTGCTTTAACTATTATTGTTGTATTATTATTATATAATTTTTTAGTCTGACTATACATTATTATACTGTCACTTTTTTTTCAACTTCACCAAGCAATTTATTATTTGTACTTTCTTTGCCCCGATGTTTTCTTATTTCTCCAACTCACCCTGTCTCTTATTGTTTTGACTTTAAAACGAATGCTTCTATTATCATTTATTTTATCATTACTATTTGTTGTTCTTTATTATTATTATTATTATTTATTACTCTTTTACCGTCCCCAAGCACCGAGGATCGGAAGTCCAAGTCAATGAGGGAGATCAGGGACGCTCACAGGGTGGAAATCCTTGGTTTAAATCCAGATCAGTCGGCCAATGCTATAGGCCGGTTGACCTAGCTCCAAGGCAGGTCGACCCAACCCCATGATAGATCGATCCCCCCTTTTTATTTATGAATTGTCTTGTCATTTCTTTCATTCATTTTTGTTGTTGCTATTATTATTACTAATTTCCCTCCCTCCTCTGTTTATTTCTTTCATCTGTTAGTCTAAGGTTTAATGAAATTTCGACAGCACCTCCCCTAGACCCGAGGTATTTTGGGGATAAGTGAAGCCGATGCTCATCCACTGAAACCCAAGATGGCCCCTTAATTGTTAGAGTGTGTCATAAGTGGCAACACCCACAGTGCCGATGGATCGAAGGGGGAAAGGATTCCTGGATCAGCCACATGAGACTATCGGTCCATTCGTAAGGGCTGCCGGATCAACCGCATAGGGCTACCGTATCACTTGAGCAAAGGCTACCGGATCAGCCATATGGGGCTACCGGTTCGACCGCATAGGGCTGTCGTATCGCTTGAGCAAAGGCTACCAGATCAGCCATATGGGGCTATCGGTTCAATCGCATGTGATTACCGTATCATTCATTGAAGGGCTATCGGCTCACTTGAGCAAAGGCTGCTGGTTCGACCGCGTGTGGCTGCCGTATTATTCATCGAAGGCCTGGCGTATCATGTTAGGAAGGGAATCTACGGGAGCTACCATAGCATAGTAACGATCATCCCTCATAGAAGAACGCAAGACAATGGATAAAAGAGAGTACTGAGACTTGGCCATTAACATGCTCTCTACAAGGGGGCAGGTGGGGACGAAGATGTAAAATAGAGCACTGGTAAGTCGCGTTATTGCATTCCTGCGAGGAGCTGAACAATAGACGTAAAATAGAGTACCGGTCGAGAGGAAAATTAGCTAGATGGCTGGACGTAACGCAGTCAGTCAATATGTGCACACATGGTTGGGGACGACGGACACGTGCTGACGAACATGACCATAGCTATATCATTATCTTATGTTACTATATATAGTGTCTTAGTTTTCGCATTGAGACGAGTAGGGAGACACCTGAGACTACAGATTAAGTCAATGGCTTATATTATCATGGCTTCCTATTATCGTGGGTGTTCCATTATACTATATACCTACTATATAGTAGATCTAACGGTTGTGGGTGTTCCATTATACGTGATTGAGGTGTGGTTTACTCTCGTGTAGCTGTGATATTCGTGAGACGTGGCTTATATTATTTAGTTATCATTTAATGCCTCTTCTATTAATTAATTACTGTTCATGTGAGTTATTATTGCATTGTTGTATTTATTCTTGTGAGGTGGGGATCCGCGGGATCTCTACTAAGCCAATGAGATGGACCTCACCCCTTTATTTTTTAGGTGAGGCGTGACTTACGCGTGGTGCTTCCAAGACTCCTTGTGGTGCCGGTGGTCAGGTTTAACTGCTAGTTTGTCAGTGACGGGATATGCCCAGTGAGTTTGCACTTTCTTTTTTGTTGACTGTGCTCGTTATGGACTTTAAATTCTGGAATGTATAACTATTTAATTTTTTAGCTGTTCATTTCATGTATTATTTAAATTGTGCATTCTATATTCCTACAATCATTTTAGATTCTTGTATATTCTCACACCAACCTTTAACCCTTCCGAGCGTCGCGACTTATGGGTGGCAGATCAGGATTCGAATGGTATCGGGTTCTTCCCAATATCCGGATCTTAGGTCGTTACAGTCGCCCAGCCATCTCGTCCCTCCACGCTCGCCGTCGGTTGCCGGAGGAGGGAAGGAGAGGAGGAGAACGATGGAGGGAGAGGAGAGGAATGAGAGAATAGAGAGGGGGTGGGGGGTATTTATATGTTTTAATTTTGGGGCTTTAAAATTTAGGAAATTAAAATTAATTAGTCTAAAAAATTTCAAAAAATGCATAATTGGCTAGTTATGCCACCGCAATTCTGAAATAATTTAATAATTATTATTTAAGGATCCGAAGATCTATTATTTAAAATTCGAACACAAACAGGGACGCGATCCGATACCGCAGATATTACAAGAAAGTTCTCACAAGGGTGTAGGTTCCTTAGAAGAACTCTTCGATACTTAAGTCCGCAAGGGAGTAGGAGGAAGGAGAGGAGACTCTTGTTAAAATAATTTGAATGTGCTGGACTTCTCTAGAAGCATGAAGAAAACTCCAACATATTGTGGAAGAAAGATGTAGGCATAGAAGGTTCTAGAATATGACAGTAAGAAGAGAGAAGTCTAGAAACATCTATCTAGAGTGAAGATGAGAGAAGAATTCTCTAGAATGACGGTGTATAAGAAATATCTAGAAAGGACTTCAAACCTCTTATGGAGGCTATAAATATCACTACCTAGGCACCCTTGTGGGCATCTAAGAAGAGATCCAAGTAGAAGTAGAAGTGAGCCAAATAGTCTCACTCCATTCCATCCACCTTCCAAACCTTTCCCTCTTCCATCTCCTCTCTATATTGTACAATATCTTTTTGTACTCATAATATTTCATCAATAAAATTATTACTTTCTTCCCTTTTGTGCCCATCTCACTTTCGCTGCTCCAACAAATTTGGTATCAGAGCTATCACCTCCATTCCCACAAGTTACAATCATGGCAGCACCTAACACCACTCTTTTCAACTATTCCTAAAATCTTATCCCCATTTTTGATGGAGAGAATTATGATTTTTGGAGTCTCCAAATGAAGATTCTTTTCATCTCTCAAAATTTCTGGGAGCTCGTTGAAGGCGGATACGAGGTACCAGAGGACGGGGCAACTCTCGCATCGTGGACATCGTCAAAGCAAAAGGAGTACAAAGAAAACAAGAAGAAAGATGCGAAGGTATTATTATTCATCCAACAAGGGGTAAGTAAATCTATCTTTCCCCGTATTATGACGTCCGCAACTTCAAAAGATGCTTGGGATCTTCTAAAGCAAGAGTTCCAATGGTCGTCAAAGGTAATCTCCATTAAGTTGCAATCATTATGGAGAGAGTTTGATAATATTATGATGAAAGATAATGAAACTATTCAAGTATTTTTTACTCGAGTTGCCGGCATCATAAATCAAATTAGAAGCTATGGGGATAAAATAGAAGAGAAGAAAATAGTTGAGAAAGTATTGAGAAGTCTTCCATTCAAGTTTGATCATATTGTTACTGCTATTGAAGAATCCAAAGATCTATCAAAGTTTTCTATGCACGAACTAATGGGTTCTCTGGAGGCCCATGAGCAAAGAATGAATAGATTTTCTCATCAGAATATGGAGCAAGCATTTCAATCAAAGATATCATTATCTGATAAAAGAGAGGAGTCAAAGAATGAGAACATGGAAGGCTATTCTTCACAACATCAGTTCGGGAAAGGTAATTCAAGGCAGAAGAAGTTCATGAAACAAGGTCAGGACAAAGGAAGAAGGTATGAGAAAAATTATCCAAAAGATACGTCTACCTCCCAATGTCGAATTTGTAAAAATTTTGGACATTTTATGGAAGATTGCAGATTTAAATGCACCAAATGTAAAAATGCTAATCACTCCCAAAGAGATTGCTATTATCATCAGAAAAATGAAGCTAATTATTTAGAGATGGATCAACTATTTTACTCTTGCTTTACCAGTCATTCAGATTCTAGCAATATATGGTATTTGGATAGTGGTTGTAGCAATCATATGACAGGAAATAAAAGCAGATTTGTCAAACTGGATGAAGAGATACATTCTCAAGTGAAGCTTGGAGATGGCAAGCTACATGAAGTAAAAGACAAGGGAGTGATAGCGGTGCATACAAAAGGAGGTAAGACGAAGTTTATCACAGATGTTCTTTATGTTCCTGGTCTAACTCAAAATTTATTAAGTATTAGACAGTAAATGCAAAAGGGTTATTCAGCCAATTTTACAAAAGATGAATGCACCATTATAGAAGATAGAAGTAAAAAGATTGTGGTAAAAATCAAGATGACTCCCAACAAAATCTTTCCGCTAAAAATGCCACTAGAAAATATGACTCTAAAAATTGAAGGAGAAGATAGCTCTCTAATATGGCATAAGAGATTTGGCCATTTGAATTATAGAAGTCTCATATTACTAAAGAAGAAGAGAATGGTCATTGGATTGCCATATCTTAAAGAAGAAGAAAACAAAATTTGTGAAGGATGCATCTATGGAAAGATGTACAGATTACCCTTCACTAAAACATCATGGAGAGCAAAAGAGCCATTACAATTGGTACATGCTGACATTTGTGGTCCAACAAAGACTGTCTCACTCAATGGTTCACGATATTTTCTACTATTTGTGGATGATTATAGCCGAATGATGTGGATATACTTTCTGAAGGAAAAATCAGAGGCATTTACAATGTTCTTACGGTTTAAAGTATTTGCCGAGAAACAAAGTGGCAAAAAGCTCAAGATTTTAAGGACTGATCGTGGAGGAGAGTTTACTTCTAAAGAATTTCAAGAATATTACAGGAATGAAGGAATAAAGAAGGAGCTAACAGCAAGATATACACCTCAGCAAAATAGAGTAGCCGAGCGAAAGAACAGGACAATAGTCGAGATGGCTCGGAGCATGCTAAAAGGTATGAATCTTCCTAATAATTTTTGGGCTGAGGCTGTACATACTGCAGTTTACATTTTAAACCGGTCTCCAACAAAAGCAGTTCCAAATAAAACACCATATGAGACCTGGTTCAAGAGAAAGGCCAAGGTAAGTCATTTTAGAATCTTTGGATGCATTGCATATGGCCATATTCCTTCACAAGTTAGAGAAGAAAAAATTGATGAGAAAGGAGAAAAATATATATTTATTGGATATAGTGAGGAATCAAAAGCATATAAATTACTTGAGCCTAAGACAAATAAATTAGTTATTTCTAGAGATGTGATATTTGATAAAACATCATCATGGAAATGGGAAGAAGAAGAAGAAAAACAAGTACCAAAAATTATGAAAGAAAAAGAAGTAGAAGAAAAAGAATTAGTAGCTCCTTCTCCTCCACAAAGTCCAAGAGAGCAAGGCGAGTCAAGCAATGACTCAAACACACCACGACGAAAGGAACGCTCTCTCAAAGAAATATATGAAAGAAGTAATGTTGCTTATTTCTGCTGTGAACCACAAAGATATGAGGAGGCAGTTAAAGATGAAAAATGGATAAGGGCCATGAATGAAGAAATGAATATGATTGAGAAAAATCACTCATGGGAGCTAGTTGAACAACCAAAAGATAAGGAAGTTATTAGTTATACCAACAGGATTGGGCAAGCTCAGTAGATGACCGAAGAAGTACTTCTGGATATTTTTTCTGTTTAAGAACAAAGCCTATTTCATGGTCGTCAAAGAAGCAACAAACAATCGATCTATCTTCAGCAGAGGCCGAATATATATCTACTACAAGTGTTGCATGCGAAGCTGTCTGGCTAAGAAGAATATTATCACAACTTCAACAAAATCAAGAAGAACCAACTACTATACTCTGTGACAATATCTCAGCCATCGCTATGACAAAGAATCCAGTATTTCACGCACGGACAAAGCACATCGAGCTGCATCATCACTATATCTGAGATTTGGTCGAGAAAGAAGAAATCATTTTGAAGTTTATAAAGACAGAGGAGCAAGTTGCCGACATCTTCACGAAGCCCTTGACCACTAACAAGTTTATACACTTTAGAAGAAATATGCACATTACAAATTAAGAAGGGGTGTTAAAATAATTTGAATGTGCTGGACTTCTCTAGAAGCATGAAGAAAACTCCAACATATTGTGGAAGAAAGATGGAGGCATAGAAGCTTCTAGAATATGGCAGTAAGAAGAGAGAAGTCTAGAAACGTTTATCTAGAGTGAAGATGAGAGAAGAATTCTCTAGAATGACGGTGTATAAGAAATATCTAGAAAGGACTTCAAACCTCTTATGGAGGCTATAAATACCACTACCTAGGCACCCTTGTGGGCATCTAAAAATAGATCCAAGAGATCCAAGTAGAAGTAGAAGTGAGCCAAAGAGTCTCACTCCCTTCCATCAACCTTCCAATCCTTTCCAAAACCTTTCCCTCTTCCATCTCCCCTCTACATTGTACAAGATCTTTTTGTACTCATAATATTTCATCAATAAATTTTACCTTCTTCACTTTTGTGCTCGTCTCACTTCCGCTGCTCCAACAACTCTTTGTAGAGGGGGATCCGTACGGCACTTGGTGGCAGCCTGGCGGAGGAAAGCGGGAAGAGCTGGCATGGGTGGAGTGGCATAGCCTTGGTTACCTTGCTTAGGATTGAGCTTCCATTATCTTGAAAGAGGTTAATGAGATCTCCTTTTATAGTCGGGAGCTATCAAGGACTGCGTTTAACAGTAAGGCCCACGTACGTACACGAGAAGATCATACTAAAATGACACAGTGGCAGGAGCAGCGAGGGTTACGTACGGGAAGCAGAGAATGTCACGGCACCGAAAATTACGGGGTGCTGCTGATAGTAGCCAACCATAGCGACACTTATGCAATCTCGAAACCATGCGGGAGACTGGACCAGGTGGTAGCTGGGACACATGGTGGAATTAGTGTACCCAAACACATCAATGCCTATCCGAAAGATTATGTTCTATTATTTACAGGGTTTGTCGACCCGGTGCGGGTCGCCCCGACCCGAACGACCCGACTCGACCCAGGTCGAGACCGGGTCGACCAGGCCGTGGGTCGCCACCGGGTCGCCCTCATTAATTTAATAATATAACATAATATATATAGTATATTTTTCTATTTTATTCTATTATTATAAATATATATTATATATATAAAGTGTTTTTTATTTAAATATGGACCGAGACGGACCGAGACGGGAGCGACCCGACCTGACCCAGGCCGAGACCGGGTCGGTCGGGTTGATCGGGCCAACAAACCCTGATTATTTGTTATGTCTCTGACCTGAAATTCTTACAATTTTGATCGTACAAAAATTAGAAAAAAACAATATCTCTTAGAGATAACTACGTACAAATATAGGTCTCTTACTTGATTGTATGATTAGAGAATACTGCCCTTAGATACATAGTGATATAGAAGTGTATATATATATATATATATATATATATATAGGTAGTAGGTCATCACGTGATTTTAATGATAGGGTATCATTTTTTAACGTATGTTCATGTAGCAAGGTTATTTTAATTAATATGTATATAGAAGTGGTATTTCTGCAATTGTGTATATAAGAGAGTTATTCTTGAGATGATCCCTATAAAATTTGATAAACAAAGGGGAAAACTTGTTGGAAAAAGTATCAATGAGGGTAAAGAAACACTCCTATACTATCCTGCAAAAACAAAATTAGGGAAACTAAAGTTGATAAAATTGTCTAGAAATAAAAGAAGCCGAACGCTTCAAACTCAAAATTTCCATTGTTACCTGCTGTGTGACTGTTGTGTGGCGGATTATATGGCAAAGTTTTAAAATAGGCATCACCTGAGCGCGCGTTCTAGTGGAAGAAAACACCTGCATGGTTCGGCCCCATGGCCATGGGTACGTCTCAGCCGCTCGCAAGGCTAATTAACGTTAGAAGCATTTTGTCTCTTGAGTAGGATTGAATGCCCTCTCATTAATGGCCAATTAATATATATATAGCTGGAAGAGCCAGAGCAAGAGATATGGATCCCAATCTTTAATGAACACACGCAGGATGCGTGCGTTTTGCCAAGTTTCGAACATCAATATCAACCTTACCTTCCCGCTCCTTCCCCTTTTGCAAGTACCCTAGCCTCCCACCCAAGCGATGCATCCATATCCTCTCTCTCTCTCTCTCTCTCTCTCTCTCTCTCACACACACACACACACACACACACACATGTACACACACACACACGCACGCACAAAATTTGCTCTACGTTTGCACACTTGTTCGTTGAGCGTTACTACCCTGCCGACCACCACTGCAACGGCTGGTGACAGCCCCAGGAACCTCTCCTAACCTTCTTCACTTTATAAGAAGATGTATGCCCCCACCCTAATCCCCATAGCAAACCCTAATTCTGATAGCCCCGGTCTCTAGGAGTGCCCTCGATCGGCAGTCTTGCACAGCCTAAATAATCTGCTGCCACTAGCGCCCCCACCGCAAATAAAAGGGACCAATGGCCCCCTCAAGCACCCCGCCCGCCGGTATCAACAATAGCAGTACTGAGAAGCCTTACGCCAGCACCAACACCAACACCAACAAGGAAGACGGCCCTGACTTCCCCTGCACCGCCGACCTGCTCCGTTTCTACTCAACAGAGCGCAAGCTGTTTACCCGGCTGACGAAGCCACTGAAACAGGATACGGAAAAATGCAAGGTGATCATGGCCTTATGGCTATGGCTGGCGGCCGTAGGGCACCGCGGGTTCATGAGGCAAGTCCATGCCTCGTCCGACATGCTGGTGATGCAGTTCTTCGGGGAGGCCACCATCTGCATGGAATGCCTCCTGGGCCACCGGATCCTCGCCACGATGGAGTCCATTGAGATCCCGCTGACGTCGTTTCTCATCGAGGAGCCGATCAACCTGCGGTTCTTCATTTATCATAAGGATATGGTGATGAAAGGCCTCATCTATATCCTGGACAACGTCTGCCGTATCATCTTCGATGATGACCTCCTGTCCGCCGTCGCCGCGGACATCAGCAACCCCTACAACCGGTTGGTGATGTCCTCCGGTTTCATCAAGTACCGGCCCGCGGGAAGGGGCCACAAGGGCGCCCTAGCACCGGATGTCGGCGAGCCGAAGGACGAGGGAATGGAGGTCGATGCCACCAGCCAGCCTACTCCGGCGGCGGCCACGGTGCAGGGGAAGGCGCCCGTGCAAAGGGCGCCGGACGCGAACGACGGCGCCGCGGTGCCCCACACAAGGGTTCCTCCGGTGCGGCAGCCAGTGGAACAGCGTGCCGCGTTCATCACTTTTGCTAGGGGCCAATACATCGGCAAGGACGAGATTGCCCAGTTCTTCAATATGTGAGTGCGATAGCGACAGCCTCAACACTTCTACGTATATATTTTTTCCTACTGTTCCCTTTTCTTCTCTCGCCTCTTCTTGCTTAATTAGATCCATTATTACTGCATCACCACAGATCCTAGCTTCTTGTGGAACTCATGAACAGGAGGCACGCTGCCGACGGGCTATGCGTCGAGATGGTGCTGATCGAATGCGATCAGTCGGAGCAGCCGCCCACGTTTGGGACTATCGTCTTCACCAGCGCGTCGATGATGGAGATCGCGCTTAGCGGGCAGCGCTCTGGCAAGTTTCACATCGACGGAAGGTTCCTCTGGGTTCGCGTCTGCAAGCCCCCGCTGCAGGGATCACTGGTTGAGGGGGTCCGTCAGGGCGAGGCGGCCGTCGCCAATTAAGGGGGTTGATCCTAGTGGCTAGGGTTTTCCATTGAGGCATCTGTTAGGGTTTCCGTTTTCCGTTGTGTTCTACCGTTTCCAATTCTGTGTGGACAGTGGAGAAATGTTGTGGTATCTGGATCTGTTATCTTTTGTTTAAGACATTTGGCGCTCTAGGTTTAGTCTCTCTCGTGTGTTTCCCCGTCTGCTTTTCCTATTTGAAGGCCCTTGATGGCCTCTTATGTGTTCCTAGTTCCTACATGTATTTCGTGCAGATTGTCGTCATTGTTCCATTTTGATGTTATCGCTGTTGTAAGGAAATTAATCTGGATTTGTGTCTTCTTGTTCTTGTTCTTCTTTCTTCGACATCTTCCTTCTCTTTCTCTTCCTCTGTGCCTAACAAGCACCTTTGGGCTTGCAAGAAGAAAAATATATGTGCGATGTTTCACTTCATGAGAAACTTCAACCTGGTGCCTAAAAACCGAATACTTTTGACGGTCGAAACGAAACCGTGCCGTATATATATATATATATATATATATATATATATATATATATATATATATATATATATATATATTCAAGTTTCTGTCAGATTATCTTCTGAATGTACATATAGGTGTCTTTTTCCTGATAACCAAATTTGTGAAGGGATTGGGAGAAACAAAACCTAGCTTCTCGGTGGCTACATGCTTCTTCTTGATGACTGACCACCTCAATTGCAAGTACGTCTGATGCGTGTTCTCTTCTATCAAGTCATATATCATTAATTGATAAAACATTTTAATAGACAAACTTTTGATTTTTCCTTATGTGCAAGGTAACAGATCCACATCCATATATTTTTGTTGCATGCCAGACCATTTAAGGGAGTAGAAGGTCGCCTCCTCGCTAAAGCCCATGTCAGTGGCAGGAAGATGCATGTGTACGAGGGCTTGGATGTGTTTGCGCTCGTTCACCAGATCTATGGTGTGTTTTCCAACTCCCTTTACATTAGTTTGAAATAAAACCTTCATACACTCGGGATGCAATCCGATCATCTATGGCAATGTAGAAGTAAGAATGTTGGATTTCATGTACTACTAAATGCTCTATTATTATCCTCCCTTCCCAGGAGAGGATCCAAACACCACTGAAGTAATACAGTTCAGTCCTGTCAACCATATGTGGCTGTTATATAAACATCGACATAATTTATCAATACTCATCTTAATTACCCATTTGGTGCAGTAGATCAGGTAGGATATATGCGATTTCCGGAAAATGTTTTTCACATACATTGCCCCAAAGCATGCATGCAAAGGGCGCAATTGAGGAATTAACAACATTAATACCTAATACAAAGAGAATAGATAACCTCAATGAATGATGGAAGTTCTGATAATATAAGTTACAATCAGGTTGAGCCTTAAATGAAGAATATGTAGTCAAATTTGCTTCTCCATTTTCCCCTAAATGTTGGAGCTACTCTTGCATTGATACACGTTTTTTACTTTTTATTTCTAAGTGCGTATATAATTATATGTCCACCGTTAATCTTTTTTTCTAATCCTTTTATGGATCGGATGTTCCATTTATATGATGGGTGCATAGTTTGGGGCAAATTAATGAAGAGACATTGTTTTTCACTGATGTTTCACGGTGTTATGCAAACATGCAGTTTATTCATTAATTTTTCCCCACTCCCCACATGCTTCACGGGAGATGTATAAACATACATGCTTCACGGGAGATACATAAGCATACTCTTATCTAGCTAGGAGCTTTACGATTGTTGTATATTGACAGATAATAAGGTTAATGCTATATATTGTGCAAACATTGGATAGTTAGATTAAGGTTCTTTCTTTGAAACAGAATAAACTTACAGGTTTTTTACATAAATACCATTGTAAATATCAGTTACGTGAAACATACTTCTCATATGAGCATATTATCAAAAATATCTTTTATTTATTATTAATGATTGCAGTTATACCATTGCCGTAACTTCAGTTGATTTAACTTGGGTTAAGCACAAGTTAAATGGCAAAATTACTAATCTCTTTCTCTGGAAACCCTAGGGTTGAGGCGGGAGGCCAGGAGAGGGGATTGCAGGCTATTGACGGCGTGGGGGGATGGGAGGCATGATGGCCATCGGCATCGGGCCCGGTGGGGAGTCGGCGGCATGGGGCTCCTCCTCCAAGTTGAAGGAGTGCCAAGATCGAGGAGGGGGGGCGAGAGGGGAGTTCTAGGGTCGGGGGTAGGGTCTCCAGTTGGGAGGGACGTGGGGAGGGGTTTCTAGGGTGTGGGGGTGGGGGTTCCAATGAGGAGGGGTGCGGGAGGGGGTTTCCAGCATGGGAGTGGGGGAGAGGGGGGGATAGGAGGGAAGGGGGGCCGAGAGGGGGGAAGGGGGGCGAGAGGGTCGAAGGGTGTGTGAGCCGAAGGGGAGGAGCGAGACCGGGAGGGTTAAGGGGGGTGCTCGCCGGAGCCGACAACTGTTGCATAACGAGCCTACAGTTCCCAGCTCTGGGATTCTGAGGCGCCTATGACACCGGCTCTTCCTGTTGCTACATGCTGTGGGGGTTCACAGGGGGTGGGGTCTTGCGAGCACCCAAGGAGAGAGGAGGCTGGGAGTTATGGTGATGGGGACGTTGGCCCAAGACACCAACCCCAAGGCCAGCAGGTGGCGAAGTGAACACGGTGGGTCACAGAAGCCGTGACATGGTCGCGGGCATGTAGAACATCACGTTCAAAGCATGGATGTGGCTGTGCCCAGGGGCATGTTCTGAACGTGACTTAGTGCTTGACCGCGTTCTCATTTCATCCTCGAGCCCGCGGGAGCCAGATCGTCTAACGATTCGAAGCTCAAGATCCATAGATTTTGTTGATGTTTCCCATGTAAATTCAATGCAGATGCCTCCTCGTGAAGGATTTCATCTGTTGGTTTTCTAATGGGACTGTTCCCCTTCCCCAATCCTCTATATGTACCCCCCACTACCATGTTTAGAAGGAAGAAATGATAATGAAAAATTAAGAAAAAATTCTAGGAGTGTCCCTACAGGGCGGGAAGCCCTCTTCCTCCCCTGTTTCCCTTCTCTGTCTTTGTCCTCCCCACCCCCTTACTCTTCTACCCGAACCCCAACTTCCTCTATTTTTCTCTCTCTCTTGTCGGCGGTCATGCCTCTCTCCCCCTCTGATATCTCTTGCTATTTCGTCTCCTTGAACCTTGTTTTGTTCTCCCCAAATCCCAAATTCTTCCTCCCCTCTTCTCTACGAGCTCGGCCTCATTCCAACCCCAACCTTCCTACCTCTTTCAACCTACACGTTCTTCCCACTTCTCCCTTCTTAATTCTTCCCATGTGGCTTCTACCTTCTTCTTCTTCTAACCTCCTGTGAACCCCCTTCTCTATTTCTCTTCTATCTGCCAATCCCTCTCTCCCTCTCCCCAGCACCACGTCTAGGTTGCACCGAGGTTTTCCCCCACCCTGGCCTTCATCTCCGCAATTGGACAAAGCATCATTCTAGGAGGACAGACTCACTTGCAAGGTTCGTCTAGAACGTGACCACCCGACAAGGCTCGTTCATATATACTTGAACGCGGTCACTCCAGATGACGCCTTATGAACGTGACATCTACTACAACCACGTTTACCCCAGCACCGGCCTCCCCTTCTCTCTCTTCTCCCAAGCTTGCACTATCCTCCATTGTCTCCTTGCTCTTCCCTCTGGTTACCCTCTCTATTTCTTCTCCCCAAACCCCTATTTCCTCCTCTTTACCCTCTCCCCCAAGCCAGAGAGTCCTCTGCTTTCTGCGAGCACACCCCATCATCCTCTTCCTCTTCCCCCCTCCCTCTCTTTCATCCCTCAGCCACCTGTAACAACAGTGAGTTCCACCGCTACGCCCTGCCCGATCAGTCCTCACTGACTGGCACCACCGACCAGCATATTCCCCAGGTAGCACAAAGGCCTCTCTCGCCAGCCAACATCCTCACCAACAACAAAATAACAAACAGAGCTCCATTTGGGCGACCAAAGCAACTCGCAAGAATCATCTAGATCGTGGATGCGGGACAAACCGTGACCATTTGAAGATGCATACCCCCAATCAGCCACGTCCTTAACAAGGTGTTTGTTCAGATCACGTTATGCAAAAAGACGGCAACCAGTAAGACCCCCCCACATCCCGTCAAACTAGAACACCCCATCCTCGTCTTGCATCAGATGGGGCTGGCGGGGGTGCTCGTCGGGAGCCCGGGGAGCTCACCGAGATGGGGAGGGGGGGCGGGTGCTCATCGGGAGGGGAGGGGCCAGGGGTCTAGTGATCACCGGGAGGCAGGGTACGTGCTTGCCGGAGGTGGGGGAAGGGGAGCGGCCAGTGGGGGAGAGGGGTGGTGGCACCCATCTCTCTCTCTCTCTCTCTCTCTCTCTCTCTCTCTCTCTCTCTCTCTCTCTCTCTATTTTGGATATTTCACATATCTTGACGTTTTCCCTCATATATTCTCCAGAATATTTATCCCAACATAGGTGGCAGAAACCGTAGGGGTATAACCGTAACCATTCGACGTATTTGGAGGATGTTTTTGATAATATACTCAAATGGGGAGTGTATTTGATATAATCAATATTTATAGGATATTTATATATGTAAAAAACCCTAAACTTACTAGCAGGCGGACGATCAGGAATCTATATATGAACTGAAAAATTGCACACGTACTTTCAGATTTCGCCATTCTTTTTCATATTGTGCTTGCATCTGATGCCATACAGATTGAAAAGCCTATGCACAAGCTTTATTATATTAAAATCTCAGGTTACTTAAGGTTAGTGCATGGCCCTTGTCTATTCATGTTTTTTTGTTTTTTTCTTGGACGTCTGAGAGTAAACACACCCTATTAGATTTTAATCTCTTGCATCAGACGTTGGTTATCATTGTTATTATTGTTGCTTATCTTTGTTTTACTATGCTTACATACTTTGGTCATATGCATTGCATGTTCTGTTATACATAGTGCTTAACGACCTAACAGTTTATAGGGTTCTTGGTTTCTGAATGATTGCCGAGGCAGTTCGACAAGGTAAGTGTCTTAGCATGGTTGAAGTGACAATTGGATTAAATCACTGGCGCCGTTGCTCACAAATTAATAGGATCTGCATCATCTACAGCTTGTTACCGAAACTTTAAGAGCTCATTAATTGGAAAAATATGCTGCAGCCTGAGTACTCCTTGCACAACTTCATGAAATTGTGCGCTCAACCGTACGTGTTCCTGTTGCCTATATATAGCCTGGGCCAAGTTTCATCAACATTCCACAATAGTGTGAATGTATTGCCACAATGTACGTACTGATCAGTATTATCATTTTGCGTTTCTTCTCTTTTCCAGTGTTGCCATGGAAACCCGCAGGTCAATCCTGGAGTGGTGCGTGACCCGGGATTCCTCGTCACCCAAAACAAAAAAAAAAAAAAGATGGTTGTTATTTGGTGAACATGGGCGCATGTCATGCCTGGCTCTCAGTCCAGAGGCTGCTGTAGTGTGCGACAATATTTATACCCTTCCTAGACTTCTCTAGTTGTTAACTGTTAATGTTTTCTATTTCCCTTATTCCTATTTTGCCTGCTGGCCAGGTGTGAAAGTGCGAGACTCGATCGGTTCAGCGCTCAAGTGGAAGTGTGGAACTACAGGTCTCAGGTAAGACGGACAATATTCTTTTAATTACCATATAACGCTCTATAAAGAGTCATGAACATGTGAAAACTCGATGTTTTTTTGGTAGATTTGACATATAAACCCCCACTGGTTGCATCTTGTGCAAATGCGCTCCCCCGCCTTTCTAGTATCGCATCTAATTAATTAGTAGAACCAAAGTTGATAATGATATGGAGGTGATAGCAGAGATGGAGTGGTGTTTTAATAACGAGCTAATTAATTAAGCCCATACACAAGTATTTTGTGTTTAACGTACGTACACAACATTCCTTGGGCAAATACGTATATGCTTAGTTAATATTAAAGAAAAATAAGGGAGACCTTTGCTTCTCGATATTTATAAATATAATAATAGGAAACTGTTTCAAATTAATAGTTTAATTTTGGGTCACTGCATGCGCTGTTGTGCATGCATGGGGAGCTAGAGCAGCCGATCGATATATATATATATAGTTTGAAACGAAACATGTGAACTGTGGTATTTCAAAAGTTTGGGTCATGCATATTACAGCTGAATGTCACGTCTACCCTAGTGCTATCTCATATCTATGAATGGTTTAATTAGTTCTTCCCAATGTTGCTATTTCCTGCTGCCTTTCAGTAAGCTTGCGTGGACGCCTAATTAAAACCTTCTTGTGATTGGTTTCTGACATTGGTTATGAACGTATTAATTACTTAATGGATGTTCTTACTTCTTTCATGTTGTGTGAGGATCAAAGGTTTTTTTTTTTTAACTGAAAGCTAATACTTGTAAGGTGGGAAACGAGGGAGTCCATTCATCCCTTCGTTGCGGAGGTTGGTCGTCCCAGTTTCCTTAGTGATCAAAGGTTGGTCGTCCCAGTTTCCTTGGTGTTTCTTGTCTGGGCGCATTTGACAACGCACACCGTCATGACTTTCGAGTCATAATCTCTCGATAATTTTTAAGTTTTATCGAATGTTCATTGTGCGTCTGAATTTTTGAGCGTTCACAAAAATCGAAGGAGAGAGATAACAAATACAAAACGCGTTTCACCGGAGAATCCTTATAAGCCAATGTAAAGAGGATTATGAGAATTTTTAATCATTACAAATATTGGATGAGACATAAATTTGTAAGGTCACAGAATTTTTGTGAAAATGAATAAACAGGATGCGTTCTCAAACGCGTCCTAAGTATGCACGTAGAATGTGCATTTTGGACAACTTATTTATTAAATAGACAAAATGTAGTCATGAAGCACCGAGTTGGCCTTATTTCTTGTATAGATTTATAAACACCACAAAATTCGCGCGTTTGGACCCCATGTCATTCTAACTTCAACCGGATCAAACTGCACTGGAGAAATTAAAAATTCAATTCGTCAACAGGACTTAGAGCTGAGATGGAATATGGTAAACTAATGAAGGGAAACAAGGGGAAAAGATGAAATTTTATGACAACTTGAAAAATATTAAAGTAGTAAAAATCATTGTCCCCTGCCAATGGTAGAGTGGGCACCCTCCCCCTTTTCAAGAGGGAGGTCCTAGGTTCAATCTCGGGTAATTCCCCTCTCCCGGCAAAAAAAAAAAAAAAACATACCAAAAAAGCAGTATAAAAATCATTATCAACATGAAAGCAATGTATTGAATAATAGTTCTATGAGCTAGTAATTATTTGTTAAAAATTAGTCAAAAGCTCTCAAGAAGGTCTCATGTTAGCTGCAAAGAATGGCCGAAGAAGGGTGAGAGAGAGAGAGAGAAAAGTGCCTACTGCTATATATGGTGTGTAGCCCACAGAGGCATCTCGGTCCGGTGCCCGTTTTGGACCTGGCTCTGACCCAATAGTATTGGCTCATTAATTAATATGCCTCGGATCCGTCGGCCTCCAAGGCATGGACACCCTTGCAAGCAACCTGGTAGCTAGAGAGGCTTTAAGCAACTTTTTTTTTTGTTCACATCATGTATGTTCATACCGGCCTGTCAAGAAGCAATTGTGTAGAAAGAAGTTTTGTTCTGCAAATATATGCATTCGACATTTTCATTTGCGGGCAGGAGTTGTAAAATATACAACTGTTTGCTAAACTTAATGATATGAAAACTAGAAGTCGGCCGGACTTCGATCTGCATCAAAGATACGTACGTCATCCCACGGAGAACCTTACTTAATTCTTTCTTATGCTTCCTGTTGTTTCTCCACCCATGTGTGCATGAGATTAACGCCACTTTGCATTGATTCACAAGGACACAGCTTCTACACTAAGAAATAGAAAGTGAAGGGTACGTGATGTTGAGCGGACAAATCCAGGAAAACAAAAACAAAAAAATCTGAGAAAGCTAGCCAAAACGTACGCAAGACGAAGGAAATATTATTTTAAAGATCCGGATATTTATCTACGCTTCCTTCTATTATATGAACACGTTTTCTCTCCTATCACGTACGTACCATACAGTTTGACTTGACATCAACGTAAGAACTTCTACTTTAAGTACAGAAAATTGTGTTCCTTACGGCGCCGTAAGGTACGTAATCTGCCCTTTATTTTGTTGCACCCCAGAAATTTTCGTATTGCCCACAGGGAAAAGAAAATTACTGTGACAAGCCCTTCCTTAATTCTTATAAAGTAATAGGCATAATTAAAAAGATAATTAAATTACGCATATATACCATTAGTCATTATATATCTTTTATCATTCAATATGAACCATGGTTCGTCGACTCCGCCCGAGTCAGGACGACTCGGGTGGATCTATTCGAATCTAAGAAAATTCGAGGCATGATTCAATCGACTTGGATCAAGTCGCTCCTATATCCTTCTATGCGGCCTTCTAGACGTGCTCTGACGAGGATCCAACGGTGGTGACGAGGATAGATCCGGCGGTGGCGACGATGATCTGATCTAAAGGGACATAGCCAGCCGCGGTCTATCGGGGGTGGGGGGAGGGCGTTGGGGTGGGCTACTGGGGTGAGGGGGGGGGGGCACCAGGGTGGCGGAAGAAACCGTCGCCAGGGTGGGAGGGCGCCTACATGGGAGAAGAAAGGTATGCTGAGTGGGGCGAGAGATGATCGAGTCGGACCGAGTCGCATGCAAGTCGGGCATGCCATGCCGGATCAGGGCGATCTCGATCCGATACGGATCCCCGAGTCAGGCAAACCTTGATACGAACAACATAAATATTCTTTCTAAAAGAGGTTCATGGATTGTAATTTCCATCCGCCTGGGTATTATAGATATGCATATGCACATCTAATGTCTCTGTGTATGCCTGCGGGGCGAAGCCTTTTTTTATTTCATTCAGATCGATGCACAAGCCCCTCCGATCACTTGATGCCATTGTGCCAATTAATTAAAACCATATATAGTTTCCTATATATGCTCATAATCGTTAAGAAACATATATAGTGATCATTAATTCTATCTAGAATGCCAGTAACATATAGGTCTGATCAGGTATGTAAATATATATATGCCTATGCATATCTATATGTAAGTGTATGCATATGCACAAATACCACCGGACCAGCTGCTGAATGAAAGAGGCTAGTCCAACTAATTAAGTTGATCGACGCTCCAACTACTGGACACAAACCGTTAACCTGTCCCGGGGGGCTTTCGTTATCCCACCACCCCCCCACCAAACCCTACCCTTCCATCCCAAGTTCCGCCAACCTTTAGCAGCCAGCTTTTCTTCGATCAGTACTCTACGCATACTAATCACCAACCATGAAAGTGCCCCCCTCCATATCTATCTCTCTAGCTCTTCAAAAGCTGTTCCTCCTACAGCAACAACTTCTCACCCAACAGTAACCCGCATCCATATCCTTCCAACATCCCGGCCCCAAGCGCGCAGTACTTATATAATTACTTCCGAACTGCTACTTGTAAATAAATTAATTGGCTGGGGGGCCGGACAGGGAGGCGGACGCCATGCGACGAGGGCTGCCACTGAACCCAGATCTCCCCTCCCTGCAGCAGCAATGGGGCCTGGAGGACATCGCCACCGCGTTCTTCAAGTGCACCAGGTGGCAGAGGGAGGACACCATGGACGTCATCAACTGCCCTTACCACTACTTCTGCGACAGCGTCTATCCTGGAAACTACCCCGCCGCCGTCGACGTCGCCGTCCTCCTCGTCGCCGTCGCCTCCTACCTCTCCTCCATGGCCTTCGCCATGTTAGACATGGCGGTGAGGTCTGAAGCTGCTCATGGCGGGGGACGGAAGATGCTGTTCATGAGGAGATACCTTCTACCCTCCGGGCCGGTCGTCCTCCCCGTGCTGCTGCTGGCTCTGGCGAACGGCCACCGGACCGGGGCCGTCTTCCCCCTCTCGATCTTGGGGCCTGCCGTCTTCCAACTCGTCCTCGCCTTCGAGAACTCCGCCGACCGGAGCCTCAAGTACGCGCTGCTCGAGTCCTCCACCGTCTCGGGCATCCTGCACGCGAGCCTGTATTTGGAGTCCATCGTCATGCCCTACTACACGGGGCTGGACGCCCTGGCGGCCTCGGCCCTCTCCGGCGAGTGCCCGACGTGCGTGTGCCGCAGGGAGGCCCTGGTGGTTGGCGGGAGGGTGGTCTCCTACAGGGCGTGGTCGCCGGCGACGTTCGCGGTCGTGGGCACCCTGTGCTCGAGGCTGGCGTGCGTGCTGTTCGGGGAGGAGAAGCTAAGTTTGGTGGTGAAGCTTCTGCTGGAAGGCCTGGCATGGATCCTGACCGCGAGTGACACCGTTTACCTTGTTGTGAATTCTCCAGGGGGTGATGTTGTTGAGATGGCAACGCACGGAGCTGTGTGCATTTTGATGTGTGTGCATGTGTTAAGAAGGGTGTATACTCTCTTGGGTTGCCTGCCAACGTTTATTAATACTCCAAAGGAAAGAAAGCTTCGTCATTGCAGTGTTTGATCATGTAAAGCGTAACAGAAATACAGAATACAGCAAGCGCAACCCACGGATGCACATAGCTGTAAATGATATGCATAGCTGTCCAGGACCTCTCAAATTATGTGAATCGTGGGAGCTGTCGAAGCTATCCTTCCTTTCTTCCCTTCTTGCTCTTATTCAATCTTTCCTTCTTGTATAGTTACTGACTTTAGGCTGATCATACGGGCTTTCAACCCAAGACTGTCTTCTTCCTGCAACTCTCTCTCTCGTTCTGTTCTCTGACATGGTATCAGACCCGATGGCCACATTGGAGCCTGCTGTTGCCGCCTCCACTCCGTCCTCTTCACCGCAGACACCACTGGCATCTTCCTCCTCTATGCCACCGTCTGCACCGTGTGGACCTCTTTCATCCCCCCCCCCCTCACCTCTCTTCCAAGTATATATCACCCACTTCCTCTCAGTAAAACTTACGGGTGAAAACAATACGGTTTGGCGTGCGCAATTTCTCCCTGTCCTCAATGCCTACGGCCTCATAAGTTTTGTCGACGGCAGCCATCCCTGTCCGGCTCCCATGATTTTCGATCCCACTAATCCTTCGGCTCTGCTTCCCAACCCAGCGGCCATCCTTCGGCGCCAACAGGATCAGCTCCTCCTCAGTTGGCTGAGCTCTTCCTTATCTGAGCCCGTCCTCCCACAGATCGTCGACCTATGCACCTCTGCTGCCGTCTGGGATGTGTTGGCTCGGACCTACGGGTCTCCCTCACGGGCACGCATTCTCCAACTTCGCCTCCAGCTTCAGACCCTTAAGAAGGGCAACATGACCGTCACCGACTATCTTCAACAGATGAAGCACATTGCAAACGCTCTGGTCACTGTCTCCTAGCCCGTTTCCTCCAATGACATGTTGCTATACGTTCTTGGTGGCCTCGGCCCCGAGTATGAATCATTTGTCACTTCTATCACTACTCGGTCTGATGCGGATGTTCTTATCTCTGGATGATCAGTCATGAAGTGTGGCTTTCCCAACATCATCCCACCTCTACTGCGGACACGGTCTTTCCGACGGCCAACGTGGCTCACATGGGTGCGTGGGCGTCCCAACCCTGCTGCTGGTGCACGCGATTCTCGCTCCTCCAACCAGCGACGCGGCGGTGGGCGGGGTCGCCTACAGCTCCTCCGCTAGCTCAATCGCACCATGCTCACAGTCTCACACTGCTGCAACTCCTCCGGGCCCTCTGATGGGGAAATAGCTTATGTACGAATAATTTTTAATCGGCCGTATCACGCAGTGGAAAAATTTTATGGGACACACAATCACATGAAATATTAAGATTTACGTGAAAAATCTCTTCAATACGAAAGGGAAAAACTACGGACAAGTAAGAGGAGAAGATCCACTGTAAAAATAATGAATGTACAAAGTTACTCGGAGTCTCTTGCCAAGACTCAAGTTAAAATCACAAGAGAACAATAGGGATTTAATAATAACCGAACTATCTTACACGATCACAACAAAACATACTACAAACCTGATCGTCCCTGTGGTGAGAACATTGTTGGGATGATGAAGAGCAATCCCTTCTTTTCCTCTCCTCCTTTTCCTTCCTCCCCCAGGCATTCATTTGCATAGCAGCACACACAGACAAACGCACACACTTCTATGGTTTTATAGCACTGCGCAAACTTGTGCCTTTCCATTTTCTTCTGTCGTGCCCTACACGTAACAAGAAAATGGAGCACGCTGTCTACATCCTTCTTGCCACCAACCAAAGAAGCCAGACAATTCAAAGGAGCATCTAGATGGTGTTTGTCTTCATGTGCCCCTCTCTTTAGGTTTCTTCCCTCCGGGAGAAAGCATCTTCATCAATAATTGCATAAGGTTAAGACTAACCTTAATTATGTGGGTTACCCACCTTAATTATGTGGGTTACCCACCATGGGCTGAAATAATTGAGCCATGGGCCCCAACAACCTCCCCCTTCAACCCATAAGGGAGGCTGTCTCATGACTTCTTAGTGTACATTCATGCCGACCAGTCGTCGGCAAACCTCTTGCCTTTCTTTTGATAAAGTCTTTGTCAACATGTCTGCCTCATTGTCATCTTCGTGAATTTTCTGAAGTTACAGTTGCTTCTTTTCAAACACATTTCTAATCCAATGGTATCTAACATCTATATGCTTTGACTTGGAATGAAAAGTTGGGTTCTTGCACAAGTGGATGGCACTCTGGCTGTCACAATACACCACATAATTTTTCTGTTTCAGTCTCAATTCATGTAAGAATTCTTTCATCCACAGCATCTCTTTGCAAACCTCTGTAACAACAATATATTCTGCCTCTGTGGTGGAGAGGGCAACACACCTCTGTAATCTGGATTGCCATGCCACAGTTCCCCCTGCAAAAGTAAGTATGAAACCTGATGTGGACTTTCTCGTGTCAATATCTCTCCCCATATCTGCATCTGTGTAGCCTACCAACTCAGGTGGGCCACTCCCAAAGCTTAAACAAACTTTAGAGCTTCCTCTGAGATATATGAAGATCCACTTCACTGCTGCCCAATGTTCTTTCCCTGGGTTTACAAGAAATCTGCTAGCAACATCTACTGCATATGCGATGTCTGGCCTCGTGCACACCATTGTGTACATCAAACTTCCAACTGCTGAAGCATAAGGAACTTTCTTCATTTTCTCCGTCTCCTCATCACTTGAAGGACTCTGCTCTGAGCACAACTTGAAGTGACCTGCAAAAGGAGAACCAACTGGCTTTGCACTACTCATACTGAACTTATACAACGTCTTCTCGATGTATTTCTCCTGTGACAACCATATCTTCTTGGTTTTCCTATCACGAGAAATCTATATGCCCAGTATTTATTTTGCTGGCCCCATGTCCTTCATTGCAAAGGACTTGCTCAGCTCCTTCTTCAACCTGTCAATCATAGACATGTCTTTTCCAAAGATAAGCATGTCATCAACATAAAGTAAAAGAGTAACAAAATTCTCACCAAACCATCTGACGTAAACACAATGATCTGAAGCTATTCTTTTGTATCCATTTTCAGCCATAAATGAATCAAATTTCTTATACCACTCTCTTGGAGCTTGCTTTAACCCATACAAGCTCTTTCTCAATCTGCAGACAAGATTTTTTTTACCTTTGTCTTTGAAACCTTCTGGTTGCTCCATATAACTTTCTTCCTCCAAATCACCATGAAGAAAGACTGTCTTCACATCTAACTGCTCAATCTCCAAATCTAGAGTAGCAGCAATCTCTAGAGCAACACGAATAGAAGACATTTTAACAATAGGAGAAAAAAATTCCTCAAAGTCAATACCTTTCTTTTGACCATAGCCTTTTACAACCAATCTGGCCTTGTACTTTGGTTGAGAACATTACTCCTGAGTCTTCAATCTGAAAATCCATTTGTTCTTTAATGCCTTCCTTCCCTTTGGTAGTTGCACTAAATCATAAGTGTGGTTCTTATGTAGAGCATCCATCTCTTCCTACATAACTCCTAACCACTCATTCTTCCGCTCACTTTCCATTACCTCCTGGTAACACTCTGGTTCACCTGCATCAGTAAGCATTACATACTCATCTATAGGATACCTTTTGGAAGATCTCCTCAGCTGAGGCTCTGTAGGAGGTTGCTCCTCATCTTCTTCCTGCTCAACATGTTCTGTAGGTATGTCAATATTTGCCTCTGCACCGTCTTCCTGCTCATCTCCCCCGTCACCTTGACATATTGGAGGAGTAACTGGATTACCATATGCTAATCCTTCTTTAAAAGTCTTGACTGGTAACTTTTTCTTGAAATCTTCAAAGGTTTGGTCTTCGAAGAAGACTACATCTCTACTTATGAACACCTTCTGCTTTTCTGGATTCCAAAGCCTGTAACTAAATTCATCATGTGAGTAACCAAGAAAAATACATTCCTTTGTCTTAACATCTAGTTTGGACCTCTCAATGTCTGGAATATGTGCAAATGCACGACATCCAAACACTCTCACATGCCTATAGGAGACATCTTTTCTTGACCACATATGCTCTACAATATCACCATCTAGAGCTGCACATGGTGACAAGTTGATCATATCAACTGCAGTCCTCAATGCCTCATCCCAGAATCTTTTAGGTAGCTTGACCTGTGAAAATATACATATGATCTTTTCCATGATGGTGCGATTCATCCTCTCTGCAATTGCATTATGCTGAGGTGTACCAGGAACTGTCATCTCATGTTGGATGCCATGTGACCTGCAATAATCATTAAATGACCCTGTATACTCACCACCGTTATCTGACCTTATGCATTTCAATTTTCTTCCTGTCTCCCTTTCAACCCTGGCATGGAATTCTTCGAAGACATTAATAACCTGATCTTTAGTCTTCAAAACATAAACCCAAACTTTTCTTGAAAAATCATCTATAAAAGTGGCAAAGTAAAGTGCACCACTAATACTTGAAACATTAATAGATCCATTAGGAGTCTTTGTCCTCAAAGGACCACAAACATCTATATAGACACGATCCAAAGCATGCATTTTTTCTAGATGGAGTAGAACCAGAAAAAGAAACTCTATGTTATTTACCAACCAAATAATCAACACATGCGTTCAGGTGTGTACCCCTTAAATCTGGTAAGACTTCTCTCCTGGAAAGAACTTGCAGCCCCTTCTCACTCATGTGCCCCAGTCGCCTATGTCACAACTCCATGCTGAAGTCTTTCTCTGTAGTATTCAACTGTTCACCACAAGCTTTGGTATGCAACCTGTACAAAGTATGACATTTCTTCCCACTAGCTACAACAAGTGAACCCTTATTGAGTTTCCATTTTCATTTATAAAATCTACTATCAAAGTCTTCATCATCCAGCTTTCCAACTGAAATCAAATTCAACCTCAAATCAACTATATGCCTCACATCCTTGAGCACCAACTTGCAGCCATGGTTGGTCTTTATGTGAATGTCACCCATGTCAATGATATTTGTTGTACCATGGTTGTCCATCTTGACAACACCAAAATTTTTAGCCTTGTAGGTAGCAAAGAACTCCCTCCGTGATGTAGCATGATAAGAAGCACATGAATCAATCACCCACTCGAGGTACTGGCACACACAAGAAAAAATATCATCAGAAGTAGACAAAATCAAATAATCATCACCTTACACTGTGGCTGTGATATTCTCCTTTGACTCTGTATTCTCCACTTCTTTTCCATTTTTCTTTTTCTTCTTAGGTTACTTGGACTGATTCTTGAAATGCCCTTTCTCACCACAATTATAGCAAGTAATGTCTTTTCTTGGCCTTGACTTACTTCTACTCGTGTGTGAATAGCCTTTGCTTCTAGACTTCGACCTTCCTCTATTCTCTGAGATAAGTGCCTGTGAGTCACTCTGAGAAGTTGTTGAATTCTTCCTCCTTAGCTCCTCGTTCAACAAACTGTTTGTTACTTGGCTCATTGAGACAACACCATCTGGCGCAGAATTGCTGAGAGAAATCACCAGTGTCTCCCAACTTTCTGACAACGAATTAAGAAGTAACAATAACTGTAACTCATCATCAAGAGACATTTTCATAGCAGATAACTGGTTAGTAATACTCTGCATTTCATTTAAGTGCTCAGCAATAGAAGCGCCTTCTTTATATTTCAAGTTCACAAGCTTTCTAATCAAGAAGGTCTTGTTACCAACCGTTTTTCTCTCATAGAGACCTTCTAACTTTTTCCAAAGAGAGTGAGCAGAACTCTCAGTAGAAACATGGTGAAAGACACTATCATCCAATCACTGTCGAATAAAACTGGCTGTTTTTTTATCTAACCTCTTCCAATCATCCGATGTCATTGTTGCGGGCTTTGCACTATCCCCTTGCAAAGGTCCGTACAGATCCTTGTAATATAAGAGATCCTCCATTCTTGGTTTCCATATCATCCAATTATTTCCATTTAAACTAACCATGCGGGAAATATTACCGGCCTCCATGTTCGCACACAAATAATAAATCTGATCTAACAGGGCTCTGATACCAGTTGATGGGGAAATAGCTTATGTACGAACAATTTCTAACCGACCGTATCCCGCAGCGGAAAAATTTCACGGGACACACAATCACATGAAACATCAAGATTTACGTGGAAAATCCCTTCAATGCGAAAGGGAAAAATCACGGGCAAGTCAGAGGAGAAGATCCACTATAAAAATAATGAATGTACAAAGTTACTCAGAGTCTCTTGCCAAGACTCGAGTTAAAATCACAAGAGAACAATAGAGATTTAATAATAACCGAACTCGCCTGCACGATCACAGCAAAGTATACTGCCAACATGATCGTCCCTGTGGCGAGAACACTGTTCGGATGATGAAGAGCAATCCCTTCTCTTCCTCTCCTCCTTTTTGATGCGGGACGGGACCACGGACACGACAAGCTCGCGATCGTCCCTTAACGAGGGAAGCGTCGGATGTGCGCGGTTGAGAAACCGGCAATGAGCTAGGGTGGTCGGCTCTCTTTTGCGCCCGGATTGGGTCACGGGACGGCTTCGCTCTCTCTCGCAGCAGTGATATTATAAATTGAAGGCGAGCTAGGTATCCCTACACATGCTCTCTAGCAGCGGCATATAAAGCATATAAAGAATTAAGCTAATGCCAAGTGTAAGGGTGAAGGCGATACCTCCACGCTCTCGGCGTGGCGAAGACGGCACCCGGCCAAAGCTCGTACTCCCGGGAACTTAATACATTATGGTTACAGCAATGCAATTAAGCCCACTCCACGCAGGGAGGTAAAGGGTGACACAAGTGGGCCCGGGAGGACCAAGTTCGGGTTGACGGGCGGTTTCGGGCAATGCTTCGGCTTCACGCGTACTAGTGCTAGTGGGGGCCCACGTATTGACCGGAGGGGTCGTGTGGGGCCTGATGACTCCTCTGTTGTGGAGACACTTGGAAAGCGCTCCCCTGGGATGGCGAGCTGCTGGAACGACCGCCGGACGCCGGGCGGCCCTCGGACGACGCTCGCTGGGAACTCGGCCACGAACCTGAAAGTTCTGTTTGCAGGCGCGCGACTTGGAGAAAACTGCTGCTGCGATCAGCCCCGTCGTCGGAATGCGACGAGATTAGCGCCGTTGGAAAGCTGACTCAGAATACTTCGACGTATAGGGGTTTCAAAAAAAATAATCAGATCTGTATTTCTGATCATGTATTTTACAAGCTTGCTGGAATCTGGCCAGAACTGCAGGGGTAGGTTCTGACTTCTCTGAAGATCGACATTGACCGGGGAGAAGACCTTCGAATCTGGAAATGATTTCTTCAGCAAAGTTCAAGGTCTCTGAGAGAGGAATCCGGGACTATTTTTGATTTTTTGATTGGAGAAGAAATAGATTTTCTGGGATTTTTTTACTAGACCTGGGTCGGATCTGGGAAACTGTGGGCAGACTGTTCTTGGGAACTTGGACGGTTTTTGTAAAATACTTGGAGGGTGAACCAAAAATTAAGAAAATTCCTGGTGGTAGAGGGATGTGGACAGAGCTCCCAGTAAATTTGGGCGACCCAACAAAAATCAAAAGATGGTTCGAATGGGGTAGACTCAGAGCTGATGAACAGTAAATAGAATCAGGACAGATCTGGAACTTGGACTTGGACGAAAATCAAAAAATAGCTAAAGGATGAATTTTGACGTGATTTTTTTTGTGGGGATAAGGGTTCTAGAGGGGAACCAACCCTGAAAGTTTGAGCTTCAGAAGATGAAGGGAGTGATAGCAGAAATTCGGAGAAGAGGAACCTGTCCTCAGTGGACAGAACCACCGAAACTGTTGGCAACGACGCGTCGGCGGCGAGACGATGGCGGCGGCGATCACCGGAGTTGCTTCAGATGCTGGAGGGGATCAAGGGGGAAGGGATTACACTCTAGAAAGGGGAGAGGGGGTGGAGGAACCAGGGAGAGAGAGGGGAGGGGCGCAAATCTCACTTGGGGGCAAATGCCTTTTTTTCCTTTCATTAATTTCATTCAATATGAAAAATACAACCTTATATAGGATGCCAACCAAACTCAACCTCAACCCTTGGATCTAGGGGTTTGGATTGAAGGGCTGGGATACAATGTGAATCACACATTTAATACATTAGTTTAATCTAATTTGACCATGCTTATTCAACCTTGGACTAAAGCTATTCAAACACCACCTAACAAGCCTAATAAGGCCAAAAGAGGGGGCGCCCCATTCATGGGCCTCTTCTTGGGCCAAGTGTGGTTAAAGGCCATGTAACCAGCCCACCAACCATGCTAGACCCTTCCAACTTAGTTGGCCCATGAAGGAGTGTAACCCAATTTGGGCCTTAAGTGCATTAATGACCCATTAACAACCTAATGACCCAATATGGCATAAACTCCCTAATGGACTCTACTAATGGCAACCTAGCCTTGGACTTGACATAACAAATGGCCCATTGGCTTGATATAAGCCTTACAAGGAGCCCAAAAGAAAGAAAATACACAATTACAATCTCATACAAGTCATAACTCACAAATACACTTCACCCGTGTATGGAAATCGCCTTTGATGCCCCATCAATTCTCCCCGGGTGGGAGGAACTCGACCCCGTCGAGTAGGGGTATGGCTGCTCCGGTCCTCCGGCGGATCCGTCACCGTGCTAAGTAGCGCGGGTATGCTCCACTCCAAGTGATCGGCACCTGCTCATTCCATATATACTCGATATGCGCACTGCTATGGCTAAATGTGGTCACTCCGAAGGGGCACTCTCAAAGGAAGGAAACAGCTCGAAGACTCACTAGGAATCACCGCTGAGTCCCTATAGGTGACTGATCCGGATATAGAAGTAAAACCGATCCCATACTCATCAAGTGAGTCCACTCGCCTCTTACTCGTAAGAGACCGACAACGAGCTTGCACAAGACGCATGCAGACAAACAAACGACACACAAACCATGCAAACAAATCACTCAAAATAAAACCACACAAAGAAAAAAGCACACTGTTAGTCCGACCCGTTCATGGGTGACGGCGGACCAGGACACCCGAATATGTGCCATGCATATAATAGATGTACACGATGGTGGATGGAAGGGAGGACTCCTAGACACCCTAAGATGTACCACTCATGCATTGGTGACCGATGGGATTTGGGTGAAGAAGGGGTAGGAGATCCAAAACTACCCTCGTCATCATCCCTAGATGTAGAGACGGCTTGCCGAATAGACCGAGGGGTATGGGTGGAATAGTGAACTCCTTGGAAGAGGTGAAGGGAATGTGATAGCTCTAGAGCTTCACTAGTGGAGGGGTCAAAAGGGTCAAAGAAGGTATGACCCCGGGAGATGGGTTCCTCCATGACACGGTCCCAATCGTGAAATTCTTGAAGGTGTGAATGGTCACCTTCATCCTCCATAGTGAACGGGACGAGGGTCATGTGAAGAAAATAAACTTCCTCCCTTGGGCAAAAGAGAATGAAGTCGGACTCGGCCGGCATCGGGAGGAGTAGAAGAATCTCCGTGGTTACACACCCCACGGTGCACACGGAGGTAATGGATCCCAAGGCCGGATGGGTGAAGCTAAGACTAGCGGGTTGGTCAAAGCCTCGGGCCAAAAGATGCGTCAACTCCCATTGTGAATCTAATCCCATAATAAGGTCATCCAAAGTATCGACAGGGTGACTAGACCGAAAAGTTGTGTGGTAGGAGTTGACGGACACCAAAGGTAGGGTAGGGTCCATAGACGGGTAAGGGAGTGGGACCAAGCCATCCTTGAGCCAACTAAGAAGTGGCTCGGCTATGAAAAGTGTACCCGTTAGAAATACGGGTGGCTCGGGCCTTGGTCGTTCCAAATGAGAGGATTCCGAATCAAATTCGGAAATAGAGATGGATGACATTGGAACTCTCTCGAGTGGTGAAGGCCATGGTGTAAGCGGCTGGGAGGTAGATGCTTGTCTAAAGCCACCATATCGAGAAAAGTGTGACTCAAATGGTTCGACCACTAGAGCGACCGTATAGGATTCCGCTAGAGAGAATGCATTGCAGATAAGACATTCTAACTGGAAGTGAAAGCGCAAACCTCTCCGAAACTGAAATGCGGCCGTGTTGCTCTCCTCTCCCAAGCCATGTTCCAACCAATACTTATGATATGGCCGAATGTACTCGGACACGGACCTATCACCTTGGACGGGTCGACATGGGTTGGCCATAGTTGCCAAAAGACGGGAATGGATCCCTAGGAATGGATATGCAAGGCCATTTGGACAAAACACTAGACACGACCCTAAGTAATGCAAAGTTGGAATGCATGCACACTAAGGACCCTAGACGTAAACCAAGACTCGGTACGTGGCGGAGATAACCGATCCGAAGATCACTCGCACAAGTGTGCGGCTGTAACGACCCGAGAATCCGATTACCGGGAAGGCCCGATAACCCGAGACTCGCACCGCCACCCACGAGCCCGAAGACTCGGAAGGGTTAAAAAGGATGGTGTGGAGACTACACAAGTATCACAAATAATTGCAGAAATTAAACAGTTATAATAGAATAACATTTTACATGGTCCACAACAGAAAATAACACAATAACAATAGTCCACGACTAGTACAGTGACAAGAAAGGAAAGTACAGCTACACGGGGCATCCCCCGGCTCTGACCTCCGGCACTACCGCTGGGCACCCGCACCACGCTGCGCTCCTGACGCGCTCCCCGAAGGTGGCGCCTCACCTGAAACACGGTGAAAACACGCAGGGAATGAGTCTCGGAACAAGACTCAGTAGGGATCACTCGAACCCTACCTCGAAAAACGAGAAACCACTACTCTAGCGGTAGAAAAGTATCTCGGAAAGGAAAGCCCTGTACTCTACAGAACTAGACCCTAACGGCACGTAAACCGAGACACGTGCCACGGTACGAGGAAACTGAAACTCAACGGTTGAACCGTCAAAAACCCGAAGGTCGGAAACACACGACTGACAGTCTGACACTCCGTACTCGACAGGAGTACCACCCACTAGAAGCACAGCCGGTAGCGTCCCCTGGCGTCTTACACCGCACCGCAGGTGCACCGCCTGACATGGTAGGTCCTACCCGAGGCGCAAACACCGTACAAGTAACCACAAACAAGTAACTAGTTGGGGTCACGCCCGTCGACGTGGGTCCAACCGCCCCCAACCACGTGTGCACACACAGACCTTGCGTCACTAGGTCTGGTCCTCTGACCGGTTTTCCCCCGTAGCCGGACTCTGGCTACCGACGAGGGGCCTACGGTAACCGGTCCACAAACCGTCTCGAAAGGTGGGTGCCCGTACACCACTCCCAGGTGAGACCAGCACCGCGCACTGGTGGGCTACGACTAGTGGAGGGTCGCTAAAGGAGTAGACTCTCGAGTCACGGAAAACAACACCCAAGCCCGACAACGTGTGGGAATCACCCCACGCACCAGTCCCGTCACACGGAGACCACGGTCGGAGAAAAGCGAGGTTGCCACCCTCATGGGGCAACACAGGAAGTGGCGGTCTACCCTCAGACCGTCACTGCCAAATGGCGGTCCACTCTAGGGCCGTCACTTGGAAATAGCGGTCTAAGGCGGACCGTCACACGGCCAGGGGGTAGGGGGAAGCGACGCGCCTACCCTAGTGCGTCGCTTGGAAGCGGCGCACCTAGGCCAGGGCGTCACATGGCACCCCACACCCACGAAAACCACAGGGAAAGTAACGCGCTTACCCTGGCGCGTCGCTTGCAAGCAACGCGTCGGGCTCAGTGCGTTACTCGCATGTGACGCGCCTAGACCAGCGCGTCGCATGGCCCTCACGCTCGGGATGGAAAGGGAAGTGACGCGCCTGCCCCAGCGCGTCGCTTGTAAGTAACGCGCTGGGCCCAGCGCGTCGCTTGGCCCATCCACATGGGGGACAACAGGAAGTAACGCTCCTGCCCCAGTGCGTTACACGCATGTAACGCGCCTATCTCGGTGCGTTACATGGCCTGACCCCCAACGGTCAAAACCCAACGGTCGAAAGCATGTGACGGCCCAGCCCAGGGCCGTCACTAGCAAACGGCGGCCAGTCGCAGGACCGTTACAGCCCTCGACCCCAAAGGCCAACACCCAGGGAAGTAACGCACCCCTCTAGGGGCGTTACAAGCATGTGACGGTCACTGGAGTGACCGTCGCTTGCCCCAGAGCACGCTACGGCGGGAGAACCCCAAAAACACCAACCACGCCCCCGTACCTCCACCGGAGAGGGGGAAAACAAGGGGGAAGACCCCTGGGGACCCCTAGCATGCATCTAAGCCACCAAAACATAGAATCATGGGCTAAAACCATAGATCGGGCGGCTCACCCCAAAACATGGAAAAACCCCAAAAACGCCCAAACATGCCTCTCTCGGCCTCCCCGCGGCCTACAAACCACGGAAAAGAACGGCGAAGAGCTAGGGAACGTCACCCTACCTCAATGGAGCGAATGCTCCGCCGGATCGTCCACGAATCGCGAAGAACGCTTGAAAACCCTCGTTCTTCCTTAAGCTTCCCACGCTTGCCGCACGCCCCCACGACCGCCTCGCCGCCGCCCACGTCGCCGCGCCGTCGCCCCGCCGCCGTCTGCAGCCGAAGGGGAGCTCGCCGTGGCCAACCGGGAGGAAGAGAGGGAGAGGGAGGGAGACACGGTGGAGGAGGAAGGAGGAAGAAGAAGATGGTGGGGGGGAGAGAGAAAAGAAAAAGGGTTTTATAGAAAAACCCGGAAAATCCGTAAAATTCCAAAAAATAGAAATCACACCCCCGCGATCCTCGGAACGCACCGATCGCAACGGTACCACTCGTGTCCGTGTGAACAGCCCGGTTCACCCGCAACGAGCGTCCGAAGAGAAAAGCCGAAACACACACCGGGAATCGGAAAACACACGCGGAAAAGCCGCGGAACGCCTCCGGGCCTCCGAAACAACTCCGGATCGCGCCGACCCGAACACGAAAGATGTCCGAAACGAAATTTCGGACACAACGGAGCCGGACACTCCGAAAACCAGATCCGGGACCCACGAAGAAGGATCCGAAAGGTCCGGGATATTACAGCCCTCCCCCCTTAAGGAATTTCGTCCTCGAAATTGAGAACAACCCAAGGGGAAAGAAGAGGAAGACTCACTCAAACAGGTACGGGAACTGCTGACGCATCTCGTCCTCACGTTCCCACGAAGCCTCACCACCAGAGTGTCGTTGCCACACGACCTTCACCAAGGGAATAACCTTGTTCCGCAGGCGCTGCTCTCGCCTATCCTCCACGCGGATCGGAAACTCTGGGAGAGAAAGATCTGGAGTCACCTCAGGCCAAACGGAAAACTCGAGCACATGAGAGTCATCGGGCATATACTTCCGCAACATAGAGACGTGGAACACGTCATGCACCGACGCCAACTCAGAGGGTAACTGTAACCGGTAAGCAACCTCACCGATGCGCCCCACAATCGCGAAAGGACCAATATAGCGGGGACTCAGCTTCCCACGCCGTCCAAACCGCATCACCCCCTTCATCGGAGAAACTCTCAAGAACACATGATCGCCCACGGCGAACTCGAGGGGCTGCCGCCTACGGTCAGCATAGCTCTTCTGCCGACTCTGGGCCGCCAACATGTTCTGACGAACCAGGTGCACAACATCCACACATTGCTGCACCAATTCCGGTCCCGTCAAAACACGCTCACCCACCTCAAACCAATCGAGTGGAGTCCGACAAGGACGCCCATACAGAGCCTCATAGGGAGCCATGCCGATGCTCGAATGAAAGCTGTTGTTATAGGCAAACTCCACCAACGGTAGGTGATGAATCCAACTCCCCTGCCACTCCAGGCAGCAGGATCTCAGCATGTCCTCCAAAGTCTGAATGGTCCTCTCAGACTGACCATCCGACTGTGGATGATACGCCGAGCTAAATGCCAACTCCGTGCCAAGAGCTCGCTGGAAACTCCTCCAGAATCCAGAAGTGAAGCGCGGATCCCGATCCGACACGATCGAAATGGGAACCCCATGCAACGGAACGATCCGCTCCACATAAAGACGAGCCAACTTAGGCACGCTCCAGCTGACCTTGACCGGTAGCAACCGCGTCACCTTCGTCAGCCGATCCACCAGCAACCAAATACTGTCCTGCCCAGTCGGGGTTCTGGGCAACCCCACCACAAAATCCGTGGTCACATGGTCCCACTTCCAAGCAGGAACATCCAAGGGCTGGAGAGTACCGCCTGGTCGCTGATGCTCCGCCTTCACTTGCTGACAGATCAGGCACCTGGCCACAAACTCGGCCACATCTCTCTTCATGCCAGGCCACCAGAACTGCCTCCGCAAGTTCCGATACATCTTCGTCGCACCCGGGTGCACAGTGTACCTGCTCCCATGAGCCTCGCGTAACACCGCACGACGAACCTGCTCCTCCCCTGGGACGTACAGCCTGCCACGAAACCTCGCAGCACCGTCCTCGCCAAGCTCCACATCAGCTATCGCCAAAATCCGGGGCAACTCAGGGTCCGCATGCTGAGCCTCTGTCACCTGACGACGGATAGCAGGAGTGACAGTCAGACTCGCAAGCACTGCCAACCCTGGCTCCTGGGGAATCTTGAGCCTGAAAGATACTTCGGGCACCTGTTCCCAGAGCCTCCACTTCCTCAACATCAAGGCACTGATCACGACCTTCCGACTCAAGGCATCGGCGACGACATTCATCCTGCCCGGCTGATAAGACAGGGTGAAGTCATAGTCCTTCATGAACTCCATCCAACGCCTCTGTCTGAGGTTCAGATCTCTCTGCGAGAACACATACCTCAAACTCTGATGGTCAGTGAACACCTCGAACTTCTCACCGTACAGATAATGCCTCCAGATCTTCAACGCGAAGATCACTGCCGCCAACTCAAGGTCATGGGTAGGGTAGTTCTCCTCATGGGGCTTTAGCTGCCGAGATGCATAAGCCACCACTCTACCATGCTGCATCAGAACAGCACCCAATCCGACGCCGGAAGCATCTGTACACACCACAAAACCTCCCGATCCAGAAGGCAAAACCAACACCGGAGCCGAGGTGAGCAATCTCTTCAGTTCCCTAAAGCTCTGCTCACACTCCTCGGACCAGACGAAAGGCACATCCTTCCGCGTGAGCCTCGTCATCGGGGTCGCAATGCGGGAAAAATCCTGGATAAACCGGCGATAATAACCCGCAAGCCCCAAGAAACTCCGGATCTCCGTCACCGACCTCGGCCTCGGCCACTGCATCACGGCCTCGACCTTGGCGGGATCCACGGAAATGCCATCACCAGAAATCACGTGCCCCAGAAAGTGCACCTCGCTGAGCCAAAACTCGCACTTGCTGAGCTTCGCATACAACTGGTGATCTCGCAACGTCTGCAGCACCACACCCAAATGGTACGCATGCTCCTCGGCAGACTGCGAATAAACAAGGATGTCATCCACGAAGATGACCACGAACTGGTCCAAATACGGATGAAACACCCTCTGCATCAAGTCCATGAAGGCTGCTGGGGCATTGGTGAGCCCGAACGGCATCACCAGAAACTCATAATGCCCGTACCTCGTACAGAACGCAGTCTTCTCCACATCGGACTCGCGAATTCTCAGCTGATAGTAACCGGACCGCAAATCAACCCGCGAGAACACTCGCGCAGACTGCAGCTGGTCGAACAAATCATCAATCCGCGGCAACGGATACTTGTTCTTAACGGTCACTTCATTCAGCTGCCGATAGTCAATGCACAGCCGCAGACTACCGTCCTTCTTCTTCACAAACAGCACGGGCGCACCCCAAGGGGAAAAGCTCGGACGAATATACCCCTTGGCCAACAGCTCCTGCAACTGCGCCCTCAACTCCCTCAACTCAGCGGGGGCCATACGGTAGGGAGCCTTCGCCAAAGGTCCCGTACCAGGCACAACCTCGATCACGAAATCGATCTCCCGCTGGGGAGGTAATCCAGGCAACTCCTCAGGAAAAACATCGGGAAACTCGCACACCACCGCAATGTCCTCGACATTCGGCTCCATCCGGTCAGACACAACCACTGACGCGAGAAAACCCTGGCAACCTGAATCAAGCAATCGACGGGCTCGAATAGCAGAGATAAGAAATCGAGAAGAGGTGGAACGGATACCTTGGAAATAGAAGGTCCTCTTGCTCGGATGCTGGAAGTAGACCCTCTTCATTCCACAATCCACCACCGCTCTATGAGTCTCGAGCCAATCCATGCCTAGAATCACATCGTAATCCCGAAGCTGCAACGCATACAACCTGCCTGGCATACTCCGTCCATCGATCCACACCGGAACCTGGTCGAAGCAATACGGAGTGACCATAAAGTCACCCGAAGGCAACTCCACAGCCAAATCACAGGACAACTGGGTCACCGGCTCCTCGACGCTCGACGCGAAATCCTCCGAAATAAACGAATGAGACGCGCCAGAATCAAATAAAACCCGAGCCGCACAACCCAAAATCTGAACGGTACCTTCCACGAGCTGCGACGCTACTGCCTCTGCCCTGGTCAAGTGCGTGATCTGGCCACGAGCTCTCTGCCTGCCTCCCACACTAGCTGACCTGGGTAGCGGCGGATACTGTCCCTGCTGCTGCTGCTGCTGGGGAACCTGCTGCTGCAGCGGCCTCTGAGGACAGTCGCGCGCCATATGCCCTGGCTGGTCACACCGAAAACAGATGATCGGCGCCGTGCACTGCCTGCCTGGGTGGGTCCCACTACACCGTGGACAAGGTCCTCGCGATCCACCCACCGATCCCTGACGCTGCAAAGAGAACGGCTGCTGTACACTGCCCGATGAAGCCTGCCCCTGATCCTTGTGCTTCTTACGGAGACTCTTCTTCAAGAACTTCTTGACCTTCGAGCCGAAGGACGCAGATCCTGTCACCGAAGCTGCCGATGCCGGTACTCCTGAACCACCCGACACACGCTGGAAGGAACCCTGCTGCTGGGTAGCCGACTGCTGGCTGCGACCTGACACAGACTGCCCCTGGCTGATCGGTCCTCGAGTCCTCTGCATATCCATCTCCAAGGAAATCGCAACACGAGACGCCGTCTCCAGATCAGTGGCCCCATTCGCGATCAAATGGTGCCTCAGCTCCAACCTCAAGCCCTGCACAAACTGCGTGGTCCTCACCCTCTCATGCTCCATGATATGAGGTGCATACCGACCCAGCTCGACAAATCGGGCCCTGTACTGCAGCACGGACATGTCACCCTGCACCAGCTCCAGAAACTCCCGCATCCGCTGCGTAGTAACAACGTCTGGACAGTACGTACGCTCGAAAGCACTGACAAAGTCATCCCACTCGATCTGCTCAAGTGGACGAAGCTGAAAGGACGTCTTCCACTCGGAAGACCACCACCTACGAGCCGTACCCTGCAACTGGTTGTAGGCCAACACCACTCTGTCCTCGGCAGCACTCTTCGCTGAACTGAACACCCGCTCCATCTCATCAAGCCAATCACGAGCCGCATCAGGGTCTGCCTGGCCGTTAAAGTAAGGTGGATGGAACTGCATGAAATCCCTCACTGCTCGGCCTGGCCCACCCCTGACTGACGAGCCCTCACCGGCCTCTCTGCCGAACTGTTGAGCCATGAGATGGTACATGCCACGGAGAAAACCCTCGGCCCCCGGAACTCTCGCAGCATCCTCGGCCTCGGTAGCCCCCCGTGGTGCTCTGCTATGCTCCTCCTGGTCCCTCTGCTGGACCTCCTGCTGGATCTCCTGGCCTCCAGCCGACTGCCCCTGCTGAGAGCGAGAACTCCTCCTCGGCGCCATCCTCGCTCCTGAAGCAAAAGACAGAAGACACAAAAACGGCAAGGTCAGAATAAACACGCGGTGCCCAATGCCAGCGTCACCTGTACATCATCGTCATGGACTAGTGGACCACTACAATTACCTATGATTCTCATGTAATTCCACAACCGCGCTCTGATACCAGCTGTAACGACCCGAGAATCCGATTACCGGGAAGGCCCGATAACCCGAGACTCGCACCGCCACCCACGAGCCCGAAGACTCGGAAGGGTTAAAAGGATGGTGTGGAGACTACACAAGTATCACAAATAATTGCAGAAATTAAACAGTTATAATAGAATAACATTTTACATGGTCCACAACAGAAAATAACACAATAACAATAGTCCACGACTAGTACAGTGACAAGAAAGGAAAGTACAGCTACACGGGGCATCCCCCGGCTCTGACCTCCGGCACTACCGCTGGGCACCCGCACCACGCTGCGCTCCTGACGCGCTCCCCGAAGGTGGCGCCTCACCTGAAACACGGTGAAAACACGCAGGGAATGAGTCTCGGAACAAGACTCAGTAGGGATCACTCGAACCCTACCTCGAAAAACGAGAAACCACTACTCTAGCGGTAGAAAAGTATCTCGGAAAGGAAAGCCCTGTACTCTACAGAACTAGACCCTAACGGCACGTAAACCGAGACACGTGCCACGGTACGAGGAAACTGAAACTCAACGGTTGAACCGTCAAAAACCCGAAGGTCGGAAACACACGACTGACAGTCTGACACTCCGTACTCGACAGGAGTACCACCCACTAGAAGCACAGCCGGTAGCGTCCCCTGGCGTCTTACACCGCACCGCAGGTGCACCGCCTGACATGGTAGGTCCTACCCGAGGCGCAAACACCGTACAAGTAACCACAAACAAGTAACTAGTTGGGGTCACGCCCGTCGACGTGGGTCCAACCGCCCCCAACCACGTGTGCACACACAGACCTTGCGTCACTAGGTCTGGTCCTCTGACCGGTTTTCCCCCGTAGCCGGACTCTGGCTACCGACGAGGGGCCTACGGTAACCGGTCCACAAACCGTCTCGAAAGGTGGGTGCCCGTACACCACTCCCAGGTGAGACCAGCACCGCGCACTGGTGGGCTACGACTAGTGGAGGGTCGCTAAAGGAGTAGACTCTCGAGTCACGGAAAACAACACCCAAGCCCGACAACGTGTGGGAATCACCCCACGCACCAGTCCCGTCACACGGAGACCACGGTCGGAGAAAAGCGAGGTTGCCACCCTCATGGGGCAACACAGGAAGTGGCGGTCTACCCTCAGACCGTCACTGCCAAATGGCGGTCCACTCTAGGGCCGTCACTTGGAAATAGCGGTCTAAGGCGGACCGTCACACGGCCAGGGGGTAGGGGGAAGCGACGCGCCTACCCTAGTGCGTCGCTTGGAAGCGGCGCACCTAGGCCAGGGCGTCACATGGCACCCCACACCCACGAAAACCACAGGGAAAGTAACGCGCTTACCCTGGCGCGTCGCTTGCAAGCAACGCGTCGGGCTCAGTGCGTTACTCGCATGTGACGCGCCTAGACCAGCGCGTCGCATGGCCCTCACGCTCGGGATGGAAAGGGAAGTGACGCGCCTGCCCCAGCGCGTCGCTTGTAAGTAACGCGCTGGGCCCAGTGCGTCGCTTGGCCCATCCACATGGGGGACAACAGGAAGTAACGCTCCTGCCCCAGTGCGTTACACGCATGTAACGCGCCTATCTCGGTGCGTTACATGGCCTGACCCCCAACGGTCAAAACCCAACGGTCGAAAGCATGTGACGGCCCAGCCCAGGGCCGTCACTAGCAAACGGCGGCCAGTCGCAGGACCGTTACAGCCCTCGACCCCAAAGGCCAACACCCAGGGAAGTAACGCACCCCTCTAGGGGCGTTACAAGCATGTGACGGTCACTGGAGTGACCGTCGCTTGCCCCAGAGCACGCTACGGCGGGAGAACCCCAAAAACACCAACCACGCCCCCGTACCTCCACCGGAGAGGGGGAAAACAAGGGGGAAGACCCCTGGGGACCCCTAGCATGCATCTAAGCCACCAAAACATAGAATCATGGGCTAAAACCATAGATCGGGCGGCTCACCCCAAAACATGGAAAAACCCCAAAAACGCCCAAACATGCCTCTCTCGGCCTCCCCGCGGCCTACAAACCACGGAAAAGAACGGCGAAGAGCTAGGGAACGTCACCCTACCTCAATGGAGCGAATGCTCCGCCGGATCGTCCACGAATCGCGAAGAACGCTTGAAAACCCTCGTTCTTCCTTAAGCTTCCCACGCTTGCCGCACGCCCCCACGACCGCCTCGCCGCCGCCCACGTCGCCGCGCCGTCGCCCCGCCGCCGTCTGCAGCCGAAGGGGAGCTCGCCGTGGCCAACCGGGAGGAAGAGAGGGAGAGGGAGGGAGACACGGTGGAGGAGGAAGGAGGAAGAAGAAGATGGTGGGGGGAGAGAGAAAAGAAAAAGGGTTTTATAGAAAAACCCGGAAAATCCGTAAAATTCCAAAAAATAGGAAATCACACCCCCGCGATCCTCGGAACGCACCGATCGCAACGGTACCACTCGTGTCCGTGTGAACAGCCCGGTTCACCCGCAACGAGCGTCCGAAGAGAAAAGCCGAAACACACACCGGGAATCGGAAAACACACGCGGAAAAGCCGCGGAACGCCTCCGGGCCTCCGAAACAACTCCGGATCGCGCCGACCCAAACACGAAAGATGTCCGAAACGAAATTTCGGACACAACGGAGCCGGACACTCCGAAAACCAGATCCGGGACCCACGAAGAAGGATCCGAAAGGTCCGGGATATTACAGCGGCCTTCCCGATAGGCGTAGCGTAACGTTCGGACAACACCTTTTGAGATACCGAGTAAAGGGATGCAAATGCAACCTAGACTGACTTAGACAATGACTTAAATGACACTCTTTTTTTTTCTTTTTTGACACCCTAGACTCAACCTCGCTCTGATACCAAATTGATGCGGGATGGGACCACGGACACGACAAGCTCGCAATCGTCCCTTAACGAGGGAAGCGTCGGATGTGCGCGGTTGAGAAACCGGCAATGAGCTAGGGTGGTCGGCTCTCTTTTGCGCCCGGATCGGGTCACGGGACGGCTTCGCTCTCTCTCGCAGCAGTGATATTATAAATTGAAGGCGAGCTAGGTATCCCTACACATGCTCTCTAGCAGCGGCATATAAAGCATATAAAGAATTAAGCTAATGCCAAGTGTAAGGGTGAAGGCGATACCTCCACGCTCTCGGCGTGGCGAAGACGGCACCCGGCCAAAGCTCGTACTCCCGGGAACTTAATACATTATGGTTACAGCAATGCAATTAAGCCCACTCCACGCAGGGAGGTAAAGGGCGACACAAGTGGGCCCGGGAGGACCAAGTTCGGGTTGACGGGCGGTTTCGGGCAATGCTTCGGCTTCACGCGTACTCGTGCTAGTGGGGGCCCACGTATTGACCGGAGGGGTCGTGTGGGGCCTGATGACTCCTCTGTTGTGGAGACACCTGGAAAGCGCTCCCCTGGGATGGCGAGCTGCTGGAACGACCGCCGGACGCCGGGTGGCCCTCGGACGACGCTCGCTGGGAACTCGGCCACGAACCTGAAAGTTCTGTTTGCAGGCGCGCGACTCGGAGAAAACTGCTGCTGCGATCAGCCCCGTCGTCGGAATCCGACGAGATTAGCGCCGTTGGAAAGCTGACTCAGAATAATTCGACGTAGGGGTCTTCAAAAAAAATAATCAGATCTGTATTTCTGATCATGTATTTTACAAGCTTGCTGGAATCTGGCTAGAACTGCAGGGGCAGGTTCTGACTTCTCTGAAGATCGACGTTGACCGGGGAGAAGACCTCTGAATCTGGAAATGATTTCTTCAGAAAAGTTCAAGGTCTCTGAGAGAGGAATCCGGGACTATTTTTGGTTTTTTGATTGGAGAAGAAATGGATTTTCTGGGATTTTTTTACTAGACCTGGGTCGGATCTGGGAAATTGTGGGCAGACTGTTCTTGGGAACTTGGACGGTTTTTGTAAAATACTTGGAGGGTGAACCAAAAATTAAGAAAATTCCTGGTGGTAGAGGGATGTGGACAGAGCTCCCAGTAAATTTGGACGACCCAACAAAAATCAAAAGATAGTTCGAATGGGGTAGACTCAGAGCTGATGAACAGTTAACAGAACCAGGACAGATCTGGAACTTGGACTTGGACGAAAATCAAAAAATAGCTAAAGGATGAATTTTGATGTGATTTTTTTTGTGGGGATAAGGGTTCTAGAGGGGAACCAACCCTGAAAGTTTGAGCTTCAGAAGATGAAGGGAGTGATAGCAGAAATTCGGAGAAGAGGAACCTGTCCTCAGTGGACAGAACCACCGAAACCATTGGCAACGACGCGTCGGCGGCGAGACGATGGCGGCGGCGATCACCGGAGTTGCTTCAGATGCTGGAGGGGATCAAGGGGGAAGGGATTACACTCTAGAAAGGGGAGAGGGGGTGGAGGAACCAGGGAGAGAGAGGGGAGGGGCGCAAATCTCACTTGGGGGCAAATGCCTTTTTTTCCTTTCATTAATTTCATTCAATATGAAAAATACAACCTTATATAGGATGCCAACCAAACTCAACCTCAACCCTTGGATCTAGGGGTTTGGATTGAAGGGCTGGGATACAATGTGAATCACACATTTAATACATTAGTTTAATCTAATTTGACCATGCTTATTCAACCTTGGACTAAAGCTATTCAAACACCACCTAACAAGCCTAATAAGGCCAAAAGAGGGGGCGCCCCATTCATGGGCCTCTTCTTGGGCCAAGTGTGGTTAAAGGCCATGTAACCAGCCCACCAACCATGCTAGACCCTTCCAACTTAGTTGGCCCATGAAGGAGTGTAACCCAATTTGGGCCTTAAGTGCATTAATGACCCATTAACAACCTAATGACCCAATATGGCATAAACTCCCTAATGGACTCTACTAATGGCAACCTAGCCTTGGACTTGACATAACAAATGGCCCATTGGCTTGATATAAGCCTTACAAGGAGCCCAAAAGAAAGAAAATACACAATTACAATCTCATACAAGTCATAACTCACAAATACACTTCACCCGTATATGGAAATCGCCTTTGATGCCCCATCACTTTTCCTTCCTTCCCTGGGCTTTCATTTGCATAGCAGCACATACAGGCAAACGCACACACCTCTATGGTTTTATAGCACTGCGCAAACCTCCACCTTTTCATTTTCTTCTGTCGTGCCTTACACGTAACAAGAAAATGGAGCACGATGTCTACATCCTTCTTGCCACCAACCAAAGAAGCCACACAATTCAAAGGAGCATCTAGATGGTGTTTGTCTTCTTGTGCCCCTCTTTAGGTTTCTTCCCTCCAGGAGAAAGCATCGTCATCAATAATTGCATAAGGTTAAGACTAACCTTAATTATGTGGGTTACCCACCATGGGCTGAAATAATTGAGCCATGGGCCCCAACACCCTCCGTAGTTCGACTCTAGTTGGTATGCAGACTCCGATGCGATGCATCACATGACCCCGGATATCGCGGCTCTGACCAGGTTCTTGTTGGCAACGGTTACAACCTATGGTTTGCTTCTTCGGCCATCTCCCTTCAATATTCATGCATTCTCGGATGCTGATTGGGCCGGCTGCCCTGACGACCGTCGATCTACCAGTGATCTTTCAATTTTCCTTGGTTCAAACCTTCTCACCTAGAGTGCTCGCAAGCAAAACACTATAGCTAGGTCTAGCACGGAGGCTGAACTACGTGATGTCACCACCGCCACCACTGAGTTGATTTGGACATGCCAACTGTTGGGAGAACTTGGTATTGCACCTCTTGTTCCTGTGATATGGTGCGAAAACATCGGTACCTTATATCTTGTTGTCAACCCGGCCTTCATATTGAAGATACCCCACGCTGCTGCTGCTTCCGTCGAGCTCCCTAATCCGGCCTTGACCTGCCACCCTCTGGGTGATGGTTCGCTGCCCAATCCCGCTACTGTCCCTGGCGATTCTGATGGTTCGACTGTTGAGCGGGACCTGGAGTTCGAGGACCCTCCCTTCTAACCCGCTCGTAGGAGGAACAGAAGATCCGGGCGCAAGCCCCACGCCCCCAAGTTTTTCCATTAATGGGTCTTGCTGGCTGTCTCTTCGGTCTGGTTCGGTTGGGTTTGACTCTATTTTAGCCCATCTTTTGTTTTTGGGGGTTTCTCTCAGCGGCTAACTAGGTCTTTTTCCCTTCTTGTATTCGTGGCTCCTTTCGTCTCTATAAGTTTAGGTGTCTTGTGCTTTTCTCCCCTCTCATTTCTCTTATCTACCATTTCCTATTTTAATTAATGAAAACGTTTGTATGGTGGTCGGGGTGGATCTTCCATTCCCTTTCGCAATGAAGGAGTTAACAGGAATTCGCACCTCACCTGGCAAGTATTACCCTTGAATTAAAAAAAAATACTCCGCGTGACAGCTCCGCTCAACCAGACTTCGTGGGTGTTATGCCGTTCCGCCTTCACGTCGGCACGTCAGACTCCGTCTCATGTGCTCTATTTTCACGGTCAACTATAATTGCTCGTGGACCTTGCTGCGTTAAACTGTCACACGGAGTATCTATCACACGGAGTATCTTCAATACTTCAAAGCCCGCACCAAACATGTCAAGGTCAATTTCCATTTTGTTCAGCAGCAGGTGCTCCATCGCGCGCCGTCTTCTTGTGCGCTATGTGTCAACTCGAGATCAGCTGGGAGACGTTTTCACGAAGGCCCTATCCTCTCCTCGGTTCGTGCTTTAGAGAGACAAACTCAACGTCGTTGCCGGCGTTGATCTTGAGGGGGCGTGTAAAGCGTAACAGAAATACAGAACACAGCAAGCGCAACCCACAGATGCACATATATAGCTGTAAACGATATGCATAGCTGTCCAGGACGTACATCTCAAATCGTGTGAATCGTGTGAGCTATCGAAGCTATCCTTCCTTTCTTCCCTTCTTACTCTTATTCAATCTTTCCATCTTGTATAGTTACTGCATGCCTTTTGGCTTATCACCGTGTATCTATTTAATCTATTTAATACTCAAAGAATAACAGGAATCACATACGGGCATTCAACCCAAGAGTGTCTTCTTCCTGCAACTCTCTCTCTCTCGTTCTATTATCTGACAGATCATCATGTCCAATCGAGAAGACAAAAGCATGTGGTGTTCTAAAATGGCCTTTTCTAATTAGTGTATGAAAAAGCCAGTTAACATTCATCCAAATTACATAAATGCAATTAAACATGCATGCAGCTATTAGCGGCAATGAGTAATCATTGGCAGAGGCCGAAGAGGAGCGAAACCCTTGCGTAGAAGGCGATTAACACATGTGAAGTAAACTAGATATCCAATATTAATTAATCTCCATATGATCAGCCTGAATTACTCTTGAAGTACTAGTACGCGCGTCGTATAGTACCTTTCCCTTGTTCTCTTAAATTTATGATGTACGAATAAATAATACAATATATGGTGGACAGGGATAAATTCGTGGCCTAATGTTTTACGCCCCTAAAGTCCACGAAGACCCGTTTGGCATAGTAAGTGACAATCCACCTGAGACCCACTTATGAGGAGATCGAAAGTCAAGGGCTCAAAAAGAGTCATCTAGCCTGGGCTCGGTCGACCATGTCAGGGACTCCCTTAGGCTCCAAAGGAAATCTAATGCGTCACCGACTCGAGATAGTGTATAGCCATCAAGGAAACTCCCTCGGGAACTCTCGGGACCAAAGCGATTCGTAGCAGCTCAATTTTCAAGGAACGGATATCCCTTATCTTAAGGTGGATAGACCCACAGCAAGGACTCGTCTTGGCCTGGAGTTGATCTATCACGGTCGGGCATCAATCCCCTATAACCTAAGGTGAATCTCACGCAAGTGCCTGAGAGCGGAGAAGATAAAAGGGGTAAGGGAAGAGCAAGAATCTTGCAATGGTGAGAATACGTACCGACGACGTAACACCTCCGCCTAACGGCCTTCCCGAGATTCCTACGAAGTCAAAGATGGAGTCAGTGACTATTTAATCCTATAGATCTCCTTCGAAAAGAAGAGTCATAATCCTAGCCCCTCAACTGGTGAAGAGCAATCTCGTACCATCAATTTCTCTTATTTCCCTGCATCCTGCTCTTGCCCACTCTGACTTAAGTATCGGAGATCTTACCTTGGGATCACAATCCCAGCCTCTCCTAATCTTTTGTCTTCCCTTTTGTCGAATCTTCTCTTGTGCTGACTTGGAACAGTTCTTCTAAGGACATCATCCCCCTAGATCTGACAATCTGCAATTAGTACGAGATCATGCCTCTTCATGTGGTACTAATTTTTTACCACTATATATTGATTTTTATCACATCTTTCTCTCATCAAACTTAAGTCGTTCAATTCATGATTGAAGGCCAACCTGATCATCAGAGTGATAAAATGGTGGCATCATGTGATTGTTGTACACTAATTATTATTCACACTAATTATTATTATTTTTTCTTCCAAACTATCTATCTATCTAATCTATGCCATCCCCACGTACTTCATGTGAAGGGAATTTTGAAAAGGCACCTTGACGTGGATGCGTTTGCAGTGATCATCTCTTAATTATTAACCAGGGTACGTCTTGGACGTTTTTGGATTATTTTTTTTTTCTGTGAAGTGGATGTGCCATTATATTTCGACAACTAGATCAAGAGGTATAGAGTACGTACGGCCTCATGCAAGCACTTGTTCAATTCAAACAAACAAGAGAAGGGAAGAAAGAAAAATTACGAAGCTCATGAGGTGACCCTTGAAAAAAGACACAAAAGAGATACTTTGGTCATATAATTAATGAGTTTTTGTTAATCAAAAAATAGAAGTTTGAGAAGAACGACAAATTAATTGATTCCTATGGTCCCCCGACGATCAATGTCACACATGCATGTGACGAAGTCAACTGGGACCTGGAGAAATTCCTCAGTATGTACGTAGCACCTACATCATTCCCACTTTTCCCAGTAAATGGAATGAGTGAGCAATGCTCCAATCAATTAAGAACAGGCTACATCGGCGAGGGCTGTACTCAATCGAAAAGTAGAAGCCATTGATCGGCCCGGCCCGGCCCAGCCCAGCTAATTATAAACGGGTTTCTACGCTACGGCTTGGGCTTGGGCATCAAAAGCGAGCCCATTGTGATCATCAGCTTGGACATTGGACAAGCTTAGGCCCAAAAGGTGAAGTCCTAGAAAGTACAGTAGTAAAATACACTAAATTATAATTAGGTGCATATATCCCTCTCGATGCTTGGATCCGAATGTAAGGGATGATATATATTACTCTTATCCAAGGCCATGCGGGTGTGATCATGTATGAGAGTTCCCAGCAAATTAAGCTGCCCTGCACCTCCCCTCCTCTTCCAGTTGCCAATTCCATCGAGCGCGCGCACACACACACACACACACATGGTCATGCGGGTGTGATCATGCACGAGAGTTCCCAGCAAATCAAGCTGCCCTGCATCTCCCCTCCTCTTCCAGTTGCCAATTCCATTGAGCGCGCGCGCACACAGACAGAGAGAGAGAGAGTACTGCCCGGTGCATGCCGCCCACTCCCATCCATCTCCCCTCACACACACAACATGCCGCCCACTCCCATCCATCTCCCCTTCCTACGTACAAAGGGCTCACTACTATATATACTCGGGTGAATTTATCTGGGAAGGTGGTTCACATGTGCATATATACATATATAAAGAGAGAGAGAGGGAGAGAGGGGGGGAAATGTTCCGTTGGAGCCGGCGTCTGGACCCTTGGCCCCATGCGATCATCTCCCCATGTGATGGGGGGTCCAGACGCTGGTCCCATAACAAATTACCATGGGTCGGCCCCATTGAAACATCTCCTATATATATATATATATATGTGTGTGTGTGCGCGCGCACGCGTGTGTGCATATGTGTGTGTGTTCTGTCGACCCGGACATTATATAATCTCAACCAAGGGGTGGCATGCAATTCAGGTTGCCGATGTTTTGCCCAGCTGGAAAATTGATGATATAATAACATGATCTTGCTAATTATGCACCTGTATGATTAATATATACAAACTTTAAAACATCAAGAATATTGTCCGTCCAACTTACAACAGAACTAATCACAACTGGACCAAACGTTCGTACGCCGATCCATTCCTGAGAATGTTGTATCCCTTTGTCCTTTACAATACCTGTGACAGGCTTGCCGGGCTGTCTGTTTCCAGGTGTTCGGTAATTAAGTTGGCATCTTTCTCTCATGAGTACGTACGGACGTGTTGGGCAAGATATCCTTCTCAAGAAGGTGGCACTAAATATTTCACCCCAGCACATGGCAGCATTGCCCGGCACTGGTCCGACAGCCAACATGTGGCCTCCTCGTCATAATTCGGCCCCATCACCATCATCGATCATCCATGGTGGCAGAGCTTCTGTATATATACGAGCACGACCTCTCCGTCGATCATGTGTCCCGAATCCTTAATCTCCCATTAATCAAATTCTACGGGTGAAAATATGGAAAAGGACAATATGGGTGATCTTCTGATGTATGGAGAGATTTACCTTTCTTTGCACATGCCAAGATAGATATATATGTCTCTGTTGAGGATACTGGAATCCAAGGCTGCTTCCAGTACGGTGACAATGTCATGGGCCTCACCCTGAGAGCATATAAGTACATATATACCTATATTATAGGTTTTTTTCTCAAATAAATCACGGTTAAACATCTATTTGTAAATATATCATCTCTGGATTTGTATTAACAAAAATATTCTTAACTTCGTCAAAATAGTGTAGAAAGACCGTCGCCATAACCCCCTGTTATCCTTCGTGAATCTAACTCTAGTCGAGTTTAACTACACTTGACAAAAGATAATAATACCCGTGGTTTGAAAAAAAGACCGATCTCCCTCATCTCTCTCTTATCTCTAACTCGGGCAAGAGAGAGGTGAGAGAGAGAGAGAGGTCGAAGGAGGTTTTACCCCTCCCCTCCCCTCATCCATGACCCATTCTTCACCTCCACCTCGTACCTCAACTTCTGTTGTTGTTCCTACTGCTGCTGCTGCTCATGCCAGCACCAGAGGGGAAGCCTTGAGAGCAAGAAGAGGACCTGGGAGGTGAGCTTGCAGCATGCCGACGACAGGAGACTGGAGAACAAGAAGAAGAATGACAAGGGAGATTCTCGAGGAGACAGCAAGAGGGGATGATATTACTATTATCCTAGGTCATCCCTTTTGTGTCACTAGCTAGAGTGCCCCGTCGTCGGTGGGTTCCCAGGGAGACAACCGGGGGGAGGGGTGCTCACTGTGAGGGGGGGTGTTGGCACTCAAAATATAATCCTTCGGCGATCAAGCCGCAAAGACGAATGATACGGCCCACTGAAGCACAGAAGCCGATGAAGATCAGCTTACTAAAGGCTCCTCAAGCTGCCAGAGCCCCGAGCCACCTTGAAGTGAACACCGAGGACTTCACCTCAGGAGAGTCAGGATGAATCCACAACCAACCGGCAGCGCGATCAAGCCTGTCCAATGATCCGGCATCGACCTCGACGTGCCGCTACCTTGCATCCGTCGCCCGACCAAGGACGACGGCATACCCAATGACTCTCCTAAAGAGGAAGAACGTCCTCGGCCATCCACGACAAGGGGCCGAAGGTTCTGTCAGCAGAAGGTCCCGATCACCCGACACGGGTTCGGCTTCTCGCCATATAGTGGGCCTGTTAGTGGCCGATTGATCGCCATTCAAGGCGGAATTATCCAGGATGCAACACCATCCCGCAAGGAAGCTGCGAGCACGAGTCCGTCTCAACCAGAAGCACAAATCACAGTGCCGAAGGCTGTACGAGCAGGACACCCGTGTGCTCGGGCCAGACACACGCGAAGTTCTGATTAAGGCCTTTCGTCATATCAAGAGCTTTGTCGACACCCCGTCAAGGTTTTCCAAGGGCCAAGGCGAGAGGAACAGTCAACGGGAGTCTCCGAAATCATCTCCGGACCCATCGCCCGAGCCGCGCCGAGCAAACAAGTTAAAACGGCGTGTGAAGGGATGTCGGCGCCTCTTAATACGGCGCCATCAAAACCGGCGCGCCAATTCCGATCGGGGATGTGTTCCCCGCCGCCATCAAATCCGGCGCGCCCCTTCCCGGGCGCCGGATTAACAAAAGGCAATATAGCCTGCCTTCGAAAAAAGAAGAAAGAAGAGAACACACGGAAAAGAAGAGAAATCAGAAACGAAAAGGAGAAAAAAAGACAGAAGAGAGTCAATCCGAGGAGAGAGTTCTGTTCGTCCGAGAGATGAGCTTGAGGGAGAAGTAGGGTTTTCTACCGAGGGTTCTCACCGTCGCCTTCCTCGCCTGTTCCTTTGAATACCTCCGGAGCCGGAGAAGAGAAGCCGGGGGATCCGATACTCTGTTCTGAAGAAAGGGTTTAGGTGGGTTCCCGTGTTTTCTCCCGGTCGATCCCCTTTCTTCTTCTTTGGTTTTCTTCCCCTGATACAATGTAAGTGAGAGAGGGGAGGGGCGATGATACGAGCCTGACCTCCCCTCCCTCACCATTACCTCTGCCCCTTCTCTTCGTCTGTAATGAGCTTCCCCTATTAATGTAAACGGCGGCCGAGCGACAACGCCGGCGCCGGAATATACATGCTGTGCATATGTATCTGTGTCGTTCATGGGATGAATGAAATGCTATTGTGGCTGATGCCGTATCTCTCTTTTATGCCCTCTCTAATCCCTTCTCGAATGTGCATCTAATGATTTCCCGGCATACGTACTCCCGTATAATCGATTTCTCCGATGCTGGATATGCCCTCGGGCTACATGAATCATTCTCCCCCCTCCCCGGGGTTTTCTCTTTTGATCCTAATGTAATGGCCGGGCTCTGCACCGTATATGCCATGGGTTCTGTGATCGGAGATGCACTTGTGTGCGTATCTCTGTCCATCTCCGCCTAGGGAGCGAACCCTTCACCGCCCCTGTGCTTTTCTTCATAGGCCAGATGGGTGGGGAAGATCGCTTCAATCGTTCTTTTTCATTCAGCGGCGAGCCCCTGTTGGTTTGTTTCCGAATATGATATATATACACAAATATCCATTCCCCGGGCCTCTGTGCTAATCACATAGCATGCTGGTATTAACTTGCTTAGCCCGCGGGTTTCGCCGTTCTAATATGTTTCTAGTAATTCGTTTGTCCACTTGTCGTCGTCAAACAATGTCTTGCGCCGCTCTCTTCGCTCCGCTCATACCTTAACGGGAGTATGCTTTGTAGCCTCACTCCAGTATCCGGGGAGGGGGACACTCCCCCAATCTTCTACATCAGCCACTCGGCCGACAGAGGGCTCGTCCATTGATGACGAATGTCCCTACTGACCATTGAGTGCACAGCAACGGGGCTAAGCCCTACAGTTCAAATCCAAGGTCCTTAATGGACTTTGTGGTGGCCGTGGGTTGTGTTCCCCTTGTAGGCTAGTCCTCGGGGTTTCCTTCCCTCCATCGGTCGTCCCGATTCGAGTGATGTGGTGACTCGGGTCACATGCCCCTCGTAGGCTAGCCCTCGGGGTTTTCGCTCCCATAATGAGTCACCTCATTCGCTCACTGTCGCCCACGGATTCGGTGCCCCTAGCAGGCTAGGCCTCGGGGTTTTCCTTTTCGTTCGAGTTTGCCGGCCGCCGTTGTACCACCCGGCTTTCAGGGGTTGCTCCGCTACGTGAGTACTCCCCGCTTCTCCCCAATAATCCTCCGGGATGGGGAGATGCTGCTGAAATTCCGGCTCGAACGAGTCCTACTCGGAACAATCGCCGCGCTCGAGTGTGAACCTCGCGCGAGCCCGTGACTCGGCTCCCGAATGCCCCGGGGTCGATCCTTTGAATAAATAACTTAAATAAACTCCCAAAGTTTTCCAAAGTATCTTAATAAACCCAAGAAAAAAAGAACAAAACCTCGGTTTCCGCAAGATTGGCTAAGCCGGCACCGTTTATATACGGCGCGCCTTAAAATGACGCGCCTTAAAACGGCGCGCCCTCCCTAGCGCGCCTCTTCCCGGCGCGCCCCTTCCCGGCGCGCCTCTTCCCGACGCACCCCAATCGGGCCACGCCGTTGTAAAACTCTTCGTTTACCTACGGTTTCCACGCCGTTTTAAGTCATTTACCTACGGTTTCCACGCCGTTTTAAGTCTTTTACCTACGTGCTCCGACGCCGTTTCTGATCGTTACGCCGCCTAATCCCTGGCTCGCCCCCGAGCGACCCTCGCTTCCCGCGGTCAAAATTAATCAACCCTAATTAGGAATAAATTGAATAAGAGGAGGGCCTTTCGAGTCCAAATCTTTTTGTTATCATGTTTTCACCATTATGTCTGTCATCACTCTGCTCTTACTATCATGCTTGTGCCATCTTTTCCCCCGTTGGCGGGGCTTAATAAACATGTGACTGAGTTCTGCTTATCTTCATAATTCTGTCATCATGCTTAGCATGGTCATCGTCGTCATGCATGCGTGTTTGCATCGGCCCTCGGGTATATCAAATGGCGCTGACGGAAGGTCGGGTTACGCCCGATCGGAAGTCTCCGCTATGCGCGATGGTGGTCTTCGGACCTACGTCCTCCGCCACGCACCAGGGGTCTCCAATTCAATAAACCATGCCTCTCCTGCATGACAGATAGATGCATCTTGCATGATTCCATCATGTTTGTAGTGTCGCATCCTTTATTCCGGCCTCGACAGCCCACTATCTCGGCAATTAATCAAAGGTGTTCCCTCCTCGTGGGGGATGTAATTAACGACATAGCCTTTATGGTATGGCGGACTGCTGGTCCCGACCGAACCTCACATTCGTCTGACCAAGTCAGAACGAGCGCACGATAAATTTGTCACGTATGTGACTGGCACGCCCGTGCAGTCAATCAGTCAGTTAACTACCAGTTAGTTAATTGGTTGATCGACGCGTGAAATAAGAGCTATATACCCGATAACCTGAGGGGAACGAAAAGGCCCGCAAACAAGTCTGGCACGCCCGGTGGGACTGGTGTCACATTTCATCTCTTTGCTGGGGATATCTGGGCTTCAAGGCCCTCTCAAAGGCTACTGATCCTTGGCTTGTTTGTCTTTACAGGCGAACGATGGCATCAAATGGATTAACTGGCGTCGGCTTCGGTCCTTCGATCGTTGCTGGGCACGCACAAGGGTACCTGGCGGTGCCCATGGAGTTCGGCAGCTTCCCTGCCGCTATTGGCTTCCCCAACTTCCTGGGGTTAGCCTTTGTCGATATGCTGGAGATTGAAGCCCCGGAACCCGTCAAGGAAGCTGGGGAGAAAATGGAGCCTCTGAAGGCTCCTTACTGCAACGACTCATCCAAGAGTCTGGCCCCGGCCGCTAGCTGTTTGGTACACCACGTCATACGTGGAGCCCACCCCAATACTATCAACAAACACCCTGGAGGACGTCAGCGTCGCCAGGCCCACAGAAGTGTTGCTGTGATTACCGAAACTCTATCTCAGTCCGGGAAATCTATGATGGTTGGCGGCATGCGCATCTTCCTCAACGGACGCAATGCACAGGTGGCCCCAGACTGAGTCATCCCCGCCATCCCTGTCCACAATACATACCAGGCCCTCACTGGAAGGAGGGCAGAAAGAGAAGAAACCGGCCACTATGGCCAAGGAAGCTCGGCCCCCAGGCTGAGGAAGTTCAAACAGGTGTGGGTTCCCAAGCGGACCCAACCTGCCCGCCAGCTGACACCCATCCACCGCCATCATCTGTATGACGGGGCGGAAGAGAAAAGAGAAAGGGGCTTGCCCCCGAAGAAGGAAGAAGAAGTGGTTGCGGACCCTCCGCGCCGCAAAAGTTTCCGGGCTGCTGCCCGTCAAGCCAACGTCCCAACCACGGGACGAAGATTCCAACAACCTGCCGACAGAGCTCGACTGGCTTATATCCCTCCCACGGGAGGTCGACAACTATCCCCCGTGTTACATCAAGAGCGGGGTCAAGAAGAGATGACCTGTCTGGTCAGAAACTATTTTCGAGGGTTAGGCAACCCCTCGCTTGGTCAACAGCGACTGATGCAAGCAGTCGCTGATGAAGATTACTGCCCATCAATGGCAGATGAAGAAGCTATGGGAGAAAGAATGATGGCGTCGTCAGTCGACGACAATGGATATGATAACGGCTTCGAGATCGAAGCCGATGAAGCTGTCCCCGAGCGGGAAGAAAGAAGAAGAGTTTCTGTGTTTGAAAGGCTGACCTTCCCGCATCAAGCTAAAAGGAGGGTCCATCGACAAAGGAAAAGGATGCAGGTCTTCGCCTGCAACATGGCTGGTATATCCAGCCGATATGGGGAGCTTCCCGAAGACCCTCGAGAATTGGCTCAGTTGGCCGCACGGCCGGGGCCGAGTACTCGCAGAACAGAAGCAGCGAGGGAACTTTCTGATGATGACTAAAGGGAAACAGCCCCAGGTCTACCACCAGTGGGATGACAAGGCCCCCGTCCTGACAGCTAATGTGGTGACGGCAGAGGAAGAGGACGACGTCCCCCTCGACATCCTACCCGAGGGTACGTCCAGGGAGACAGCAGAAGTTACCTCCGCTACAACCACTATAGACCCATCAGTCTTGATGCTACTGCAGCAATATCGGCAAGAGATAGACTTGCTGAAGAAGCAGCTGATGGAGAAAACTGAACAATCCTCAGCTTCCAAGCCACCCGAAGTCCAGGGTGAATCATCTCGGGGAGCAGTCCGTCGTGACGGCCCTCCACCACTCTACACACTGCCCCAGTCGTCAGAGCCAAGCATGGCGACAATGCAACAACGGCCACCACAGCTCCAGCCGCTGCTACCTCCGGTGCTCCCTCAAGCGCACCAGACACCTCCGCTGCTACGTCCTCCACAGGCGACCACCCTGGTCACCCCGTACCTGCAGCCAGCGCACTTCTATCCGGAGTCAGTTGACCCCACGGTCATGAACCTGATGATGGTGGAAAGGATGATCGAGCTGAAGCTCGCAGAGAAAAGTGAAGGCGACTATGTTGCATTTGATGCCTATCGGGTGCCCTACCCGCAACACCACGCGGCTAAACGACTTCCCCCGGGGGTCAACAAGCCGCCTAAGTTCGACAAATTTAACGGGAAGGGGTCCCCGAAGGAGCACATTGCATATTACATGACCGTCATGGGTGATCTGGCCACCGACGAGTCATATTTGTTGAAGTTCTTCGGGTCCTCGCTGACGGGGCTCGCATTTGAATGGTACTCTAGCCTCTCAGCCGGGTCGATCAATGACTGGTCGGATATGCAGAGAAAGTTCAGAGAAAGGTTCCATGTCACAGAGAGGGAGGTCACAGTGGCCGAACTCTATTCAACAAGGCAGAGGGCCGATGAGACAGCCCTCGATTATATTAAGAGGTGGAGAAACCTCGGAATGAGGTGCAAGCGGCCCCCGCATCAGGAGGACGCTGTGCAAATATGCAAACAGAATCTCAGAAGGGATGTTCTAGAGAGAATGATCGGAATGGAAATACGGTCGTTCGACCGACTAAATAATGTCGTGGCCGAAGTGGAAGCTTTCCTGGCCAGACCTACCCCTACATCTGCTGCCAGCATGACCCAGAAGGGCAAGGCAGTGGACCGGCGCTCCTCGCCCAAAGAAGCAAACGCTCTTGACATAAAGGCGTTTGAACAACAAAAAGGTGAAGGCAAGAAGGGAGTTACCCCGCAGCCTGCAGAAGCCCCAGACAGCAAAGAAGGTCCTTCGCTGAGGGACAAAATGAAGAAGGCCTATTCCTTTCCAAAAGACAAGACCCGAGTCCTGTTCGACTAGGTAACAGAATACAGCATGGTCACCCTGTCTGAGCCGAGAAGACCGGAGGACCTGAAAAGAAAAGACAGTCCAAGATTCTGCCCCTACCACCAGATGTTGGGACATCCAATCGAAGATTGCTATGTTTTCAAAGACATCATCGAAGGGATGGTGAAGAAGAATGAAATTGAGCTAGGAGAGTACAAAGTGGACCCTCCTCAGCCACATGAAGCCCCTCGGAGGAGGGCAGCGGTCAACATGATCTCCCTCTACCAGGCATTGCTCGAGGAGATCTCTGAAGCAAGTACGCGGGGATGGCAGCAGGCCCCTGTAAAGCACAAAAAGAAGAGGGCACCCCGCCCGAAAGAGGGGGCACATATCCATGGTGTTACACCCCGGCCTGCTCCGCCAGTGGCAGCACCCGCATGGGTCACTCCACCTATAGCTATCAGGATACATACACATAATCGGAGAAGACAAACTCCGCTACTAGTGATTAAGGAAACCAATCCTGGGGTCCTTCGACTGCAAAACCTCATTGAAGGGCTAGATGAATATGTCCAGCTCGAACTGAAACCTCTACTGGTGCCGGACCACCTCTCGTGGAAAGAATTAGAGCAGCTCTCACTTGAACAAAAGGAGGAAGCTGAAGAGAGGCCCGATAGAGAGGGCAGTCTATTCTGGGGGCACCCGCCCGCAGAAGCGAAAAAGAAGAAGAAGCAAAAGAAGAAGAAAAGAAAAGCCGTTGGGGCCAATAAAATACAGGTTGTCTCCTATAATACCCTATCAGCGCTCTTCAACCTACTCGGAGAGGAGGAAGAAGAGGAAATTTGCTTCACACCCCATGCTGGGGGAGGCAAGGCCGAGGCCGCAACTGCTGCACATGCCACCCGGTCAGGCCGAAAATGGGAGCGCCAGCCGCCACCCAACCACAACATCATGTTCAGAGGGGAGCAACCCTACAAGACACCTCCGCCAGAGGTCAAGGGAGTTCAAATCCCTCCTCCGTCAGGCCTATACAACAAAAGTGGGGGCAAGGGGGTCCCTTCATTTATTGAATTTATGAAGATGTCTAAGGGGAAACAGCCTTGCCAGGAGGCTAACCCTACACCCGGGACCATTCACCCGCAGCTCGCACAATCTACTGAAGATGCAAATGCAGATGGAGCTTGCCCTACAGCAACTAACAAAGAAGACCCAGAAGTCGGTACCAGCCAGAAGGGCGCCGAATCTGAGGAAGATGAGGCAGGTCCGTCAGGACCCGCAAATCGAAACCTCCCCAAGCCCAGATGGGCTAAAGAGATGAAGCTCTCCAATGTCCGAGCCGGGAGCCGAATAATGAAGCTACTCAAGAAGCTCCCTGCTCGATTTACAATCTGGGAGATCCTTTCTTTGAGTGAAGAAACCCGACAGGCAATTATTACTGCTCTATAAACGCCTGCTCATTTCGAAACCTGCATAGCTGAAGCCATACCGGAAGCCAGTATGACCTTCTCCCCAGAAGACATGCTGTTACCTACCGCCAGCCACAACAGGCCGCTGTATATGAAGGGGCACCTGAATGGAAGGGAGCTGAACATGATTCTGGTTGATCTTGGTGCAGCAGTCAACATCCTGCCATATAGAATATATGAGAGGCACCACTTTAACGTGCATCTCAAAAAAGTCGGGGATATGCGTATCGCTGGCTTCAATCAAAAATGTGAAGTGTCAATGGGAGTGGCAGAGTTCACACTGACCATGGCAGATTTTACTACAACAGTGCAGTTCCATGTCATTGACTCCCGCACCTCTTACAAGGCGCTGCTGGGCCGCCCATGGCTGCATGAAAATATGGTGGTGCCCTCCACGCTCCACCAATGTATCAAATACAGCCTCCAGGGGAAGGAGGAGAGGATATTTGCTGACCTCCACCCATTCGAGGTGTTTGAATGTCACTTGGCGGACGCCAACTTATATACGGGGCCTCCCCGAAAGATTTATGAAGCTAAGACCCCTGTGGGGGCATCTAAGAATAGATCCGGCGACAGTTGGTACCCACCACCGCCACACGGATATGTCAAGCCAAAGGTGGTCTCCAACATCGCAGCTTCAGGGGATGTCGGCAGAGTAACACCCCCAGCATTCTACCCCGAAGCTAATGAAGTGCAGGTCAATCGACAGCACGATTACATCGGAGTCCCGACCGGCCTCATCAAGCCAGTCCTCAGGATGACCCCACTGTCGAACCTTTCAAGACTTGGGAGGTGACACAGGAAGATGGACCCAACAGCTTGTTCTATACAGCGGAGGAGCATCCTACTCGGGAAGACACAGACTACAGCCTCCCCGAAGATCTAAGCAACCCACCGGTTCCCATCCAGGGTCTGGCATTTACAATTGATCGAATGGCCAGGATGTTTCAGAAGCAACACATTCCCTCCGATCAGTCTCAAAAGCACAAGGAAGCTTTCCAGCAGATGTGGTATCCCGCAAATCTGGACAAGGAAATGAGACGTGTCTCTCAACATCCGGGGTTGGGTTTCACCCTGGAAGAATATTATTACAGTGGGCGATACGAGGTGGACACCATCTCCACCTTCTATCCTGCTGAAGATAGCCTGCTGGGGGGCAGCTTTTGATGAATACCCTGCGGAAGCTGAACATATTGAACTGGCTCAATCCGGAAATCAAGAAATAGAGGCCTCAGCCCCCTGCCGATGCTGGGAGCAGGTCTACCCTGAAGAAGTGGCCCTTCAAGCCAAATTTGACACGGCTAGCAGCAGTGAAGCCGAAGATATTGAGGAAACAGGAGTTTCTCCCTCCAACGGAGTCCTACTGATGATAACTTCAACATCCCTTCTCCCAATCGGGGAAGCCTCGATTGACTCCGATCAAGGGGAACCAGCCACCAAAAAGGGAAAAGCCGCTTCTACAGAAGATACGACTGCCTCAGAAGGCGAGACCTCCTCAACTTCTGCTACAAAATCAGGGTGCTATCCAAGCCCGGCAATAAACAGCTACCAGCCCGTCATGGCTGCAACCTTATCTACAAACACTGAAGCTGCTCTCTCGCCCTTGGAAGCTGCGACGGCAGAGGATTTGCTAAAAGAACAATCTACGCAGCCGCTGGCGCCAGAAATAGAGAAAATTCAAGAAACTCTGGTGGTGTCCGACGAGGAGATCGAAGTACTCGACCCTCAAGATGGTATTCCAGACTTCGTTAACCTCCAACTGGCACCTCCGGAGATAGAAGACGGAGGCCAAGTCACAGTCGATGAACTAATAGAAGTCAACTTGGGAAATGAGAAGGACCCTAGGCCTACCTTCCTCAGCGCCCAACTATCCTCAGAAGAACGGGAGCTGTACATCCAGCTGCTACTAGAGTACCGGGATTGCTTCGCCTGGACTTACAAAGAAATGCCGGGTCTGAGCCCCGCTGTCTCACAACATGAGCTGGCAATCAGCCCTGAGGCCGAGCTGGTGAAGCAACCACCGCGGCGCATGAGGCCAGAACTCATCACCCAAATTTGTGCTGAGGTCGACAAGCTCATTGACGTGGGATTTGTTGAAGAAAATCAGTACACTACATGGCTGGCGAATATCATCCCCGTAAAGAAGAAGAATGGACAGATCTGGATATGTGTCGACTTTCGAGATCTAAACAAAGCATGTCCTAAAGATGACTTTCCGGTGCCAATAACCGAAGTCATGATAGATGCTACAACCGGCCATGAGGCCCTGTCATTCATGGACGGGTCGTCCGGTTACAATCAGATTTGGATTGCGGAGCATGACCGGGTCCATACTGCTTTCCGAACCCCTAAAGGCATTTATCATTATAAGAGGATGTCGTTCGGACTAAAGAATGCTGGCGCAACCTATCAGCGCGCAATGACCAAAATCTTTGATGAATTGCTCTACCACAAGGTCGAGTGCTACATAGATGACCTGGTGGTCAAAACCAGAAGAAAGGAAGATCATCTGCAAGACCTCCGGATTGTCTTTCAGAGGCTGAGGCAGCATGAGCTGAAAATGAACCCCATGAAATGTGCGTTCGGAGTATCGAGCGAAAAGTTCTTGGGCTTCATTGTCTGATATCAGGGGATCGAGATAGACCCCGCAAAGATCAAAGTAATTCAGGAGTTACCTCCACCAAGGAATATCTCCGAGCTGAGGTCATTACAGGGCCGCCTGGCTTATATCCGGCGGTTCATCTCCATTTTGTCAGGGCGATGCCAGCCTTCCACAAGTTAATGATGAAAGATGTCCCCTTTTATTGGGATGAAGATTGCCAGACAGCCTTCAACAAGCTGAAAGACTATCTGAAGACTCCTCCAGTGCTGGGCGCACCAGTGAAAGGACGGCCATTGATACTGTATATAGCAGCTACACATAACTCCCTGGGGGCAATGCTGGCCCAGAATAATGAAGAAGGAAAAGAGCAAGCTCTCTATTACCTCAGCCGGAGACTAGTCAGGACCGAGGAAAAATATACCTATATTGAGAAGGTATGTCTAGCACTGGTCTTCGCAGTTAAGAAACTCCGACACTATATGTTGTCGCATGAAATCAGCTTGGTATCCAAAGAGGATCCCCTGAAGTATATCATGTCCCAGCCGGCACTCAAAGGTCGCCTGGGCAAATGGGCGGTAATCCTTATGGAGTTCGACATCTTCTATGTACCGCACAAGGCCATCAAGGGCCAAGCTATTGTAGACTTCTTCGCTGAGCACCCGGTACTCGGGGACTGCCCGTTGGAGCCGGAGCTTCCTGAAGATGAAACCCTGGAAGCCGTTCAGGTGTAGCCCTCCCTATGGCAGCTATATTTTGATGGCGCTTCCAGAATTGACACTTCTGCCACTGGATCAGCCAAAGTCAGGGCAGGAGCAGGCATAGTCTTGAAATCCCCAGAAGGAGAAGTGGTGCACACATCCTGATCCATAAACAAACATTGCACAAATAATGAAGCGGAATATGAAGCCCGGATAATCGGGTTGCAGATCGCTCTGTCTATGGGAAGTCAGATGCTGGAGGCATTCGGAGATTCCCTACTAGTTGTAAAACAGCTGGAGGGAGAGTTTGATGTACGAAAGTAAGAGCTTCTCCCCTATCACCAGCTGGCAACCCGCCTGATGTCAAGATTTTACTTCATCAGCATTAAGCACATCAACCGAGGTCGAAATGCTCAGGCAGACGCCCTCGCTAAGCTGGCCAGTTCATTGGCAGTCCCGCCAGACACAAGCCTGAATATAATAGTGATCAACCGTCGGCAGGTCCCCAGTGTAACAGAAGTCTTAGCCGACGAACAAGAGATCGAGGTGTCAGTCGTCGAAAAGGTTCAGCAGCCCGATTGGCGAGAACATCTCTTGCGATGGTTTCAACACCAGCAACTTCCAAAAGAAAAAGAACAGAGAATGAAGCTCTTGAGAGTCAAGGACTCTTACGAGATGAGGAGCGGAACCCTGTTCCGAATAATGGCAGATGCCCGAAGGAAAGTCCTACTTCGTTGCTTGTCTTCGACAAAGGCAGGACAGGTGATGCAAGAAGTCCATGCGGGATCAGCTGGAGCACACCAGGTTGGCCCAAAGATGAAAATTGAGATAAAGAAATTGGGCTACTATTGGCCCACTGTTGGCACTCAAAATATGATCCTTTGGCAACCAAGCCACGAAGATGAATGATACGGCCCACTGAAACACAGAAGCCGATAAAGATCAACTTATCAAGAGAACCCCTCAAGCTGACGAAGCCCTGAGCCACCTTGAAGGGAACGTCGGGGACTTTACCTCAGGAGAGTCGAAGTGAACCCGCAACCAACCGGCAGCGCGATCAAGCCTGCCCAATGATCCGGCATCGACCTCGTCATGCCGCTACCCCACATCCGTCGCCCGACCAAGGACGACGGTCTACCAAATGACTCTCCTAAGGAGGAAGAATGTCCTCGGCCATCCGCAACAAGGGGCCGAAGGTTCTGTCAGCAGAAGACCCCGATTACCCGGCACGGGTTCGGCTTCTCGCCATAGTGGGCCCGTTAGTGGCCGATTGATCACCGTTCAAGGTGGAATTGCCCAGGATGTAGCATCATCCTGCAAGGAAGCTTCGAGCACGAGTCCGTCTCAGCCAGAAGCACAAATCACAGTGCCGAAGACTGTGTCAGCAGGACACCCGTGTGCTCAGACCAGACACACACGAAGTCTTGTTTAAGGTCGTTCGTCCTATCAAGAGCTTCGTCAACACCCCATCAAGGCCCTTCGATGGCCAGGGCGAGGGGAACAGTCGACGGGAGCTTCCGGAATCATCTCCGGGCCCACCGGACTGACACGCCAAGTGAACAGGTTAAAACGGCACCGTCAAACCGGCACGCCGAGAACAAAAGGGGGTGTTCCCCGGCGCCGTCAATCCGGCGCGCAAAGGCATAATGGGGCCTCTCCCCGGCGCCGTCAACCCGGCACGCCTCTTCCTGGGGCGCCGAATTAACCCCAAGGCTATATATAGCCTGTCGACAAAAGAGAAAAAAAAGGAAGATATCAAGAGGGAGATATCAAAGAGATCGGGGAGAAGAGGCGGAACCAAAAAGAAAGAAAAAAGAGAATTAGAAAGAAAGGGGGGAGGTCCAGGGAAGAGTCGGAGGGGGTTCTTCGATCTGAAGAGTCTTCTGTCCGAGCTCTCGACGGCCCACACCCTGCTCCACCCGAGTCTCCCGGAATCGGAGAAGAAGAGCATTTGTTCCTTATCTCTCGAGGTGGGTTTCCCGTGTTTCATCCGGTGAATCCCTCTGTTCCGCCTTGGGTTTTCTTCCTCTGGCATAATGTAAGTGAAGGAGGGGAGGGGTGATGACATGAGCCTCACCTCCCCTCCCTCACGATGATTCTTTTCCTCTTTTCGTTGTAATGGGTTTCCCCTGTTAACGGAAACGGCGGCCGAGCAACAACGCCGGCGTCGGAATGTATATTCTCTACTTATCTGTCTGTTTTTTTTTATATGAATGAATGGAATGGAATGTGAGTCTCTGGCCGATGCCACGTTTTCTCTTTCTTCCCTGTCGGCTCCCCCTTTTTTCCTTACAGCCGGTGAAACGGTGCCGTGCGATGATGCCGGCGCCGTGGAGGATGAATGCAGAGCACCGTGGGCTTCCTGTGTGAATGACTTCCTTCTTGTTTCGTCTTCCCGACGCTTTATGCCCTTCTATGGTAAGGGCTACATTGATTCCCCTCCCCGGGGGTTTTCTCTTTCGGTCGAATGCTAGGAATCTTCACCGTGTAAGGTGTGTCAATATATGGGTTCCTCCCACTTGTCTGGGCCGCCCTCGTAATACCCTTTCTGTTCTTGACCATGAATAGAGGGAAGTAAGGGCGCCCCTACATTCCAGTTATTATTTTCTGAACATTCCTTGACGAATGTTTCTTCGATTCGTGAATATGCATATGCATGAACGTATGTATATCTACAGGCATTAGTTTTGGCCTGCTGGTTATGCGAAGGATCTCACAGCTCCGTTCTACTATTTCATTAGTGCGGATCGGTAACCCGGGGAGGGGGAACATCCCCCACTGTTCCGTTTTGATAGCACTCTGTCCACCGGGGACCGTCCAGCAGTGACGAATCTCCTATGGATTAATGAGTGAATAGTAAACGGGTTAATCCCGACATCTCAAATCCACAGTCCCTAATGGACTTTGTGGTGGCCGTGAGACGCGTGTGCCCCTCGTAGGCTGGCCCTCGGGGTTCCCTTCTCTAATCGGTCATCCCGACTCGAGTAGTGTGGTGCTTCGGGTCGCGTGCCCCTCGTAAGCTAGCCCTCGGGGTTTTCGCTCCCATATCGAGTCGCCTCACTCACTCACCGTTACCCACGGACTCGGTGCCCCTAGCAGGCTAGCCCTCGGGGTCTTCCTATCCGTTTGGGTCTGCCGGCCGCCGTTGCGCCACCCGGCTTTTAGGGGTTTACTCCACCACGTGAGTACTCCCTGCGTCTCCCCGACGATCCTTTGGGATGGGGAGATGCTGCCGAAATTTCGGCTCGAACGAGTCTAAACTCGGAACAATCGCCGCGCTCGAGTCCGGATCTCGCGCGAGCCCGTGATTTGACCTTTGGATGACTCGGGACCGATTCGATGAATAATCAACTCAATAAATTTTCAAAACCCTCTAAAACCTTTTAATAAATTCATGAATAAACTAACGAGGCTCCTGTTTCCTTGAAATCGGGTTAATTCGGCGCGTTCATGCGCGATAACGCCTTAAAACAGCGCGCCCTTCCCGGCGCGCCCCAGCTCCCCACGCGGTTTTAACAGGCTGCCCCTTTTACCTACGGTTCTGGCGCCGTTTTAAACCTTTTACCTACGTTTCAGGGCGCCGTTTCAAGCGTTTTAGCCCCTGTCTTCGCGAGCACTGCACCGGTTTCGTTCCGAATCGTGTCATCGCATCATTCCAACCCTTCTCCCACTTATGGGATGACTTCCTATGCTAATTACAGAGGGATGCAAGTTCCTCAACCAAATAAACTAAATAAAATTGGCATGTTCGAGCTTGAATCGATACGCCTCGAATCCTTGCCGTTATGCCCTAGTCCACACACTCATATCGCATTAACGCATGCCCGCATGTGTGCATCCTTGGTATATCAAATAACATTGCCAGAAGGTCAGGTTACGCCTGATTGGAGGCTTCGCTACGCGTGAAGGTGGCCTTCGAGCCTAAGTCCTCCGCCGTGTACCAGGGTCCACCCTAATAAATCGTGTGTAGTCAACCGTATCATCCTGCATGATCACTTGCCTGCTCCGTACCCTTTATCCCGGCTTCGACAGCCCGATATCTCGGCAATCAATCAAAGGTGTTCCCTCCTCGTGGGGGATGTAATTAACGCCATAGCCTTTATGGTATGGCAGACTGCTGGTCCCGACCGAACCTCACATTCGCCCGACATGGGTCAGAATGAGCGCACAATAAAATCGTCACTCATGTGACTGGCACGCCCGCGTCATGAATCAGTCAGTTGATTACCAGTTAGTCAAATGGTTGATCGATACGTGAACGAAAAGAAAGGAACGAAAAGGCGAATGAAAGAAAAGGTCGCAAACACCCACTATGTTTGATGATTGCTGCAAGTTTGCCAAAGCTTGTCAGAAGTGTCAAGAACACGCTAATGTGGCAAGGAGACCTCCAGTTCCATTACATCTGACCCTACCAAGCTGGCCGTTTGCTCAGTGGGGCACGGACGTGGTAGGACCCCTACCAGCATCTTTATCAGGGTGCAAATATATCTTAGCCGCTACAGACTACTTCTCCAGATGGGCGGAGGCGGTAGCACTAAGAGATGTAACGGGGGAACTAGTTGCAAGATTCCTCCTCCAGAACATAATATTCCGGTATGGGATACCCAGCCGAATCATCTCTGATAATGGCAGCCATTTCAGAAACCAGAAGGTTTATCGGCTAGCCGACAAATACAAAATTGACTGGAGGACATCGTCCCCCTACAACCCTCAAGCCAATGGACTTGCAGAAGCATTCAACAAGACACTATGCACGTTACTGGCAAAGACTGTCAAGTCTAATAAAAGAGATTGGGAAGAAAGGATGTACGAAGCACTCTGGGCTTATCGTACTATCTACAAGACCCCAACCGGCTGTTTGCCTTTCTCCCTCGTCTATGGGTCAGAGGCTGTGGTGCCAATTGAACTGGAAGTTCCTTCGCTGCGAGTTGCCATCCAGCATGGACTAGTCGACGGTGAACAAACCAATGCAGAAAGAAGATTAGAAGAGCTCGCTGAGCCCGAAGGAAAACGCCTCCGGGCACAACAAAACATCCAACTCTACCAAGCTCGCATGGCCCGTGCTTTTGACAAGCTGGTCAAAGGACGAGAATTCAAGAAAGGAGACTTGGTGATGGTCAAAAGAAGAGAAGTGATGGCCTCCAACCCCAAAGGAAAGTTGGTCGAAAACTGGATCGGACCGTATATCGTCCGCCGAGTATACGAAGGGGGTGCCTACGTCCTGGTAGACCACAAAGGAGTCATCCAGTTCTCTCCCCTCAACGGAAAGCATATAAAGTTGTATCATGCAGCGCAACCGACATTCCCCGAGTGATCGGTCAGAATACCCTTATCTCGGTTCAGTGGCACTCCGCCCTAACCGAGCTACCCTTATCTTGGTCTAGTGGCACTCCGCCCTAGCCAAACTACCCTTATCTTGGTTCGGTGGCACTCCGCCCTAACCGAGCTACCCTTATCTTGGTCTAGTGGCACTCCGCCCTAGCCAAGCTACCATTCCTTGGTCTAGTGGCACTCCGCCCTAGCCAAGCTACCCTTATCTTGGTCTAGTGGCACTCCGCCCGGATCGAGCTACCTTTCCTTGGTCTAGTGGCGCTCTGCCCTAGCCAGACTACCCTCATCTTGGTCTAGTGGCACTCCGCCCTGATCGAGCTACCTTTCCTTGGTTAGTGACACTCCGCCCTAACCGAGCTACCCTTATCTTGGTCTAGTGGCACTCCGCCCTAGCCAAGCTACCATTCCTTGGTCTAGTGGCACTCCGCCCTAGCCAAGCTACCCTTATCTTGGTCTAGAGGCACTCCACCCGGATCGAGCTACCTTTCCTTGGTCTAGTGGCGCTCCGCCCTAGCCAGACTACCCTCATCTTGGTCTAGTGGCACTCCGCCCTGATCGAGCTACCTTTCCTTGGTTAGTGACACTCCGCCCTAGCCGAGCTACCTTTTCCTTGGTCTAGTGGCGCTCCGCCCTAGCCAGGCTACCCTCATCTTGGTCTAGTGGCACTCCGCCCGGATCGAGCTACCTTTCCTTGGTCTAGTGGCGCTCCGCCCTAGCCAGGCTACCCTCATCTTGGTCTAGTGGCACTCCACCCGGATCGAGCTACCTTTCCTTGGTCTAGTGGCGCTCCGCCCTAGCCAGGCTACCCTCATCTTGGTCTAGTGGCACTCCGCCCTGATCGAGCTACCTTTCCTTGGTTAGTGACACTCCGCCCTAGCCGAGCTATCCTTATCTTGGTCTAGTGGCATTCTACCCTGATCAGGCTACCCTCACCTTGGTTTAGTGGCACTACGCCCTAGCCGAGCTACCCTTTATCTTGGTTTAGTGGCTTTCCGCCCTAGCCAAGCTACCCTTATCTTGGTCTAGTGGCACTCCGCCCTAGCCAAGCTACCATTCCTTGGTCTAGTGGCACTCCGCCCTAGCCAAGCTACCCTTATCTTAGTTCGATGGCACTCCGCCCTAACCGAACTATCTTTATCTTGGTCTAGTGGCACTCTGCCCTGATCGAACTACCATTCCTCGATCTAGCGGCACTTCGCCCTAGTCGAGCTACCCTTATCTTGGTTTAGTGGCAGTCTGCCCTAGCCGAGCTACCTTTCTTTGGTCTAGTGGCATTCTGCCCTGATCGAGCTACCTTTCCTTGGCCTAGTGGCACTCCGCCCTGGTCGAGCTCTCAAAAAGATACACCATATTGCCGTTACGGGCTTCATGCTCGAATTGACGAAAGATCATTCCTTTGTGTTAGCATTCAGCCCTTGCTAACGAATATACCGCTCCACTCGGCACAGGGCCCGGTAAGCTGGCCAACAGCCGTCTACTATCAGCCAAAGGTCAGACATCACACTTCGACCTACCACCTTTTATATCAAAAAAATAAATATATATATAAAAGAAAATAAAAATGGGGTTAAAAATAGAGATACCCGGCCGGACTTGTTCCTGTATTAGGACAAGTGCAAAAATGGCTATAACCCAGCTGTGGCGAAAACCCGTAAGGGCGCTACAGGCAAAATCGGGTACCCCGCCACGTGAAAACCCGAGAGGGCGCGTGGGCAAAAACAAGAGGGGGCTGGCTTCGGCGAAAACCCGAAAGGGCGCTTAAGTCAGTAAAGTGGTAATTTTAAAAAAAAGAATTCCTCTTTTGTCCTCCACCTGATGAAACTCCACAAGGGACAATCATCAAAAGTCCCACCGAAAATCCTTTAACAAGCCCACGCCCGACCCTCGTCATCATCGGCGAGGTCGGTCGATCTCTACCCTTAACTTGGACTTTCCGTCCTCGTTAATAACCCTACCTTTGCTTTGGCATGTCACCCATGCTGATGAATAGATCCATGTTCGACCCTCGTCATCATCGGCAAGGTCGGTCGATCTCTACCCCTAACTTGGACCTTCCGTCCTCGTTAATAACCCTATCTTTGCTTCGGCATGTCACCCATGCTGATGAATAGATCCATGCTCGACCCTCGTCATCATCAGTGAGGTCGGTCGATCTCTACCCTTAACTTGGACCTTCCGTCCCTGTTAATAATCATACCCTTGCTTCGGCATGTGACCCATGTTGATGAATAAACCAATGTTCGACCCTCGTCATCATCGGCGAGATCGGTCGATCTCTACCCCCAACTTGGACCTTCCGTCCATGTTGATAATCCTGCCTTTGCTTCGACATTTAACCAATGTTGACGAAGTAAACCCACGCCCAATCCTTGTCATCATCGACAAGGACGGTCGGCATTCTTGCGGTCCAGCTCTGCCGTACTCTGAATTCGAAATCAAAAAAAAGAGAAAGAAAAGAAAAATGGGGTTAAAAATAGAGATATCCCGCCAGACTTGCTCCTACATCAGGACAAGTGTAAAAATGGCTATAACCCAGCAGAGGCGAAAACCTGAAAGGGCGTCGCAGGTAAAATCGGGTACCCCGCCACGTGAAAACCCGAGAGGGCGCGTGGGCAAAAGCAAGAGGGGGCTGGCTTCGGTGAAAACCCGAAAGGGCGCTTAGGTCAGTAATATGAATAAAAAAAAGAAGAAGAAAAAATTATAAATCAATGATGAATAGTGATGATCCGTCCTCCGTCCTGAAGACCCTTCACAGGGTCGACGGGGAGTCTTCATCCGATATCCCACCTATATATATCTATTGTCTACTTTTCGACCCTTGTCACCATCGGCAAGATCGGCCGCTACCCCTATCCGATTTTTGTCATCATCGGCAATACCATCTACCCTTTTCGACCCTTGTCATCATCGGCAAGATCGGTCGCTACCCTATCCGATTTTTGTCATCATCGGCAATACCGTCTACCCTTTTCGACCCTTGTCATCATCGGCAAGATCGGTCGCTACCCTATCCGGTTTTTGTCATCATCGGTAATACCGTCTACCCTTTTCGACCCTTGTCATCATCGGCAAGATCGGTCACTACCCTATCCGGTTTTTGTCATCATCGACAATACCGTCTACCCTTTTCGACCCTTGTCATCATCGGCAAGATCGGTCGCTATCCTATCCGGTTTTTGTCATCATCGGCAATACCGTCTACCCTTTTTGACCCTTGTCATCATCGGCAAGATCGGTCGCTACCCTATCCGGTTTTTGTCATCATCGGTAATACCGTCTACCCTTTTCGACCCTTGTCATCATCGGCAAGATCGGTCGCTACCCTATCCGGTTTTTGTCATCATCGGCAATACCGTCTACCCTTTTCGACCCGTGTCATCATCGGCAAGATCGGTCGCTACCCTTTTCGACCCTTGTCATCATCGGCAAGATCAGTCGCTACCCTTTTCGACCCTTGTCATCATCGGCAAGATCGGTCACTCCCTTCTCGACCCTTGTCATCATCGACAAGATCGGTCGCTACCCTTTTCGACCCTTGTCATCATCGGCAAGATCGGTCGCTACTCTATCGACCCTCGCCACCATCGACGAGCCTGGTCGACTACCCTCTAACCTGGGCCTTCCGCCCTCGTTGATCAACAAAGCATCATTGCGTCGACGTTTAACCCGTGTCGATAGTTATAACGCACTTTTCATCATCATTGGCAAAGTTCGCTAGGCACATCCGCCTACGATACCTGTGTCTTGCCCTGGCAAAGACCCTGCTCCGGGAACGGCTGCGCCGTGGTGGAGCGAACACCTCACCCCTTCTCTGAAGGCATGAGCGCTCTCCTGCGCCATCAGCACGTATCCCCAAATTCGGACGGTCAGCCAGAAGAAAAAAGAAAGGGGAAAAGAAATCACGATTAAGGCAACAAACAGAGATGTTTTCATTAATAAGAGCTGTCAGAATACATTTGTGTCCAGGGCATCCCCCGGGGATACATAAGCTCCGAAAGCAAAAAGGAGCAGAACTCGATGCAAGGAGAAAGGAAAAGTAAGGCTACGGCAAGGGACGCCGGAAGATATCTGCCAACTCCAAGAGGCCTAGTGAGGGGTATTGGGTCAATTCCTGTAATCGGGCCTCGGTGGCTGTCAGCTGCGATAACCTCTCGTCCAGTGAGACGAGTCGTCCTTCGGCCAGATCAGCTTCTTCCATTGTCTGGGCTTCTAGGTGCTCCCCTTCCTGCAGTTCGGTCTCGACCTCAGCAAGTTCAGCGTGCAACTCTTTCATCCACGCTGTGAGGAGCAGCCGGCGTTCTGAGATATTCCCGGCAACATCTCTCAGCTGTCCCACGGTCACCCTCAACGAAGTAGCGACGACGTGGCAATCCGTCCTCTCCCTGAAACAGCAGAGTATGTCGCCTGGCATCGAGCCCTCTTCTTCCGCTTCACCACTATCGAGACTACCGTGGGGAAGTCCTCATATTGTTGCTCCCCACCAAAGAAATATTGAAGCCAAGTGCCCATCCGCACGCGTCTCTTTTCACCATGCTTCCGCGCTTCCCGCGAGTCAAGTGTCAGGCGCAGCAGGGTGCGATATGCCTTCATCAAATACCGATAGGCAAAACCCATGAAATATTTACCTTCGCCATTCGTCTGGTCTTTCAGCTAGTCCGGAAAACAAACTTATTCATACGGCTCCCCATCTATCGGCAAGCCGCTCAGCCGGGAAAGGTTCCAGAGGTCCAGCGAAGTTTCACCCTCTGCAGTATAAAAAGTGTTGTATTCCGGACAGAAGACCTCGATCATCCCGCAGCACAGACCTTGGGAAATCGGATACCTATACCGGGAAGCATATACACTCTGATAAACACCGGCATGAACCAGGATGGGAGCATATTGCCGCAATACAAAATCTGTAAATTCGACGGCGCCCGGTCTGAAGGCGTGAGCATCGGTGGCTTTGAGCTCTCCAAACCACCCCACTGAAATCTGGTGTTTGAATCGGACCGCTAAGCAGTCCAGAAGGAAAGGCTCATCTCGGTACCCCCAATGAAGTGGGGCGAGGAACAAACCATACACGGGCTTCTCCCTGTCGACGCGCCCGACAGTCTCATTCCAGCGGGCTGGTGTATACTGCGGTGCTCTTGTCAGCAACCCGGCCTCTGGAGATAACTCCTGCACTCCAAGCACGGCCCCCCATTTCCTGGGCTCGCCTGGGATATATATAGGCATACCGTGAGTAACTGACTCAGTCAGACTGTCTCTCTCTGCCAATAGAGCTCCTTCGGCTCGACGGACGAGAATTACATCGCGCTTCCCGCCAAGGTTGAAGCGCTCAAGGAATGCCATCAAGTGATTATCTTTGGGATGGTCCAATCTGACGCCATCCCCTCGCTCATACTTGAAGTGGTTGCCGTCAAGAATCAACAGGCGGCCAGTGTCGACGGTGTCGGTCTCCGAGTCCGAGGACTCAGCTACCACAGCTATCCGTCGAGGCCCCTGATCAAGGGAATGGACATTCCCCCATGTCACGGAGACCCGGGATGCAGAGGAAGAAGGGCCGGATGCCATATTATCTGCAAAACAACGTCCAGAAGAGAACAAGCAAAGTCAGAAATCAGTTGATCGAAGCAATATTTCTGACAAAATTTCGGCAGCGTCTCCACAGCTCGGGGGTTTGCCAAAAGAAAAGTGGAAGCCGTCCACAAAGGGAGCAGCCCCTAAAAGTAGCCAGAGGCACTAAGCCAAGGCCAAATGGGACACCCGAGGGATCTAGCTCCGAGGACAAGTCCTACGAGGAGCCTCCCGGGGCCCAAAGAGTGGGTTTAAAGCCCAAGCACACCAACGACTCAACTCACCGGCTCGCTCAAAACCCAGAGCCCACTCGGCACCGCGGTGGAGAGGAAGGAGGAGAGAGAAAAATCTTTCACAAATGAGGAGTTGTGAAGAAAAAACGAAGAAAGAAGCTATTTATAGGGGGCTCCACCCCTGCTAAAACGGCGCGCCCCGGGGCGCGCCGTTTTAAGGAATTTGCGCGCCACTTTTAGCGGCGCCGTTTCAACATCCAAAGCCCAGGGCGCGCCAGATTTGGCCGCGCCGTTTTAACCTCTGGATAAAGGGCGCACCGTTTTAAATGGTGCCGTTCAAGCTTCCTACCGCGCCGGATTAACCTCCGAAGCCGAAATTAAGTGCCGTTCGAGCTTCCGTCATCGAACGAAGCTCATCCGTAGGCCTTGCTACACGCCTGCCTCACTTGCACCACCTATGTCTGGGGGGCATTTGTTGGCACTTAAAATATAATCCTTCGGCGACCAAGCCGTAAAGACGAATGATACGGCCCACTGAAGCACAGAAGCCGATGAAGATCAGCTTACTGAAGGCTCCTCAAGCTGCCAGAGCCCCGAGCCGCCTTGAAGTGAACACCGGGGACTTCACCTCAGGAGAGTCAAGATGAATCCACAACCAACCGGCAGCACGATCAAGCCTGCCCAATGATCCGGCATCAACCTCGACGTACCGCTACCCTGCATCCGTCGTCCGACCAAGGACGACGGCATACCCAATGACTCTCCTAAAGAGGAAGAACGTCCTCGGCCGTCCACGACAAGGGGCCGAAGGTTCTGTCAGCAGAAGGTCCCGATCACCCGACACGGGTTCGGCTTCTCGCCATAGTGGGCCCGTTAGTGGCCGATTGATCGGCATTCAAGGTGGAATTATCCAGGATGCAACACCATCCCGCAAGGAAGCTGCGAGCACGAGTCCGTCTCAACCAGAAGCACAAATCACAGTGCCAAAGGCTGTACGAGCAGGACACCCGTGTGCTCGGGCCAGACACATGCGAAGTTCTGATTAAGGCCTTTCGTCATATCAAGAGCTTTGTCGACACCCCGTCAAGGTTTTCCAAGGGCCAAGGCGAGAGGAATAGTCAACGGGAGCCTCCGGAATCATCTCTGGACCCATCGACCGAGCCGCGCCGAGCAAACAAGTTAAAACGGCGCGTGAAGGGATGTCGGCGCCTCTTAATACGGCGCCATCAAAACCGGCGCGCCAATTCAGATCGGGGATGTGTTCCCCGGCGCCATCAAATCCGACGCGCCCCTTCCCGGGGCGCCGGATTAACAAAAGGCTATATAGCCTGCCTTCGAAAAAAGAAGAAAGAAGAGAACACACGGAAAAGAAGAGAAATCAGAAACGAAAAGGAGAAAAAAAGATAGAAGAGAGCCAATCCGAGGAGAGAGTTCTATTCGTCCGAGAGAAGAGCTTGGGGGAGAAGTAGGGTTTTCCGCCGAGGGTTCTCGCCGTCGCCTTCCTCGTCTATTCCTTTGAATACCTCCGGAGCCGGAGAAGAGAAGTCGGGGGATCCGATACTCTGTTCTGAAGAAAGGGTTTAGGTGGGTTCCCGTGTTTTCTCCCGGTCGATCCCCTTTCTTCTTCTTTGGTTTTCTTCCCCTGATACAATGTAAGTGAGAGAGGGGAGGGGCGATGATACGAGCCTGACCTCCCCTCCCTCACCATTACCTCTGCCCCTTCTCTTCGTCTGTAATGAGCTTCCCCTATTAATGTAAACGGCGGCCGAGCGACAACGCCGGCGCCGGAATATACATGCGGTGCATATGTATCTGCGTTGTTCATGGGATGAATGAAATGCTATTGTGGCTGATGCCGTATCTCTCTTTTATGCCCTCTCTAATCCCTTCTCGAATGTGCATCTAATGATTTCCCGGCATACGTACTCCCGTGTAATCGATTTCTCCGATGCTGGATATGCCCTCGGGCTACATGAATCATTCTCCCCCCTCCCCGGGGTTTTCTCTTTTGATCCTAATGTAATGGCCGGGCTCTGCACCGTATATGCCATGGGTTCTGTGATCGGAGATGCACTTGTATGCGTATCTCTGTCCATCTCCGCCTAGGGAGCGAACCCTTCACCGCCCCTGTGCTTTTCTTCATAGGCCAGATGGGTGGGGAAGATCGCTTCAATCGTTCTTTTTCATTCAGCGGCGAGCCCCTGTTTGTTTGTTTCCGAATATGATATATATACACATATATCCATTCCCCGGGCCTCCGTGCTAATCACATAGCATGCTGGTATTAACTTGCTTAGCCCGCGGGTTTCGCCGTTCTAATATGTTTCTAGTAATTCGTTTGTCCACTTGTCGTCGTCAAACAATGTCTTGCGCCACTCTCTTCGCTCCGCTCATACCTTAACGGGAGTATGCTCTGTAGCCTCAGTCCAGTATCCGGGGAGGGGGACACTCCCCCAATCTTCTACATCAGCCACTCGGCCGACAGAGGGCTCGTCCATTGATGACGAATGTCCCTACTGACCATTGAGTGCACAGCAACGGGGCTAAGCCCTACAGTTCAAATCCATGGTCCTTATTGGACTTTGTGGTGGCCGTGGGTTATGTTCCCCTTGTAGGCTAGCTCTCGGAATTTCCTTCCCTCCATCGGTCGTCCCAATTCGAGTGCTGTGGCGACTCGGGTCGCGTGCCCCTCGTAGGCTAGCCCTCGGAGTTTTCGCTCCCATAATGAGTCACCTCATTCGCTCACTGTCGCCCACGGATTCGGTGCCCCTAGCAGGCTAGGCCTCGGGGTTTTCCTTTCCGTTCTGGTTTGCCGGCTGCCGTTGTGCCACCCGGCTTTCAGGGGTTGCTTCGCTACGTGAGTACTCCCCGCTTCTCTCCAATAATCCTCTGGGATGGGGAGATGCTGCCGAAATTCCGGCTCGAACGAGTCCTACTCGGAACAATCGCCGCGCTCGAGTGTGAACCTCGCGCGAGCCCGTGACTCGGCTCCCGGATGCCCCGGGGTCGATCCTTTGAATAAATAACTTAAATAAACTCTCAAAGTTTTCCAAAGTATCTTAATAAACCCAAGAAAAAATGAACAAAACCTCGGTTTCCGCAAGATTGGCTAAGCCGGCGCCGTTTATATACGGCGCGCCTTAAAACGGCGCGCCTTAAAACGGCGCGCCCTCCCTGGCGCGCCACTTCCCGGCGCGCCTCTTCCCGGCGCGCCCCAATCGGGCCACGCCGTTTTAAAACTCTTCGTTTACCTACGGTTTCCACGCCGTTTTAAGTCATTTACCTACGGTTTCCACGCCGTTTTAAGTCTTTTACCTACGTGTTCCGGCGCCGTTTCTGATCGTTACGCCGCCTAATCCCTGGCTCGCCCCCGAGCGACCCTCGCTTCCCGCGGTCGAAATTAATCAACCCTAATTAGGAATAAATTGAATAAGAGGAGGGCCTTTCGAGTCCAAATCTTTTTGTTATCATGTTTTCACCATTATGTCTGTCATCACTCTGCTCCTTACTATCATGCTTGTGCCATCTTTTCCCCCGTTGGCAGGGCTTAATAAACATGGGACTGAGTTCAGCTTATCTTCATAATTCTGTCATCATGCTTAGCATGGTCATCGTCGTCATGCATGCGTGTTTGCATTGGCCCTCGGGTATATCAAATGGCACTGACGGAAGGTCGGATTACGCCCGATCGGAAGTCTCCGCTATGCGCGATGGTGGTCTTCGGACCTACGTCCTCCGCCACGCACCAGGGGTATCCAATTCAATAAACCATGCCTCTCCTACATGACATATATATGCATCTTGCATGATTCCATCATGTTTGTAGTGTCGCATCCTTTATTCCGGCCTCGACAGCCCACTATCTCGGTAATTAATCAAAGGTGTTCCCTCCTCGTGGGGGATGTAATTAACGCCATAGCCTTTATGGTATGGCGGACTGCTGGTCCCGACCGAACCTCACATTCGTCTGACCAAGTCAGAACGAGCGCACGATAAATTTGTCACGTATGTGACTGGCACGCCCGCGCAGTCAATCGGTCAGTTAACTACCAGTTAGTTAATTGGTTGATCGACGCGTGAAATAAGAGCTATATACCCGATAACCTGAGGGGAACGAAAAGGCCCGCAAACAGGGGGCTATCCTCTGGGAGGAGGGGCTTGTCGGAGGGGACAGAGAGAAGTGGGGGAGGTGGCCTTTGGTGTCCCCCCTCCGATGGAGAAAGAGAGAGGGAGAGAGAGAGAGATGGGGGAGGGAGATGTCGACAAAGGGGCGTGGGGGGTGGGAGGAGTGTGGGAGAGGGAGGGAGACGTCCCCCCTCCAAGAGAGAGAGAGAGAGAGAGATGGGGGAGGTGGCCTGTAGCGCCCGTGTTTTAATTGGATCCTTAGCAGTTTGGATCTTAGTTTTGTTAAGAGCATTTTGGCTATTTTTACGGATTTTTAGGCGTTCGTTTGGCATTTATAGGAATTTGTTTAAGATTAATTGAATAAATAAGGGCATATTCATAATTTTCAAACTTATAGGGTTTATTTGCAATTAAAGTTAATTTTTTTAAAAAATTAAATAATAAAACAAAATTTTTATAAACTCTCGTACGCCTCTCTCTCTCTCCCCTCACTTTTCCTCTTTCTCTCTCTCTCTTTCTCTCTCGCGACGGTGGCGACTCCCCCCTCTCCCTCGGGTTTCTTGGGTGCGGACCCCGGATCGAGGTGCAAGGGCAATCAACGGGACCGGCTTTACGCGAGGATCGCGTTAGTGCCAGTCTCGTCGCGGATGGTCGGCTGTGCTGTCGCGTGGGCGTAAAAGCTTGTCGTGGTGATTGCTCGAAGTTCGTGCCGAGTTTGTCGTCGGTTCCGCGAAAAAGGTAGGGGGATGGAATCCTTACCTCGCTAGGAGTGCATAGGTAGCACATGCATCGACATCTGAGCTCGTTTTCCTAGGTTTTCGTGCATTTTTACATGTTAGGCCCATTTTAGCTCAATTTGTGAAATTGCATGATTTGGGCTTTCTTTTGAGTTTGGATTGCATGTTTAGCTGTAGAATGGTTGTATGGCATGTGTGGATTGGTTTATTTTCATTTTCTGTTTGTTTAGGCCCTTCCGGGCGGTGTTTCGGCCGAGACCGAACCCGACCCACCGTCACGCCGCCAATGCGGTTGACGGGAGACCGTCCATCGTTGAGCGGCCAGCTTTGGACCATTTTTCCCTTTAGGCGGTGTGTAGCAGACCGTTCAACCCCTGGGAACTTCTAGGAGAGGATCTCCCAACGGTAACCCCAGACCATTTATAGACTTGTGTGGTCTAACCTAGACCGTTCAACCCTGTTATGCGGCCCCACTAGGACCGTTTACTCCTTTGATTTTCAATGGCGGTTCGTTGGAACGGCTTTGACCAGACCGTCCATGTCCCTTCTACGGTCTATCGTATGACCGTTTATCTGGTTTATTGGCATATTAGTTTTAATTCTGTAAATTAGTTTAAATTCGTTTGGTGCTATACGGCCACAGGGTGACCGTTTAATGTTGTTTAGGCGGTGAGCAAGGGACCGCCCATCTATATGTGCGGCGCTGATTGCACCGTTCATTCTTTCACGATTGATTTTTGTGCGGTCGGAGCAATGACCGTTTATCCTTTTGGCGCGGCCATGGGAAGACCGTTTAACTCCCTGGGCGGCCAGTGGAGGACTGTTTATGTTTAGGCGGCTGGAGCAAGACCGCCCATGTATGTAGAGTTGTGAACAGCATGGTTTACGTGGATTCGTGCATGGTTATGCGATTAGGGTTGTTTCTCTCACTTTCCTTGTGATAGAGCCACTAGTCGTAGCCCTACGATGCGGGTCGACCCACCTGGGAGGGGTGGTAGGGTATCCCAATCAACGGTTTGTAAGCTAGTTTCCGTGGGCCCCCGGCTTGGCTGTAGCGTCCTGCGGAGGGGGAAAACTAGCTGGAGGACCTGGTTCAGGCAAGAGCCAGTGTGTGCACACGTGGTCAGAGACAGGGACTGGCACTGACGAGTGTCGCTCTGACTAGTTACTCGGTTTGGTACTGGTTTTGTTACGCCTCTCCGTGTAGACGCTTACACGTGAGTTGCTGGAGGCCGCAGAGTAAGTCGTCAAGGACGCATCTGGTCTCTTCCTTCTAGTGGGGCTCTCTTGTTCTACGACGGAGTAGACTTCTCCTGTCACTTGGAAGTAGTGAGTAGATTTATTTTCAGCACTGGTGTTTTGTGAGATTTGGTGTTAGCTGTTTTATTTTATTGTGTAGTTAGATTTACAGCTTTATTATTGTTTTAATTATGCCATTTGCCTGTTTATTTGCTTATTGCATGCAGGTTGCCTTTACTCTTTGCATGCCAGAGTGTTAGTGCGTTGTAGGGATCCGCGTGACCCCTACTGAGTCTGGCTGTGACTCACCCTTCCCTTTTGCAGGTGAGCCGCCCCAGCCCCCCGCTGCTTCGTCGTCGCATCCGTTTGGTGATCGCGTGTAGGGTCGCCAGCTGTAGTCGGTTCGTCTCTGGTTGTACTTTTGGCCGGGGTATGCCCCGTGTAGTTGTACAGTGGACTCGTGCTCTGTTGTAAATCTGGACTAGTGTATATATTTACCACTCTGTTATTTTAAATTACTTCCGCATTAATATTAATTTCTGTTGCTAATTGTCAATATTGCGCGTTGTAATTCCAATTCGTAATGCAATCCCTCAACAACCCTCACTAACCCTTCAAGGGCCTCATCAGCCTCTTGGGTGGCCTCCCCAGTTCTTGATATTGGTATAGCGATTTATCGGTATATCGGTATCCTGAACTCTGGGTCGTCCCATGGCCTTTGGTGGAGCGGCATGGGGGTGGGAGAGGAGTGGGGGAGAGGGAGGGGGCGTCCCCTCTCCGAGAGAGAGAGAGAGAGAGAGAGAGAGAGAGAGATGGGGGAGCGGGATGCCGACAGAAGGGGGCATGAGGTGCGGGAGGAGTGGGGGAGAAGGAAGAGAGAGTCCCCCCCTCTGACGGGGAGAGAGAGAAAGAGAGAGAGAGAGGCGAAGGATGCCGTAGTAGCACGCCTTGGCCTAGCCCAACACCCTACCCGACCAGCCCGTCACCTTCTTCCTCCACGCCGACCGCCACGATGACCCCAACTATCAACGTCACAGCTACAGCAATGTAATAGGAACCACCCCGCCTCAATGCCACCTAGTTGATCCCTACCTCGTCACTGCATGCCCACGTCGATGACCCAATGATATGGCCGCCCTTACCTGCTCAGGAAGACCCCACTGCGGCCATCTTGCCGATCACCTCCGACGGGGAGGGAGAGAGAGAGATGAAAGTCACTCCGCATGGGAGCGACTTCAAATGAAAGTTGTTCCCACACAGAGCTATTTTCATTTTAAAAATAAAAAAATGAACTCTCTCTCCCCCCTCTCTCTTTCAGACCCACTCTGACTGTCTCTCACCCCTCTGCTCTCTCATTCCCTCTCTCTCTCTCAGACCCCACCCCACCAGCCCCCCACTCTGGTCATCTCTCTCACCTCTCTCCTCTCTCCCCCCCCTCTCTCTCTCTCTCTCTGACCCCCACCCTCTCTCTCACCTCTCTGCTCTCTCTCCCTCTCTCACCCCCACCGCACCTGGCGGACCCCCCATCTTGACCATCTCTCTCTCTCTAACCTCTCTACTCGGTCTCATCTCTTTTCTCTCTCTCTTAGACCACTCATCCACTCACATCTCTCTCTCACCTCTCTACTCGGTCTCATCTCTCTTCTCTCTCTCTCTCTCAGACCCCCCACCTACTGGCATCTCTCTCTCTCACCTCTATGTCTCATAGTCTCTCTCCCCCCTCTCTCTCTCATACCCCCACCCCACCAGGGCCATCTCTCTCTCTCTCTCTCTCTCTCTCTCACCTCTATGTCGCATAGTCTCTCCCTTGCATCCCCCTCTCTCTACAATTTATCTCTCTTTTGGTGTGGAGAATTCTAGATTCACGAGGGATATTTTAGTTTCTTAATTATCAAATAGAGAGAATATTCGAATCTTTATAGAATAATCGTTGGTCCGTCGACGAAAGTTAACTACAGTGACATTTTTATACTATTTTGACGAAGTCAATGATATCTTTGCTAATATAAATTCAGGGATGACATATTTACAAATAGACGTTTAACAGTGATTTATTTGTAAAAAAAATCTATGTTATAATTATATATTTATATAGTGCTGCATGTGTAAATTTAAAGGATCACATATACTCTCTTTAATTTGTATTTGCCCTTTATCTTCTTTACGAGAAACACTTGATGTAATCTAATTTTTGATTGGAATTATGGTCGCGTCTTTGTTGGGTCATGTCAGTATAATTAACGTGTCCCGCACGTGAACCAAACACATGATATGTCGACCTTATCAACAAAAAGTGTGACGATTTTCAATTCCTACCTCATTGATTGTAGACCCTTTACGTTGACATCCCTAGTCGAATTCCAACTCTCCCACGGTGCGTACATAGGCTGATCAGCACAATTTGAACATGCCCAGCTAGAAATTAATGAAAGGGGAACCGTACGCACGTTGGTCTTTCAAGATTGATCAGGGAAATTAAGGCTGAGTAGTTTAAAGTTTGGGCAGTATATATATACTGACGATCATAGTTTTTGAGCTCATTTTGAAGCTGATCACCGATTTTTTTTACATTGAAGGTCCGTACGTGTGTAATTAAGTGTGAAGAAGAACCGCATTCTTATTTGTGATTTCTAACAAGTTTTTGTAGACAACTGCTGGCTTCTGCAGTGCACTACTGGGCACCGAGAGCGTGAAGGACGTACAAGTGAAACATCACCATATCATGCAATCTGATCATTTCATCACGTTTGACCACTCGCTGGATGAATTTAAGGAGCTTATATATGGAGTCTGATCTGTTGAAAATTGGAGTACCGATAGAGATGGACAAACAACAAAGGAGGAAGAAGAAAAGGGGAAGAGAAGATCAAGTCACAAAAAGGGTTAGAAATGAGAGGGGAGAGAGAGAAAAGGGTTATATATAGGAAAATCCAGAAATTCTAGAAAATACCAAAGAATAGGAAAATCACGTTTTCGCGGTCCTCGGAACGCACCGATCGCAACGGTACCACACTCGCCTATGTGAACGGCCCGGTTCACCCGCAACGAGATTCCGAAGGAATTACCAAAACACACACCGGGAATCGAAAAACACACACGGAAAAGCCGCGGAACGCTTCCGGGCCTCCGAAACAACTCCGGATCGCGCCGATCCGAACACAAAAGATGTCCGAAACGAAATTTCAGACACAACGGAGTCAGACATTCCGAGAAACCAGATCTGGGACCCACGAATAAGGATCCAAAAAATCCGAGACATTACACTTGTTGAAAGAGAAGAAGAATAAGAAACATTATTTATAGCAAGATCCAATATAAAGAAACCATCATCCATCTTACCATGCACATACATAATATTATCCAAAACAATATTTACACTACTGCCAAAAAAGTTCAAACAAAAGCCTAGAGACAATAGGCTAGAAACTTACAGGAGATTATAATGGATCCCAGGTGCATAGATCACATCATACAGAATCAGCGTACGTCCATTCGGAAAACGGAGTTGGTACGAACCGACTCCAAGGACTTCTTCACCTGTTCCATTACCCATAAAAACTCTATGCCTGCCTACAGGGATCTTATTGTATTCCACGAAGCCAGCTCGATCCATAGTTATATGTTTGGTCGCTCCTGAATCCACAATCCACACAGGATTAGGATGAGCAGTTAAAACATGTGAACAAACATAAATATATGGAGAGCTAGGTACGCTAATTACCTTCTTCGGCTCATGACACTCATGAGCGAAGTGGGCTCTCTTCCTGCAGTTGAAGCATTTTATACGGCTTTTGTCTTTTTTTTTCTTCCCGCCACGTCTTCCACGGCGGTGCTTAAAGGACTGAGTTGCTTTGGGGCCAGGTGCGGCATCTCGGCCTTGTAACTTCCTCTGTAGTCCCTTCCTACCAAATCGGCGACTGCTCTGACCGACATTGGCAGTGGCGCGATGCAAAATCTCGCGCTCAGCTTCTAGCTCCACATGACGAGAAATATCTGAAAAGTCCTTGATATTCTTGTTATGTGTTAAAATTTGTTTCATTTGGAACCACGAGTCAGGGAGAGATCTGATCACAGCCTGCACCTGTTGCTCGTCTGTGAGATCATGACCTGCCACCTTCAAATCACGAATCATATGAGCCATAACTCTTAGGTGCTCAATCATCGTGTGGCGCGAGTCCTTCCGGTAGGTCTCAAATTTCAAAACAAGAGCCCTCAATCGGGTCACGGACGTTCCTCCAAAGGTAAATCTCAACTGGTCCCACATTTCTTTGACAGTTCCAAAACCCTCAAACTCGCCAATGAGATCGTCCTCCATCGCGCTGAGCATAGTGAAGCGTGCACTGCGATCTCTCTTAAACCAAGTCTTATAGGTTTCTTGGTCTTGGCGATGTTGGGCGGTGTTGCCCTCTTCGGGCGGTAACATGGTAATAGTAAGGTGGTCGAGCAACTCTTGCTCATCGAGGAGATATTGGATCTTACAGTGCCACATATCGTAGTTTGTGTCGTTCAACTTTTCACCCCTAGTGAGATCCGCAATAACGTGCTTGGCGACCATAGTTATCAATCACTATATAAATAGAGAAACTAAGTGACATCAAATTTACACATCGTCTCAATTTGCTAACAGAAGTCCAAACTAATTATATTAAACTTTCTTATATGATGAAATCGAAAGTAGAGTCAGACTACTACAATCATCTCCCATTCACATAAGATCATTTAATAACTTTAGAATGACTTCGAGCAAATAATTAATATCAGATATGCAAAACAAATTCACATATTCTATATGCAAAACAAATTCGCACTTTTCATATACAAAACAAATTCGCATACATTTATGCAAAACAAATTTACACATTATGAAAGTAGTACCACGTATGCAAAACAAATTTGCATAACCAAAAATAGTACCATATATGCAAAATAAATTCGCATTCACATGCAAAATAAATTACATAATATAAGGAAATAAATGTGCAGATAACATGTTACTAAAAACACTATCTTATAAACATGTCAGCATAATATGCACAATATCCGCTGCAAGCGTGTACACACACACGCGCAAAAGGCAGAACAAAAGTATACTGCATGAAAAAATTGTATCTAAGATAAGTCACAACAATTGTACATATTCGTGAAGTATTACCAACTCTCCATTCGGGGTCACAATTGGAATGGTCGGAATAATTGGTGGAGGTGGTGCTTCTGTAGGCTCTGCTGGCGGAGGTGGTGCTTCTAGAGGCTCGGCTGGTGGCGACATACGCTGACCAGGAGGTCCAGGCTCCCACTCGGCCTGGACGGGCTCTGGAGGCTGCAGTAGCGTCTGTGGGCACAAAGGGGGCGCTCTGGCTGGGGACCGAGCAGCAACTCGCCGGCTCCCTGTACTAACTCACCCTACTGTGGTGGAAGTCGAGGTCACTGGTGGTTGAGGCGCTCGATCTCTCACCTGTAAGGGGAGAGAGCTCGCCCGATGATGCACGACCACCCTCGCGCCATCCGTGTGTCCACTCCTGCTATGTCTCTACTCTCATCGTGCTCGTACAAGTGGTGCAGCGTGTAAGGTTTCGCACAGCACCTACGGGCGACGCAGCGGATAACAAAAATTTCATTTGCCCGATCCCGATGTTATGGAAAACTTAATGTGTGTTCTAATCGGTGTTTCTAAGACCCTAATTACGGGTTGCGTGTTTCACCTTGCGCGGAACGACGCTGTCCGCGATGCCCGATGTAGAATATCGAGCCGCACAGCTGTACGGCCTCTAGAGCAGATCCACACGGACCCTTGCGCAGCGACGGTATCTCCCCGGCGTAACTTTCCCCGACTCTAACACCTTCTAGAGAGAAAGAGAGCAAGGGGGAGAAAGGGGGAGGCTAATCCTCCTCTCTTAACCCTTAATACTTGGTTACGCTAAGAGAGGTTGGAAGAGTTCGAGAGTTCAAATGAACTCACGTAGGTGGTTATATATAGAGTTTTGGCCCTTTTCTAAAGACCTCCAAAGGACCAAAATTGTATATATGACCTTTCCTCTATTATACATATGTATTAAGCCCCATTTACACTCCTTTCCAAAAGGAATTAAAGGGAATTAATACATACACTTGTATAATAATAATCCGTCACCTAAGAATCTATTGTGGGTGATCCTCTAGGCCCATTGTCACTCTAGTTTAAGGCCCATTAACTTCTAATTCCCAATTAGAAGTAAATTAAACGTATTATTCGCTTCTACTAGAGCTGAATAATAGTTTAATTCATTCCGAACCTTCGATCACGTTGGGTCAAGCAAATCCGCGTGATCCTAGAGGACGTCGGGTTTAAATCAGCCTGTCTGGTACCTGTAAGTCCACAGTTACCGCATCGATATAATCCCCCGCTCCTTCTATGAGTCTGGTACGATCGAGAGTATGGTTCCTGTCAAACCCCATGATCGTGCCATTTGAATATGACCTCCTTAAAGTGTATGACGTCCATTCTAAACGAACTCACACGACCCTGGCCAGGGATTTAATGGAGCGTTAATATCATGACCAATTAACTGTCTGATATATACCCGACAGTGAGCGATCCCCTCTTGACCATTGATGATTTTCACACGTATCCTGGAGTGGTTAATGACTCGGCAACTCATGACTTATGATTAAAGTCACTTAGCCAAGTAATTAAACCATTCCAGTCCTCGTGTAAGATCCGATCAATGTCTCAGGTCAAAGGACCAACGATGCTACTGAGACAGTTAGATCTTCAGTTGACATTAGGTATAATCAACCATCTGAAGATCCAATAGCGGATCAGTTCAGTATATATCCTCCAAGGACATACACCTACACATATGTGTTGGTGCCCCGCACCAATGACCATGAGACTGGTCACTGACACATCATGTGTACTGGTTTAATAGGTAATCAAAGTCCCCGAGTGATTACCCTCCAACTAGGAACAGTTTAAGGTATGTGTACATGTAAAGTCAATCTCATGTTCGAGATCCCATCTCGAGCTAACTTTACAACCACATATCCTAGGGACAACGTAAAGTAACACAATCGCATATTTACGCTCAAACACCACTTTATTAATAATGAACAAGATCGTACAACTATTGGGCCTACCAGACCCGAAATTGGCCTGTAGCACACCAACACTAACAATCTCCCACTTGAACTACAGCCAATTGCCCACAACTTTGAGGCCCATCTTATCCCGATGACGCTCAAACACAGTCTGTGTCAAAGGCTTAGTCAGTGGATCTGCTATGTTGTCTTCTAACGGTACACGCTCTACCGCCACATCTCCACGATCAATAATCTCTCGAATAAGGTGAAAGCGCCTGAGAACATGCTTTGACCTTTGGTGAGATCTCGGTTCCTTCGCCTGGGCGATGTCCCCATTATTATTACAAAATAATAGGATGGGAGGTGTTGTCTCGGGAACTACGCCAAGTTCCAAGATGAATTTCTTCATCCAGACGGCTTCTCCAACTGACTGCCCCTCCATTCAACATGAATATAAATTCAGACATGGATTTGCAGTTATCTGTACCTGACTGGAAACTAGAATCTGTGTAAGCTCTAAGCAATAGGTCATCTCCTCCATAAAGCAGAAAAAGATCCTTAGCCCTTCGCAGGTACTTAAGGATGCCCTTTACTGCCTTCCAATGCTCTTCGCCTGGATTTGCCTGATATCTACTGACAATACTTAAAGCATTGGCAACATCAGGCCGTGTACATAGCATTGCATACATGATTGACCCTATCGCCGAAGCATAGGGTACCTTATTCATGTGTGCCACATCCTTAGAAGTTTTAGGACTCATCCCCTTGGATAGGCAAATTCTATGTCTCATGGGAATGAGACATCTCTTGGAATTTTTCATCCTAAACTTTTTGAGGATAGTGTCTATGTACATAGATTGGGATAATCCTAGCATCCTTTTAGATCTATCTCGATAGATCCTTATGCCCAGCATATAGGATGCTTCTCCCAAATCCTTCATGGAGAAAGTCTTGGACAACCAAGACTTAGTTGATGTCAACATCTCTACATCATTCCCAATGAGTAATATGTCATTAACATAAAGGATCAAGAAGGTCACAGAGCTCCCATTGACCTTCTTGTAAACACAAAGTTCATCTTCATTCCGAATGAAGTTGATAGATTTGACAGCCTCGTCAAATCTTAAGTTCCAGCTTCTAGATGCCTACTTTAATCCATAAATGGACCTTTGAAGTTTGCATACCTTATTAGGATGTAGCTTGGAGGTGAATCCTTCAGGCTGTACCATGTACACCTCTTCTGACAGATTTCCATTAAGAAAAGCTGTCTTCACATCTATTTGCCAGATCTCATAATCCAGGTATGCAGCAATGGCAAGGAAGATTCTGATTGACTTAACCATGGCTACCGGCGAAAACGTCTCGTCATAGTCAATGCCTTGCCTTTGACGATATCCTTTCGCCACTAGTCTAGCCTTGTATGTGTCAATCTGTCCATCTACACCGATTTTCCTTTTGAAAATCCATTTGCAGCCGATAGGGACCTTCCCTTCGGGTACATCAAGCAAGTTCCAAACTTTGTTGGTGTACATGGACTGGATCTCTGAATCCATTGCATCTTGCCATTTCTCGGAGTCTACACTACGGATCGCCTCCTGGTACGACTGAGGATCATCATCCTCATCGATACATACCTTAGAGGACCCCTCTGAGACATGTCCAACATATCTCTCAGGTTCTCTCGGTAGCCTACCAGATCTCCGTAGTGTCAGTGTTTCACTTTGAATAGGATCAACCGATACAGTCTCATCTAATGAGTTTGTGTCTATGGGTTGTGGTTCTTGGACCTCGTCCAATTCTATCTGGCTCCCACTATTTTTCTGGAGTAGATATTCTCTTTCCAGAAATATAGCTCTCTTGGCCACTAAGACCATTTGCTCAGAAGGGTGATAGAAATAATATCCAAACGTCTCCTTTGGATATCCCACAAACCTACACTTATCGGTCCTCGACTCAAGCTTCTCACTCTCGTTCTTCTTTACATGAGCAGGACACCCCCAAATTTTAATGTGATTAAAATTTGGTTTCCTGCCCTTCCATATCTCATATGGTATAGAAGGAACTGATTTACTTGATATCCTATTCAATAAATAAGTCACAGTCTCTAATGCATAGCCCCAGAGAGACAAGGGTAGTCCTGACATAGACATCATAGATCGGACCATGTCTAACAAGGTCATGTTTCTCCTTTCGGATACACCATTGTGCTGTGGTGTATACGGTGGAGTCCACTGAGAAACTATTCCATTGTCTTTAAGATAAGAAGTGAATTCATGGCTTAAGTATTCACCTCCCCGATCCGATCGAAGAGCCTTAATACTTTTGCCAGTCTGTTTCTCTACTTCATTCTTGTATTCCTTAAACTTCTCAAAGGCTTGTGACTTATGTCTCATTAAATACACATAGCCATATCTAGAGAAGTCATCAATAAAAGAAATGAAATAGAGATAACCTCCTTTTGCTTCTATGGATATGGGTCCACACACATCCGAGTGTATGAGCTCGAGAAGGTTAACAGCCCTCTCACCATGTCCACCAAAGGGAGCCTTGGTCATTTTCCCCATGAGACACGACTCACAGGTATCAAATGGCTTGTATTCGAACGAATTCAAATACCCATTTGAGTGTAAGTGCGAGACTCTTTTCTCACCTACATGACCAAGTCTGCAATGCCATAGATATGCAGAATTCACTTCATCAGCATTGGAAATTTGCATAACATTAGAGCGCGTATCTAATACATAAAGACCATTGACTAATGAACCATTGGCTATAATCAAACCATTATTCATTATAGAGCACCCAGTACTATTAAAAGTCAATGTATATCCAATGTTATACAAGCCAGAGATTGAAATAATGTTCTTAATAATATTAGGAATATAATAACAGTCATTCAGCTCCAGAATGACTCCTGAAGGTAAACTGAGGCGTGCAGTCCCGACAGTTTTGGCAGAAACTAAAGCTCCATTGCCCATCCTCAATTCAATCTCCTTTTTACCTAGTCGCCTTCTATTTGCCAGCACCTGCACAGAATTGCAGATATGAGATGCACATCCAGTATCCAATACCCATGATGTGGATTCCATATATGACAAATTAAGGTCTATGACAAAAATACATTCATTTAGAATTGCCTTGCAATTCCTTTTTCCAATGCCCAGTTTTCCCGCATCGAAAACATTTGTCTTCCTTTTCATTCTTCTTGCCCTTCCATTTGTCAACTTTGGCGAGTTGCTTACCCGTGGCCTTTTTCTTTCCCTTCCCTTTATTACTCGTGGGGGATATTTGAGAGGCCTTCCTTTTCTTGTTGGCCCGGCCAACAATCATTACACACGAAGATGGTTTTATCTTTCTGCATAGTTCCTTCAGCACTCTTTAACATATTGAGCAGCTCTGGGAGAGTTGCTTCAATCCTGTTCATGTTAAAGTTCATGATGAAGGAAGAAAAGGAATCGGGCAATGACTGGAGTATAAGATCAATTCATAGTTCAAGATCCAACTTGAACCCCAATGCGTTGAGTCTTTCAATCCACTCCATCATTTTCAGTACATGGGCCTGTACTGATGAACCCTCAGACATCCGTGTCCTGAAAAGCCTGTTGGAGATGTCATACCTCTCAATCCTACCCTGCTCCCCGAAGAGCTGGCGTAGATTGAGAAGTATACTTCTACAATCAGTCTTTTCGAATTGCCTCTGCAGCTCGGGAGCCATAGAGGCCAACATGTAACATTGGGCAAGGGAGGAGTCCTCAGACCACTTGGCATAAGCCAGTAACTCGCCCTCGTCGGCATCAGGAGCTGGCTCAGAATGAACCGTGTCCAACACGTACGCAATCTTTTCGGCGGTAAGAACTATGCGTAGATTACCTAGCCAATCCGAGTAGTTCGGTCCAGTTAAGCGATTTGCATCCAAGATGCCGCGGAGGGGTTGGACGACGACATTGTAATCTGGATAAGAAATAAAAGACAACTTAGCATGTGTTCAAATTCTAACTTAGATGTGATTTTCTATCTTAGTTAGTCCCACTATTTTTCGATCGAACTATATAACCCTCAGTATATAGAACGGGAGAACAGCGAGATCAACCTAGTGGGTCGGAATCCCAACGAGACTGATGTACGACCTTGTGGAAAGCACAACAAACCATACATCATCTCAAGGGCAGTCAACAAACACTTGCATCTAATGCAATATCCGATATTAGGCTCCCGAGAAATCATCCCCTTGTGGAAAGCACAACAAAGGATATTCTCGGTTAGATCTAACCATCATTACTTCATAGCAATGAGTTCATGACCCGACCCTTGTGGAAAGCACAACAAAGTCGAGTTCAATTCCTCACCCCATTGAGGCCGAGCCTTGGAGTTTAATCCCGCCCCCAAACTCATGGACCTTGTGGAAAGCACAACAAATCCAAGAAATGAAGACGTTCATTCACTCCATAATGATGGAGGGCCACGACGACTCCTAGAGCCACGCTTACCAGATCTAAAATTTAAGCGCGAGGGAATTTAATTTTATCTTGATCTCACCCTAGGTGGTAATATAAATATATCCAATATATTTACCGTACCTAGTAGTTTACACAAAATAAATGCATCCAATGCAAAAATAAAACGCAAGTGATCATGGACTTAATTCCTAATGTAACTAAGGCATCCGGCCCGCTTCCGAAGCAGCTGGATCGTCCTCGTCGGGTGTGCTCCACGCTTTCAAACTCCGACACCGCAGTAATTACAACTTTTACACGGCACGCAGGCCGAAAAAATTAAATTACATGTGACTCAAATTCCAGCAGCCCTTAGGGCGAGTACAACAATTGAGGAAGATAGAAGTACATTTAGAATTTCAACAGAGAGAGAAAGGAGGTTCGCAGACCCCAATTAATTACATTAATCCAAGTCCAAGATTACTTGCCAACCCATTCAAATAAAATCAATCAAGGGTTATTTTCTGAAAATAATCTTTATTTTTTGAATTTAAAAATGGGATGTGCAAACAAAAATAGGCTAGCTTTGTTTAATTTTAAAAATCAAAGCATGATTAACTAAAATTAAACACACAAGCAGGCCAATACAAGGTAAATAAAGTAAAGCACGTAAAGAACCATCATTTTCTACAGGGGCATCTAATTGAGATAATTAATTAAATTTAAATTTAAATTTAATTATCTAATAATTACATTTAAATTCAAAATTTAAACATGTCAATAATTTAAATTTAAATTCAAACTAATTATCCAATAATTTTGTTTGAAAGTAAATTTAAAATAATGCAATTATCCTCAATTAGGAATTTTCTAAAATTTAAAATTTGAATTTAACAATTATCTAATAATTAAAAAATTCAAATAATTGAATTTTTCACATTTAATTCAATAAAATTTAAAATTTGAATTTTTTAATTATCTAATAAATAAAAATTTAAAAATTAAAATTTACTGAAGTAACTTCAATTATTACCATTTTATCTTAAGGTAAATAGTAATTATCTCACCTCGGTAAATTCAAGACGGTTAAATAAAATTTAACATTTGACATTTACTTTTGAGATAATACAATTAACCTACAAGATAAAGTTATATTTAATTTACTGTGTATTTTAATATATATATCTAATATATATATTATTATTTAAGCACACAATAAATTAAAAGAATAAAATATAATTTTTTATTTAAAATTAAAAAAAATTGGGGGGGCTCGCCCAGCGCGCGTGGGCGGCGCCCCGCAAGGCGGGCGCTGACCCCGCGTGCGGCACCCGCCACGCGGCGCCCGCCATGCGGGTCGGCCCCCGCCAGGCGGGCGCTGAACCGCCTGCTGGCGCCCGCCACGCGGGCGACGCCCGCCCCACGGGGCCCCCGAGTGCGCCTCGCGGCGCACGCGGGCGGGCGCACTGCTCCCAGAGCGGCGCAGTGCGCCCACCGTATTTTTTTTTATTTTTTTGTTACAAAAAAAATTACGCTCCTGATGTCCAGCATCTAGGAAAAATAGAAATGCCCAGCACTCCCGTCTCCTAATAATAATTGAAGGATTTTATTGCCCCTAAAATATGATTCTAAACGGCGATAAAACCACCGACCAGAGCGCGAACCTGGCTCTGATACTACTGTAAGGTTTCGCACATCACCTACGGGCGACGCAGCGGATAACAAAAATTTTATTTGTCCGATCCCGGTATTATGGAAAGCTTAATGTGTGTTCTAATCGGTGTTTCTAAGACCCTAATTATGGGTTGCGTGTTTCACCTTGCGCGGAACGACGCTGTCCGCGATGCCCGATGCAGAATATCGAGCCGCACAGCTGTACGGACTCTAGAGCAGATCCACACGGACCCTTGCGCAGCAATGGTACCTCCCCGGCGTAACTTTCTCTGACTCTAACACCTTCTAGAGAGAAAGGGAGCAAGGGGGAGAAAGGGGGAGGCTAATCCTCCTCTCTTAACCCTTAATGCTTGGTTAAGCTAAGAGAGGTTGGAAGAGTTCGAGAGTTCAAATGAACTCACGTATGTGGTTATATATAGAGTTTTGGCCCTTTTTCTAAAGACCTCCAAAGGACCAAAATTGTATATATGACCTTTCCTCTATTATACATATGTATTAAGACCATTTACACTCCTTTCCAAAAGGAATTAAAGGGAATTAATACATACACTTGTATAATAATAATCCGTCACCCAAGAATCCATTGTGTGTGATCCTCTAGGCCCATTGTCACTCTAGTTTAATGCCCATTAACTTCTAATTCCCAATTAGAAGTAAATTAAACGTATTATTCGCTTCTACTAGAGCTGAATAATAGTTTAATTCATTCCGAACCTTCGATCACGTTGGGTCAAGCAAATCCGCGTGATCCAAGAGGACGCCGGGTTTAAACCAGCCTGTCTGGTACCTGTAAGTCCACAGTTACCGCATCGATATTGTAACGACCCGAGAATCCGATTACCGGGAAGGCCCGATAACCCGAGACTCGCACCGCCGCCCACGAACCGGGAGGGCTCGGAAGGGCTAAAATGAGTGTGGAGGCACAAAGAAATAGGAAATAAAGCAGGACAATTCAAAAATTAAAAGAAATAAATAAACAACTACTACAACAGAGTCCAGTCCAACAGAAAGTACAGTCTAAAGTAATAAAACGTACCACATGCCAAGTGAACACTCGGCCCGGCAAGCTGGCAACTGAGAACCTCCGCCCCGCACCCTCGAACCGCGAGGAAGAACCGCTACACCTGAAAAGCAGGGAATGAGTCTCCAAAATAGAGACTCAGCAGGAATCCCGCGAAACCCCAACCGGAAACAACGGCGGTAGCGGAAAGGAGAGCTACAACTACAGCAGGAACAGCAAACCGGTGGCCGGTCAAAAACTCGGCACTACAGTTACTCCTATTGCCAGAAGGCAGACCTCGATCACGCAGTCGAAGCTACCGAACAACGCTAATATCACCTACCGAAGTAAGAACACACGGCAACCACGCCGTAGAGGCCTGTCCCCCGGACACAGCCGACCTGGACACGCTGTCCAAGGTGCAACCCCGACCATCCGATCGCGGGTACCGCACCACAAGACGCCACCTCGGTAAAGCCACTAGCACTAGTCTCACGGCGCAAGAACCGACACACGCGCCAAGGTGAAACAACCGAACTCACCGGTCAACAAGACCGAAAACCCGAAGCTCAAAGACACAAAGACTGACAGTCTGTCACTCCCGAATCGACAGGAGTACCTCCCACTAGAAGCACAGCCGGTAGCGTCCCCTGACGTCTTACACCGCACCGCAGGTGAACCGCCTGACGTGGTAGGTCCTACCCGAGGCGCGAACACCGTACAAGTAACCACAAACAAGTAACTAGCTGGGGTCACGCCCGTCGACGTGGGTCCAACCGCCCCCAACCACGTGTGCACACACAGACCATGCGTCCCAGGTCTGGCCTCTAACTGGTTTTCCCCTCAGCCAGACTCTGGCTGTAAGACGTGGGGACCAACGGAAACCAGTCTAAAAATCGTCTCTAAGGGTAAGCCCGTACACCACTCCCTGGTGCGACCAGCACACGCGTACTGGTAGGCTACGACTAGTGGAGGGTCACTGAAGGAGTAGACTCTCAACTCAACGGAAAACAACGTCCGAATCCGACGATGTACGGGGACCACCCCACGTACCGGCCCCGTCGCACGGTGACCACAGTCGGAGAAGAAACAGGACTCACAGTCCACGGCCACGCACGCACCGTGCGCTAGAGTCGAGAAAACTCAAGTGGCGCTAAGCCACTGGACTCTGGACAGTCCTCTAGACGCACTACACCCAACGGTCCTTGAGTCACAAGACTCGGGGTCAAGACCGTTGTACGCAATAGCACAAGGCCGTCAATCTAGTCCAATCTCTAGGTCTAAAACCACGGTAACACAAGCACCGAGACAACTCACGAGTCGCCAAGACCACTCCCTCGGGAAGGGAACGCAAAGGACTAAGGCCACCCACACGGGCCACACGGAAAACACAGAAGCACGATTCCCAGGGCAGCATACAAGCCGCCACGACGATTTTCCATCTTGTAGCAACCGGGAAACCTCCAGCCCCAGGCCGGATAACTGGACTCGCAGTCTAAGGCCAAACACATGGCCCACATGGGAATCGCCTTCCAAAGAAAACCCACGACATGCGGGGGAGACCCCACCGCACGCACACCGGTACACGGTGACTCGATCATGCGTAACACGAAAGCCCGGAACACGTGGGGTCACCCGGACCCACCACACCTACGGGCACGCTAATCGAGGTAACATAGTCCCTCCCAACACCCCAAAAACATGGACACAGAACCCATGGGGTGTCCGGGATACTCACAAGGCCGGAGGTCGACCACTGGGTCACAACCGGGTCGACCGGAGACCAAATCAACACAATCGGAGCGCTAAAAGGTCACCTGGACCCTTAAGCTCGTGGCACGCAAAACGAGGTAAGTGGGACCTCCTCTGGACACCTAAAGACACGGTCACGGAACTCAACGGGGTGTCCGAGACACTCACGAGACCTAAAGTCAGCCACTGGGTCACAATCGGGTCGACCGGGGGTCAAAACAACGCAAACAGGAACCAGAATGTGGTAGTGGTCACCTGGTGACCGCGACCAGATAGTAGCGGTCGACCGGAGACCGCGACCATGCTGTCACGGTCACCTCACGACCGCAACCAGCCACGCGCTAGCCTGATGGTAGCGGTCGCCCGAGGACCGCGACTAGGCCAAAGCGGTCTATCGCACGACCGCGACGCTCGAAGGCCTCTTCGACCAAAACACAAAGGATGAACGCGGTTCTCCCAAGACCGCGATCAATGAACGCGGTTTCTGGTGGACCGCGACCATTTCGGAAAATCGGGAACGGCGGGAAAACACCCAAAAATCTACGCCACGCCCCCAAACATCCACGGATGAGGGGGAAAACATAGGGGAAGCCCCCAAATAACCCCTAGCATGCATCTACGGCCTCGGATCGGCCAGAAACGCAATGAAACGGGAGATCGGCCCACAAGCCCTAAAACATGGATTTTGCCCAAATCACACCGTTTGGCCCGCTCGGCTCACCGTAGCCTACGAAATTTGCGGGAAAGGAAGTGCACGAGTCGGGGGTCCATCACCCTACCTCCACCGAAGATTTCGTGCACCGTGGACGCCGATCTACGAAGAAAACGTTGTTAAAGCCTCGCCGCTCCACGAACTCACGGCCGAGCTTCACCACGCCTCCACCGCCTCGATCCTCGACCCATCCTCGCCGTCCTCCTAGCCCGCATCTCCCCGCCTCGCCCCCGCCTCGGTCCGTCGGCCGCCGGAGAGGAGAGAGTGAGAGGAGAGAGTGGGAGAAGAGAGAGAAATGAGAGGGGAGAGAGAGGGTGGGTTAATATATAGGAAAATCCAGAAATTCGAAAAAATCCCGAAAAGTAGAAAATCACACCCTCGCGATCCTCGGAGCGCACCGATCGCAACGGTATCACTCGCGCCTAGGTGAACGGCCCGGTTCACCCGCAGCGAGGTTCCGAAGAAAAAGCCGAAACTCACACCGGGAATCGGAAAACACACGCGAAAAAGCCGCGGAAAGCCTCCGGGCCTTCGAAACGACTCCGGATCGCGCCGATCCGAACACGAAAGATGTCCGAAATGGAATTTCGGACACAACAGAGTCGGACGCTCCGAGAAATCAGATCCGGGACCCACGAACGAGGATCCAAAAAACCTGGGACATTACAGCCCTCCCCCCTTAAAGGAATTTCGTCCTCAAAATTCAGGACCAAGCACGAAGCCATAGGGGAAGAACACCGAACCAACGGACAACGCTGTCAGAGCCCCAGTACAGAAACCTCGATTCTCATGAAAATACCAGTCCTGAGGGACACAGCCAGACTTACAATCACAAGCAACACCTCGCTCCTCGCGCCGAGCACACTGGCCAGCAGAGCAAGCATATACCAAAGGGCACAGTCCGGCATCACCTCAGACAACGCGAGAACCAACATGGCACCGCAGCCACAATCTTGCTCACCGAGGAATCACAACCCTCGCATGAGAAACAGCTACCGATCCATCCAAAGGTCGGCAGACAAAACACACATCAGCTTCACAACCAGCTGACAGGTCGCACACCCTCCTCAAGGGAGCAACCAAAACAGAGCCTCCACCAGCTCAAGCAGCCATCTCGACAGACCGCAACCAGAACATCGGCTCAGCACCAAGGAACACCTCATACATGGCAAGCTGAAAGCCGGACATAACACTGTGCCAACTCTTGTCAGAAGACAAACTTCGACAAAGTCCAGATCCCATCCGGAAAGGCACATCACAGAAACGACCACCAAAGGTCTCGCTGGCACACGGCTCTCGCCACGCTCGAGCCCCAACAACCAGCATCTTCTGTCTCTGAAAAGACCATCCACTGGTCACCAACTGCTCGCTCAGCTTCTTCCTTCTTTCCTGGTCCTCGATCGGGTCCAAAGGAATCATTCCAAACCTCAGCAAGCCATCTGTCGACTCCCACACAGACTGATGCCACATCTCGAGCAGCACTCCTCTCGGACTCCGCATCCGAACGCCAACTCGACCCTCTCGGGGAGCACGACGAAACCAAATGACGGATCCTAGTGTCTTTAGTCATCACCTCAGTCGACTCAGACTCACTGGGGAACCATCCCATGCTGGTCACCAAACTAGGGATAACCATTGCGACACCAACGTCCTATCAAGGACCATCCTCCGACGCCCATCTCACAAAAGGCCTCCGCCCACAGGCGTCACTCTTCCATCTGGTCTTATCAAATCCTTCGATCAATCCAAGTGGACACCTGCCAATCCCGATTCCGCCCTTACCACAGAGCCACGGGACACCACCTGAACAGTGCTCACGGGTCCCTAATCAACAAACATCTCACCGTCACAATCCGACAAGACCGTAGAACCAACAGACACTGCTGTGGTCGGTCACACGGTTATCGACCGTAGAACCAACAGGCTCACCAGCCACTCATAGCCGTCAACCGGGACCCATAGTCTGCCAAAGACCACTTCCCCAAAAATGATCTCATCCGAGGACACGACTGGGAACACAAGTCGGGCGCCAAGCCACCGACTCCGACCAACACGTCCTCGACCTTCGTCAGGCGACATCCTCAACAACCTCATCCAGGTCCAACACCAACGCCTGACACGACTTCCATCACAGGAACATGGTACTCATGCGGCACACTAGCCAGCACTTTTCCCAACACTCCATCCTGCCAGTGCCCACCGCCACGATATCTCGGGCAACGGCACGGCAACAACACGTTTCACACCGAGGAACCCATCCTCCGATGCTCAACGCAAACTCAGGAATCCGCCCGTAGCAACCAACGCTACGATCCTGAACCAGTGGGTTATGGGCCCACCACGCTTCCGCTGCGCACTCAAATCCGCGCGCACAGCCGAGAAAGCAAACACCGCCCACCCAGCACTCGTCCTTCCGGAATAGCGCCAGCACCCTCACACGACAAGGGAATGGGCACGACTTCTCACAGGCAACCACCCTGCCAAGACAAGGAGCACGTCTCGCACGGACTTCATGGCACATGAAGGCCAACCAATCCGAACACACCATGCAAGACGACGATCCTTAGCCGAACGCAATCTCTCCAACCAAAGGAGAAACCAGCACACTTTCGACCAACGGGAGAACACCACGCTTGACTTGACCTCGAACCTCGTGCACGCTGGAAACATCACCATCCAGCACCAAGGAAAACCATCGCTTCCATCAGGTCAACGCCTCCGACACACTGGCTGTAACGACCCGAGAATCCGATTACCGGGAAGGCCCGATAACCCGAGACTCGTACCGCCACCCACGAGCCCGAAGACTCGGAAGGGTTAAAAGGATGGTGTGGAGACTACACGAGTATCACAAATAATTGTGGAAATTAAACAGTTAAAATATTAAGTAGGAAATAAATTAACATTTTACATGGTCCACAAAAAAAATAACAACAACAGCAACAGTAGTCCACGACTAGTACAGTGACGAGAAAGAAAAGTACAGCTACACGGGGCATACCCCGGCTCTGACCTCTGGCACTACCTCTGGGCACCCGCACCACGCTGAGCTCCTGACGCGCTCCCCGAAGGTGGCGCCTCACCTGAAACGCGGTGAAAACACGCAAGGAATGAGTCTCGGAACAAGACTCAGTAGGGATCACTCGAACCCTACCTCGTAAAACGAGAAACCACTACTCTAGCGGTAGAAAAGTACCTCGGAGAGGAAAGCCCTGTACTCTACAGAACTAGACCCTATGGCACGCAAACCGACACACGTGCCACGGTACGAGAAGACCAAAACTCAACGGTCGAACCGCCAAAACCCGAAGGTCGGAAACACACGACTGACAGTCTGGCACTTTGTACTCGGCAGGAGTACCACCCACTAGAAGCACAGCCGGTAGCGTCCCCTGACGTCTGACACCGCGCCGCAGGTGAGCCGCCTGACGTGGTAGGTCCTACCCGAGGCGCAAACACCGTACAAGTAACCACAACAAGTGACTAGCTGGGGTCACGCCCGTCGACGTGGGTCCAACCGCCCCGAACCACGTGTGCACACACAGACCACGCGTCCTAGGTCTGGCCCTCTGACCGGTTTTCCCCCGCAGCCGGACTCTGGCTAAGACGAGGAGCCTACGGTAACCGGTCCACAAACCGTCTCGAAAGGTGGGTGCCCGTACACCACTCCCAGGTGAGACCAGCACCTCGTACTGGTGGGCTACGACTAGTGGAGGGTCACTGAAGGAGTAGACTCTCGAGTCAACGGAAAACGACGTCCGAGACCGACAACGTGTGGGAACCACCCCACGCACTAGCTCCGTCAAACGGGGCCACGGTCAGAGGAAACGGACGCACCGCCCATGGCCAAACTCATGACCAAGGCAAACGGAACCTCCGGACACCAAAGACACGGTCACGGAACTCCACGGGGTGCCCGGGACGCACACACGGCCCAAGGGGAACACCCAACAACAGCCAGATCGCGCTAGGGATACCTAGCGCGACACGGAAGAACGCGCTAGGGCCTCCTAGCGCGACAAGGGACATTGCGCTAGGGCCTCCTAGCACGACACGGCATGTCGCGCTAGGGACGGCTAGCGCGACAAGGCATGTCGCGCTAGGGATGCCTAGCGCGACAAGGCTGATCGCGCTAGGACCCCATAGCGCGATAGGAACCGCCCTACTGTTCATCTTCTCCGATGAACGCACTCGGTCGGGGTAGCGTGACCTCCAAGAACGCGCTACTGGAGTATAGCGCGTTCTCAGTCCGCGGCCGAAAACGGTAGAAACGTCCAAAAATTCTAACCACGCCCCCATGCCTCCATAGGAGAGGGGAAAAACAAGGGGGAAGACCCCTGGGGACCCCTAGCATGATCCTAGGCCATCAAAACACGAATCCTCGGAACGCGCCGATCGCAACGGTACCACTCGTGCCCGGGTGAACCGCCCGGTTCGCCTGCAGCGAGCTTCCGAAGAAAAAGCCGAAACACACACCGGGAATCGGAAAATACACGCGGAAAAGCCGCGGAACGCCTCCGGGCCTCCGAAACGACTCCGGATCGCGCCGATCCGAACACGAAAGATGTCCGAAACGAAATTTCGGACACAACGGAGCCGGACACTCCGAAAACCAGATTCGGGACCTACGAAGAAAGGATCTGAAAGGTCTGGGATATTACAGCCCTCCCCCCTTAAGGAATTTCATCCTCGAAATTGAGAACAACCCAAGGGGAAAGAAGAGGAAGACTCACTCAAACAGGTACGGGAACTGCTGACGCATCTCATCCTCACGTTCCCACGAAGCCTCACCACTAGAGTGTCGTTGCCACACGACCTTCACCAAGGGAATGACCTTCTTCCGTAGGCGCTGCTCTCGCCTATCCTCCAAGCAGATCGAAAACTCTGGGAGAGAAAGATCTGGAGTCACCTCATGCCAAACGAAAAATTCGAGCACATGAGAGTCATCGGGCATATACTTTCGCAACATCGAGACGTGGAACACGTCATGCACCGACGCCAACTCAGGAGGTAACCGCAACCGGTAAGCAACCTCACCGATGCGCTCCACAATCGCGAAAGGACCAATATAGCGGGGACTCAGTTTCCCACGCCGTCCAAAACGTATCATCCCCTTCATCGGAGAAACTCTCAAGAACACATGATCGCCCACGGCGAACTCGAGGGGCTGCCTCCTACGGTCAGCATAGCTCTTCTGCCGACTCTGGGCCGCCAACATGTTCTGACGAACCAGGTGCACAACATCCACACATTGCTGCACCAACTCCGGTCCCGTCAAAACACGCTCACCCACCTCAAACCAATCAAGCGGAGTCCTACATGGACGCCCATACAGAGCCTCATAAGGAGCCATGCCGATGCTCGAATGATAGCTGTTGTTATAGGTAAACTCCACCAACGGCAGGTGATGAATCCAACTCCCCTGCCACTCCAGGCAGCAGAATCTCAGCATGTCCTCCAAAGTCTGAATGGTCCTCTCAGAATGACCATCTGACTGAGGATGATACGCCGAGCTAAATGCCAACTCCGTGCCAAGAGCTCGCTGGAAACTCCTCCAGAATCCAGAAGTGAAGCATCCCGATCCGACACGATCGAAATGGGAATCCCATGCAACGGCACGATCCGCTCCACATAAAGGCAAACCAACTTAGACACGCTCCAGCTGACCTTGACCGGTAACAACCGCGTCACCTTCGTCAGTCGATCTACCAGCAACCAAATACTATTCTGCCCACTCGGGGTCCTCGACAATCCCACCACGAAATCCGTGGTCACATGGTCTCACTTCCAAGCAGGAACATCCAAGGGCTGGAGAGTACCTCCTGGTCGCTGATGCTCCGCCTTCACCTGCTGACAGATCAGGCACCTGGCCACAAACTCCGCGACATCTCTCTTCATGGAGCGGTGGTGGATTGTGGAATGAAGAGGGTCTACTTCCAGCATCCGAACAAGAGGACTTTCTATTTCCAAGGTATCCGTTCCACCTCTTCTCGATTCCTTATCTCTGCTATTCGAGCCCATCGATTGCTTGAGTCTGGTTGTCAGGGTTTTCTCGCGTCAGTGGTCATGTCTGACCGGATGGAGCCGGATGTCGAGGACATTGCGGTGGTGTGTGAGTTTCCCGACGTTTTTTCTGAGGAGTTGCCTGGATTACCTCCCCAGCGGGAGATCGATTTCGTGATCGAGGTTGTGCCTGGTACGGGACCTTTGGCAAAGGCTCCCTACTGAATGGCCCCCGCTGAGTTGAGAGAGTTGAGGGCGCAGTTGCAGGAACTGTTGGCCATGGGGTATATTCATCCTAGTTTTTCCCCTTGGGGTGCGCCCGTGTTGTTTGTGAAGAAGAAGGATGGTAGTCTGCGGTTGTGCATTGACTATCGGCAGCTGAATGAAGTGACCATTAAGAACAAGTATCCGTTGCCGCGGATTGATGACTTGTTTGACCAGCTTCAGTCTGCGCGAGTGTTCTCGCGGATTGATTTACGATCCGGTTACTATCAGCTGAGAATTCACGAGTCCGATGTGGAGAAGACTGCATTCAGTAAGAGGTACGGGCATTATGAGTTCTTGGTGATGCCGTTTGGACTCACCAATGCCCCAGCAGCCTTCATGGACTTGATGTAGAGGGTATTTCATCCGTATTTGGACCAGTTCGTGGTCATCTTCGTGGACAACATCCTTGTTTATTCGCAGTCTGCCGAGGAGCATGCGTACCATTTGGGTGTGGTGCTGCAGACATTGCGAGATCACCAGTTGTATGCGAAGCTCAGCAAGTTCGAGTTTTGGCTCAGCGAGGTGCACTTTCTGGGGCACGTGATTTCTGGTGATGGTATTTCCGTGGATCCCGCCAAGGTCGAGGCAGTGATGCAGTGGCCGAGGCCGAGGTCGGTGACGGAGATCCGGAGTTTATTGGGGCTTGCGGGTTATTATCGTCGGTTTATCCAGGATTTTTCCCGCATTGCGACCCCGATGACGAGGCTCACGCGGAAGGGTATGCCTTTCGTTTGGTCCGAGGAGTGTGAGCAGAGCTTCAGTGAACTGAAGACGTTACTCACCTCGGCTCCGGTGTTGGTTTTGCCTTCTGGATCGGGAGGTTTCGTGGTGTGTACAGATGCTTCCGGCGTTGGATTGGGTGCTGTTCTGATGCAGCATGGTAGAGTGGTGGCTTATGCATCTCGGCAGCTAAAGCCCCATGAGGAGAACTACCCTACCCACGACCTTGAGTTGGCGGCGGTGATCTTCGCGCTGAAGATCTGGAGGCATTATCTATACGGTGAGAAGTTCGAGGTGTTCACCGACCATCAGAGTTTGAGGTATGTGTTCTCGCAGAGAGATCTGAACCTCAGACAGAGACGTTGGATGGAGTTCATGAAGGACTATGACTTCACCCTGTCTTATCAGCCGGGCAGGATGAATGTCGTCGCCGATGCCTTGAGTCGGAAGGTGGCGGTCAGTACCTTGATGTTGAGGAAGTGGAGGCTCTGGGAACAAGTGTCCGAAGTATCTTTTAGGCTCAAGATTCCCCAGGAGCCAGGGTTGGCGGTGCTTGCGAGTCTGACTGTCACTCCTGCTATCCGTCGTCAGGTGACAGAGGCTCAGCATGCGGACCCTGAGTTGCCCCGGATTCTTGCAATGGCTGACGTGGAGCTCGGCGAGGACGGTGCTGCGAGGTTTCGTGGCAGGTTGTACGTCCCAACCGAGGAGCAGGTTCGTCGTGCGGTGTTACGCGAGGCTCATGGGAGCAGGTACACTGTGCACCCGGGTGCGACGAAGATGTATCGGAACTTGCGGAGGCAGTTCTGGTGGCCTGGCATGAAGAGAGATGTTGCCGAATTTGTGGCCAGGTGCCTGATCTGTCAGCAGGTGAAGGCGGAGCATCAGCGACCAGGAGGTATTCTTCAACCCTTGGATGTTCCTGCTTGGAAGTGGGTACCAGCTGTAACGACCCGAGAATCTGATTACCGGGAAGGCCCGATAACCCGAGACTCGTACCGCCACCCACGAGCCCGAAGACTCGGAAGGGTTAAAAGGATGGTGTGGAGACTACACGAGTATCACAAATAATTGCGGAAATTAAACAGTTAAAATATTAAGTAGGAAATAAATTAACATTTTACATGGTCCACAAAAAAAATAACAACAACAGCAACAGTAGTCCACGACTAGTACAGTGACGAGAAAGAAAAGTACAGCTACACGGGGCATACCCCGGCTCTGACCTCTGGCACTATCTCTGGGCACCCGCACCACGCTGAGCTCCTGACGCGCTCCCCGAAGGTGGCGCCTCACCTGAAACGCGGTAAAAACACGCAAAGAATGAGTCTCGGAACAAGACTCAGTAGGGATCACTCGAACCCTACCTCGTAAAACGAGAAACCACTACTCTAGCGGTAGAAAAGTACCTCGGAGAGGAAAGCCCTGTACTCTACAGAACTAGACCCTATGGCACGCAAACCGACACACGTGCCACGGTACGAGAAGACCAAAACTCAACGGTCGAACCGCCAAAACCCGAAGGTCGGAAACACACGACTGACAGTCTGGCACTCTGTACTCGGCAGGAGTACCACCCACTAGAAGCACAGCCGGTAGCGTCCCCTGACGTCTGACACCGCACCGCAGGTGAGCCGCCTGACGTGGTAGGTCCTACCCGAGGTGCAAGCACCGTACAAGTAACCACAACAAGTGACTAGCTGGGGTCACACCCGTCGACGTGGGTCCAACCGCCCCGAACCACGTGTGCACACACAGACCACGCGTCCTAGGTCTGGCCCTCTCACCGGTTTTCCCCCGCAGTCGGACTCTGGCTAAGACGAGGAGCCTACGGTAACCGGTCCACAAACCGTCTCGAAAGGTGGGTGCCCGTACACCACTCCCAGGTGAGACCAGCACCTCGTACTGGTGGGCTACGACTAGTGGAGGGTCACAGAAGGAGTAGACTCTCGAGTCAACGAAAAACGACGTCCGAGACCGACAACGTGTGGGAACCACCCCACGCACTAGCTCCGTCATACGGGGCCACGGTCGGAGAAAAACGGACGCACCGCCCACAGCCAAACTCATGACCAAGGCAAACGGAACCTCCGGACACCAAAGACACGGTCACGGAACTCCACGGGGTGCCCGGGACGCACACACGGCCCAAGGGGAACACCCAACAACAGCCAGATCGCGCTAGGGATACCTAGCGCGACACGGAAGAACGCGCTAGGGCCTCCTAGCGCGACAAGGGACATCGTGCTAGGGTTTCCTAGCGCGACAAGGCATGTCGCGCTAGGGACGGCTAGCGCGACAAGGATTGTCGCGCTAGGGATGCCTAGCGCGACAAGGCTGATCGCGCTAGGACCCCATAGCGCGATAGGAACCGCCTCTTGTTCATCTTCTCCGATGAACGCGCTCGGTCGGGGCAGCGCGACCTCCAAGAACGCGCTACTGGAGTATAGCGCGTTCTCAGTCTGCGACCGAAAACGGTAAAAACGCCCAAAAATTCCAACCACGCCCCCATGCCTCCACAGGAGAGGGAGAAATCAAAGGGGAAGCGCCACCTTCGGGGAGCACGTCAGGAGCTCAGCGTGGTGCGGGTGCCCAGAGGTAGTGCCAGAGGTCAGAGCCGGGGTATGCCCCGTGTAGCTGTACTTTTCTTTCTCGTCACTGTACTAGTCGTGGACTACTGTTGCTGTTGTTGTTATTTTTTTGTGGACCATGTAAAATGTTAATTTATTTCCTGCTTAATATTTTAACTGTTTAATTTCCGCAATTATTTGTGATACTCGTGTAGTCTCCACACCATCCTTTTAACCCTTCCGAGTCTTCGGGCTCGTGGGTGGCGGTACGAGTCTCGGGTTATCGGGCCTTCCCGGTAATCGGATTCTCGGGTCGTTACACTGGGCGAGTGTCACGTCGGACCACAATCACAGCATCTCTCGATGCACCACCGCTGCAATTCCTCGAACTGCAACACGGCATGCCAAGAGCCGCAACACGAGCCATAACAACAACCGCCGACGCTCATCCTCGAGTCCCGAAACTCACCGCGGAACCTTCACACCTCAGACCAAATCCAAGGCGAACACACCCCTTCGCACACAAGAGCGCAGAAGCAAGACTTACTGGGACACCACAGCCCAATCCTGCCTCGAAATCCGTAAAATAACCAGGACCGACACGTCATTTCTAACGCCACAGAGCACGACAAGATCATCAGGCTCGACGAAACAGCAGCTCACCGAGAAGATCCTCCGCTCACCCGAGCACACTTCTCGATCAGAACACCCACTCTGCCACCTTAAACCACAACCTGAACACCTCAGGGGCTAGATAAATCTCAAGCTGGAGTGGCCAAAACCGATAGCAGCTCCCCCAGAGCGCGCTCACGGCCACTTAACCACGAACAGTCCTCTCCAGCCACCTGACCACGCCGCAGATTCCTCGAACGCGGCACCGCGAACTCACGCCTGCCAGCAACCTCTGCCCAACGCAGAACAACCAGGGCCACCACCGATGAGGGAGAAGGCTCTCGACCTCGATCCTTAGACCCCATGCTGGCACGAAAGCCGCGGACAGCAACCACCTTCACAGCGCCGCACAGCGCACTCAAGCTCTCAAGCGAGAAACAAGGCGGAAAGCGAACATAAAACCCTAAGCCAGCTGCCGACTGTACTGGACCTTATGGACTCTGATCACTGCAATATCTCGAATTCCTATGTACGCCCACAACCACCGCTCTGATACCAGCTGTAACGACCCGAGAATCTGATTACCGGGAAGGCCCGATAACCCGAGACTCGCACCGCCGCCCACGAGCCGGGAGGGCTCGGAAGGGCTAAAAGGAGTGTGGAGGCACAAAGAAATAGGAAATAAAGCAGGACAATTCAAAAATTAACAGAAATAAATAAACAACTACTACAACAGAGTCCAGTCCAACAGAAAGTATAGTCTAAAGCAATAAAACGTACCACATGCCAAGTGAACACTCAGTCCGGCAAGCTGGCAACTGAGAACCTCCGCCCCGCACCCTCGAACCTCGAGGAAGAACCGCTACACCTGAAAAGCAGGGAATGAGTCTCCAAAACAGAGACTCAGCAGGGATCCCGCGGAACCTCAACCGGAAACAACGGCGGTAGCGGAAAGGAGAGCTACAACTACAGCAGGAACAGCAAATCGGTGGCCGGTCAAAAACTCGGCACTACAGCTACTCCTACTGCCAGAAGGCAGACCTCGATCACGCAGTCGAAGCTACCGAACCACGCTAGTACCACCTACGGAAGTAAGAACACACGGCAACCACGCCGTAGAGGCCTGTCCCCCGGACACAGCCGACCTGGACACGTTGTCCAAGGTGCAACCCCGACCATCCGATCGCGGGTACCGCACCACAAGACGCCACCTCGGTAAAGCCACTAGCACTAGTCTCACGGCGCAAGAACCGACACACGCGCCAAGGTGAAACAACCGAACTCACCGGTCAACACGACCGAAAACCCAAAGGTCAAAGACACAGAGACTGACAGTCTGTCACTTCCGACTCGACAGGAGTACCTCCCACTAGAAGCACAGCCGGTAGCGTCCCCTGACGTCTTACACCGCACCGCAGGTGAACCGCCTGATGTGGTAGGTCCTACCCGAGGCGCGAACACCGTACAAGTAACCACAAACAAGTAACTAGCTGGGGTCACGCCCGTCGACGTGGGTCCAACCGCCCCCAACCACGTGTGCACATACAGACCATGCGTCCCAGGTCTGGCCTCTAACTGGTTTTCCCCTCAGCCGGACTCTGGCTGCAAGACGTGGGGCCCGACGGAAACCAGTCTAAAAACCGTCTCTAAGGGTAAGCCCGTACACCACTCCCTGGTGCGACCAGCACACGCATACTGGTAGGCTACGACTAGTGGAGGGTCACTGAAGGAGTAGACTCTCAACTCAACGGAAAATAACGTCCGAATCCGACGACGTACGGGGACCACCCCACGTACCGGCCCCGTCGCACGGTGACCACAGTCGGAGAAGAAACAGGACTCACAGTCCACGGCCACACACGCACCGTGCGCTAGAGTCGAGAAAACTCAAGTGGCGCTAAGCTACTGGACTCTGGACAGTCCTCTAGACGCACTACACCCAACTGTGCTTGAGTCACAAGACTCGGGGTCAAGACCGTTGTACGCAACAGCACAAGGCTGTCAATCTAGTCCAATCTCTAGGTCTAAAACCTCTGTAACACAAGCACCGAGACAACTCACGAGTCGCCAAGAGCACTCCCTCAGGAAGGGAACGCAAAGGACTACGGCCACCCACACGGGCCACACGGAAAACACAGAAGCACGATTCTCAGGGCAGCATACAAGCCGCCACGATGATTTCCCATCTTGTAGCAAGCGGGAAACCTCCAGCCCCAGGCCGGATAACTGGACTCGCAGTCTAAGGCCAAACACATGGCCCACATGGGAATCGCCTTCCAAAGGAAACCCACGACATGCGGGGGAGACCCCACCGCACGCACACCGGTACACGGTGACTCGATCATGCGTAACACGAAAGCCCGGAACACGTGGGGTCATCCGGACCCACCACACCTACGGACACGCTAATCGAGGCAACACGGTCCCTCCCGACACCCCAAAAATATGGACACAGAACCCATGGGGTGTCCGGGATACTCACAAGGCCGGAGGTCGACCACTGGGTCACAACCGGGTCGACCGGAGACCAAATCAACACAATCGGAGCGCTAAAAGGTCACCTGGACTCTTAAGCTCATGGCACGTAAAACGAGGTAAGTGGGACCTCCTCTGGACACCCAAAGACACGGTCACGGAACTCCACGGGGTGTCCGAGACACTCACGAGACCTAAAGTCAACCACTGGGTCACAACCGGGTCGACCGGGGGTCAAAACAGCGCAAACATGAACCAGAATGTGGTAGTGGTCACCTGGTGACTGCGACCAGATAGTAGCGGTCGACCGGAGACCGCGACCATGCTGTCACGGTCACCTCACGATCGCAACCAGCCACGCGCTAGCCTGATGGTAGCGGTCGCCCGAGGACCGCGACCAGATAGTAGCGGTCATCCCATGACCGCGACTAGGCCAAAGCGGTCTATCGCACGACCGCGAAGCTCGAAGGCCTCTACGACCAAAACACAAAGGATGAACGTGGTTCTTCCAAGACCGCGACCAATGAACGCGGTTTCTGGTGGACCGCGACCATTTCGGAAAACCGAGAACGGCGGGAAAACACCCAAAAATCCACGCCACGCCCCCAAACATCCACGGATGAGGGGAAAAACATAGGGGAAGCCCCCAAATAACCCCTAGCATGCATCTACGGCCTCGGATCGGCCAGAAACGCAATGAAACGGGAGATCGGCCCACAAGCCCTAAAACATGGATTTTGCCCAAATCACCCCGTTTGGCCCGTTCGGCTCACCGTAGCCTACGAAACTTGCTGGAAAGGAAGTGCACGAGCTGGGGGTCCGTCACCATACCTCCACCGAAGATTTCGTGCACCGTGGACGCCGATCCACGAAGAAAACGCCGTTGAAGCCTCGCCGCTCCACGAACTCACGGCCGAGCTTCACCACGCCTCCACCGCCTCGATCCTCGACCCATCCTCGCCGTCCTCCTAGCCCGCATCGCCCCGCCTCGCCCCCGCCTCGGTCCGTCGGCCGCCGGAGAGGAGAGAGTGAGAGGAGAGAGTGGGAGAAGAGAGAGAAATGAGAGGGGAGAGAGAGGGTGGGTTAATATATAGGAAAATCTGAAAATTCGAAAAAATTCCGAAAAGTAGAAAATCACACCCTCGCGTTCCTCGGAGCGCACCGATCGCAACGGTATCACTCGCGCCTAGGTGAACGGCCCGGTTCACCCGCAACGAGGTTCCGAATAAAAAGCCGAAACCCACACCGGGAATCGGAAAACACACGCGAAAAAGTCGCGGAAAGCCTCCGGGCCTCCGAAACGACTCCGGATCGCGCCGATCCGAACACGAAAGATGTTCGAAATGAAATTTCGGACACAACGGAGTCGGACGCTCCGAGAAACTAGATCCGAGACCCACGAACGAGGATCCAAAAAACCCGGGGCATTACAGATATAATCCATCGCTCCTTCTATGAGTCTGGTACGATCGAGGGTATGGTTCCTGTCAAACCCCATGATCGTGCCATTTGACTATGACCTCCTTAAAGTATATGACGTCCGTTCTAAACGAACTCACACGACCTTGGCCAGGGATTCAACGGAGCGTAATGTCATGACCCATTAACTGTCTGATATATACCCGACAGTGAGCGATCCCCTCTTGACCATTGATGATCTTCACACGTATCCTGGAGTGGTTAATGACTCGGCAACTCATGACTTATGGTTAAAGTCACTTAGCCAAGTAATTAAACCATTCCAGTCCTCGTGTAAGATCCGATCAATGTCTCAGGTCAAATGACCAACGATGCTACTGAGACAGTTAGATCTTCAGTTGACATTAGGTATAATCAACCATCTGAAGATCCAATAGCGGATCAGTTCAGTGTACATCCTCCAAGGACATACACCTACACATATGTGTTGGTGCCCCGCACCAATGACCATGAGACTGGTCACTGACACATCATGTGTACTGGTTTAATAGGTAATCAAAGTCCCCGAGTGATTACCCTCCAACCAGGAATAGTTTAAGGTATGTGTACATGTAAAGTCAATCTCATGTTCGAGATCCCATCTCGAGCTGACTTTACAACCACATATCCTAGGGACAACGTAAAGTAACACAATCGCATATTTACGCTCAAATACCACTTTATTAATAATGAACAAGATCGTACAACTATTGGGCCTACCCGACCCGAAATTGGCCTGTAGCACACCAACACTAACACAGCGGTCGTACTCATTGCACTCTCCGGGGTCGGTCCCCGAAGCGCACCACTAAAGCCCTGCCGGTACTCACGGGCAGTAAGAAATCGTCGTCGACGGGGCAACTCCTCCGCAGGAGCGCGCACAGAGGGACCTGGCTCAACGTCATTTTCACCAAACGATGACGACGGTGGCTCTCTCTCTCTTTCCGCCTGTAAGGGCTGCACCAAAGGGCCTCTTGGTATGCCCAGCGCTGCACGTCGAGGTGCTAAAGCCCGTGCAGGAGGGAAAGATGGGAGAGAGCCACGCTCCGGGGACGACTCCTCGGAGTGATCAGTAAGTACATCGTCATAATGAGGTAGAAAGTACGGAGCCGCCATCTTATATAGTCATTTGTAATAAATAAATAGCAAGATGAATTACATGAGCTAAAATAAAAATAGACAGAATAATATTGACATATCTAGGACGAACCCAGAAAAATAAACAGACTGCATTTGCCATGAAACAAAAATACACGGGACTAACCCGACATGTCTGGGACAAACCCATAGCAAATAAAAATTATATAGGCAGCATGCGACTTAAAATAAAATTGTGCGGAGCTGATCCAGCATTTCTAGGACAAATCTAGAGTAATTAAAATTAAACAGGCAGCATGTGGCTGAAAATAAAATTAATCAGAACTAATCCGACACATTTGGGACTAACCCAAAATACTTTAGAAATGAACGGGCATCATTTCGGCATGAAATAAAATTAACCGGACTAACCCGAAAAAAAACGGGCAGCATTTCGGCATGAAATAAATTATTCGGGACTAACCCGGTAAGAAATAAAAAATACAAGGGAATAACTTGGCTCTGATACCAATGTTGGTTAGTCTCGAAATATAAACACAATGAACATAGGATCTTAGGTACATAAGGACATACCTTAGCCACGCAGCGGAAATATATATTACGTCTTTGATTCGCAGAGTCAAAAGGTGGCTACCAGAGTCACCTTTAATTATCCACACTCCAAGTCCAAGGCTATGGGTGACGTGCCTCCGTGAGTTTGTTACTGTTAAAACCCTCACCGTGAGAGGTGCCGTGAAAGCCGTCGCTTTCACGCTTTCTCTCTGTTGGACCGATCGTAAGAGCCGCAGTTTAGTTGCAATGGTAACAGCCAATGCCCTGCCCCGTTTCTCACCGCCCCAAGCACTTTACCTTTTACTGTCCACCGTTGCTTCCGTTTCTTTGCAATTGCTGCCCTTTTATAATGGCTGGAAGCACCGACGGGAAAATATCTGGAAAGGTAAAATCGGGGGCAGTGAGAATGGGATGGGAAAAGGCGGTGGAAGTGAGGAGGCCGCGGATGGCGCCACGTGGCCTCCCTCCCGTGTCCGTCCGCGCACGTGCACGCCCGAGAGTGCTTGGCTGCAGCACGGTAGTGGGCTGCTCGGCCCAATGGGCAGCACCCACTAACAACAATAAAGAAGAAATCCATTCTACAACCTTCTTCCCAGCTTCCCATGGCATGAGCTATCCTATCCACCTCAAATTAAGTACTTTCTCTCCTCTCTTCTTACTTAAAGGACCAACCAAGCCTTCCTTAATTGTTGTGTTGCTTTTCATGTGTAAGATCATTTATGCTCACTCCTTACAAATTAAGAGGGGGTGTTAAAAGTCATTTGTAATGTCATCTAGAGATTACTAGAGAAATCTATAACACTGAAAAATTACCCAGCTGGTGGAAGAAATGTAGGTCGGATGCATCTGGAAATCTCCACTGACCTTTAGATTCTGGAAATGCAAAAGGGAAGAAGAAATGTAGATGGAAAAGAACTCTCTAAGACTCTCACAGTCATCCCTCAACCTTCTTCCTAGCTTCTCATAGCCCGAGCTATCCACCTGCAGCATTAAAAGGCTCAAAGCATTTTCTCTCCTTTATTCTTACGTAAAAGACCAACCAAGCCTTCCTTGTTGCGTTGATTTTAATGTGTAAGAGCATTTAATGGTCATTCCCCTTTAGTCTTCCATCTCAATTTATGTTGTATTAATTTTCCCTCTACATTGTAAGAAGTATCTTTGTACTCGTAGCCGTCCATCGATAAAACTTCTTACTTGCCCATCTCCACGTCTGTTGGTATATCGATCCATCCCATTATTTCTTGGGGGAACTCGAAGAAAATTATACAGCTCTCTTTGAAACTCGAGTGAGATATCGTATTCGCCCTTCCACGGTCAAATCCGGTACCCGATCTCAATTAAGGGGATGTGTGTTAGAGGAGGATGTGAGCCCTTCAGAATTCTCTCTCATCGAGTTCACTATTCCGATAACAAAATAACCCTACATGATTGCCAATGATCATAAGCTTCTCGATTGCCGTTTAGGTCCCATCATAGACGTTGATATCTTCCCGTACCCACCTGATCACCAGCTTCGTTGTTCCCGCGGCCATCCCGGGGGCAAAAAACGTCACACCAACATCATTCACTGCTAGCCAGCCAGCCAGCCAGACCTATAAGAACGGCCTACCGAAGAACTCGGCCTCCGGGAGGAATCTTCTACAGTTCTTCATCAAGGTTTCCGGCGGTGTAGCTTTGTCTGCACACAGTTGTGACTTTTTCTTGACGGTCATTCAAGGTCACTTTGATAACGGGTTAGATTAGGGGTGGGTGACTTATTCGGATTAGTCCACTCCACCCCTAACTCTAATTCGGGTGGATTAACTCATTCCACCTATTTCTAAGGAACGAGTTAAATCACTTTAATCCTATCCGACTCGGGTTAAAAAAAAATATCAATCACCACTGGCAAGATGCCTTCTCGGGGCCACGGTGTTTCCAGGGGGACGCACACAGCACCCAGCAATTAGATGCCTTGCTTTTGTTTTCTGTAGGGCAGAGGCATCTCTTCCCTCCTTTTGTCCAATACTGCCAGGCCGGTAGACGTACGACATAACCATTAGAACAGCACACCCCCACTTCCTCTTCTTCACCGCTCTCCCTTCGATCTTCTGCCCCCTTTCTGGGCTGGCCCGGCCATGGAGGGACAGGCTTCTGCGCGGAACGCGAGGGGGGCAACGGGGAACCGGCGACAAGACCGGGCGAGAGCTCCCCACTCCGCCCCCGGCAGCGCCTCTTCGTCGTCGAGTTCTCCGGGCAGCACGCACTCCTCGGCCTCTTCCAGCGTGACGTCCGATGCGAGCTCTGCGTTCGGCGGCGGCGAGGTGGTGTCGGGGAGTCCTGCCATGGTGCTGCGGGGCTGCCCGCGGTGCTTCATGTACGTGATGGTGCAGGTGCAGAGGCAGAGGTGCCCCCGGTGCAACACCTCGGCGCTGGTGCGGCTCTTCGATGGATGACCCAGATGATCACCAATCATACCGGGAAGAGTACCTGCAGTACTGAGGCGCCTGCATGTATGTGGAGGCAGCAGCATTTGTATATATCTCATCGATCAGTTGTTGAATCTGGTGGTGAGCAGGTGATCATATATAGCTGCAGGTTGGGTTGTCTCAGGGCATACAAACTAATCCAAGGTTCTTCCACTCTGAAGATTAATCTTGTTCTTATAATTTTCTCATGTTCGTAATATACACGTTGTGCTGATCTCCTATATATTTCCAGTGTCAATTGTTCGAACCAGAAGCTGGTCTAAAAGTATAATATATAGCTGCTCGCTAATTAATTAATCAGTGCGTTAAATTCCTCCTCTACTCCAACTGTTAATGTAGGGTTTGAAGCCAAGACCTCCCTAGCTCATGAGAGCCATATGGGCTCTTTGGTGTACTGACCTAACCGGCTAAACGGCCAGTTGGAGATGACAATATTATTCCGGGGGTGACCCAATGCGATCGTATCTGAGTAAATATGGTTTTGCCCAGTTTAGAATATTTTTAACTGTACATTAATCTTTCCAGGTGTTTTTTTTTATCCCACACTGATCAAACTCAATTGCCATATCAAGTATTCAAGTTACCAATTATCTTTTTCGTTCCAATCTAGAAGTAAGTTAAATGTGAATTAATGATCCGAACTTAGATTAATGGCTCTTCACCTACAGAGACCTTTCCACGTTTTGTTTGCTATATATGTTTGGTAAACATCACTTTCATGATGGGAGAAGACTAGTCTCAAAATTTTCAAAGAAAAAGATATTAAAAATTAGATGTGGCCCCCTTTCATAAGAGAACAGAAATGGGGGGTGATCTACCCGAGCGGTATTTCATATTTGAGTCTTTTAAGTCGAATACGAAATCACAATTTGTTGGAAAAAATAAGATCAAAATGGTCTGTTCCACCCAATTGTATATTCTCGATTATATCAAAATTGATTTACCATGTTATCGGTGAATAAACCCTAAAACCGACTAAAACCGACTAAAATCTCATCCTACCTTATCATATTAGCTTATCAAAGGGGACCTAATAAGGAATAGCTACTCCTCACTTTCTGATATCTTCTACTCCTACAGAACAAAAGACAGGAAGTTCACAGAAGAGAGCCACCTACATCTTTCTTCGTTGAACGAGTTACGAGAGCAACTGGTCTTAAGCGTTCAAGACGCCGGCCTTCTGTCCCCGATCCAGTTGCTTGTTTAGCACGTACATATCATGCCCATGCCATGTGTTCTCCATACAGATTTCTGAGGGAATCAAATGAAAGACAAATCGAAAGGAACTGAAGCAGAATAAGGGGGCCGGGGAAGACCGTACTAAAGGAGAAGAAAAGGAATCAGAAAAAAGTACCGAATGGGGTATTTGGAAATGTCATCTACTCTATCCTCCCGAGTGTTTGCTTTCCAAACACTTGTGGGCGTTTAATTGAGAGTGGACTTAAAATCACATGTTTCTAGATGGAGCGACTAGCTAACACTGGTGTAGTAATAGAAAGGAAGAGAAACACTTTTACGTCCCTCTTTGACACAGGGATAGACAAATGGAGGGATATCTATCGTGAGTTAATTTATCCAAGAATTTTGTCTCATTTATTTTGGTAGATAATAGGTTAAATTGGGGGATAAATTATTCCACCAATTTTGATGGGTAAATTTAACCTGGATACATGAGGGTTATCCCTCATTGTAATCAGATTAACTTTATTACCCTATCAAACTAAAAAATAGATAAAATGTGACTTATCCCAGGGATAAACAAGGGATATCCCTCTATCAAAGAGGAGCTAATATCCGTCTCGGACGGACGGCTACCCGTTTGAGACGGGATTTGCTCACGAGAGTGGATTTGCAGATGGGATTGGCACACTTATCCCCGTGAGTCAATTCCATCTTAGACAGATAACCATATGGGACTAATGTATCCACCTCTTACCCCCTCTTTGATAGAGGGTTAGCACAGGGGTGAGTCTGGATATAATTTTACCACTGAGTCAACTCTTTTTTGCTTTGATAGGCGCATATTCACTTGTCCTTGAGTTAAAAATGAGATGAGTTAATCTCAAATATAACACTAGATTTCGAACCCAGCCCACGAGGTGGGTTTACCTAACTCACTTTTGTTACTCTAATCAATGCGTCTTGTCAACTCCCAAGAGCTCGCACTCGCCTCGAGACTGTGTCATCTTGTGTATTCGGTGTTTCTTAATTTCTAGACTTTTTATCATTAATTAGTAGTATTAATGACTTTTTTACCAAAAAATTATTATTTTTATGGTATATTTAATTTATATAATTTATTAAAAATATTAAAAATAAAATAATACAAATAAATGTAAAGTGAATAGTGATGGATAACATAAATTTTTTTGTCACTTTTAAAATTTAATTAGTAATATTAATTATATTTTATCAAAATATATATTATTTTGACGGTATATTTATTTTATAGAATCTAATAAAAATATTTTTAAAAATTAAAAAATAAGTTTAAAGTGAATAATGACGATAAATTATAAACATTAACGTAGTAAAAAATTTTGTCACCTTTAAATTTTAATTAGTATTATTAATGATATTTTATCAAAAATTATTATTTTGACCATATAATTATTTAATATAATTTATTAAAAATATTTAAAAATATATAAATAAATTTAAAGTAAATATGACAGATAAATTGTAAGCAATGGCGTAAGTAAGTAAAATATATTGTCTGTTTTAAATTTTAATTAGTATTATTAATGACATTTTTATCAAAAAAGTTATTATTTTGATGATATATTTATTTTATAGAATCTATCAAAAATATTTTAAAAATTAAAAAAAAACAAATGAGTTTAAATTGAATAGTGACGGATGTGTGGCTTTTCTAATTAGTTAGGTTTATTAGAACTAATAAACCTTTAAAAAAATAAAAGCTCTAATGAGATTTTAAAATTATTTGTATACTAATTATATATTTTAGTCATTGTAATTATTTCAATTTCTTTTATATTCATTTGAGACTGCTAAATCTATTTAGTTGTTGTTTCTTAAATTGAGGTTGTTACTGAGTTATCATAGATAAAAAAAGCACTTGATCATAGATAAAAAAATTCAAAAGTGAGGGATAAATGTGATATTTGAGTTATCATTATTAATGAGTTAACTCATTACTTATCAAATCATACTAGATTAAAATAGATTAATCCATATCTTTACTTTCGAGTTAACTCTCTTCTATCATAATAAAAGTTGATTAACCCTGGACTAAATTAAATCGGTTTACTTATTCTCCTAACCCTCTGTCAAAGGGGACTAGGGGGTTAATTTTTTCGAAGGTTAACCCACCTGGGTTACCTTATTTAGCTCCGTTTTGATTTGTAACTCCAACCAGGTTAACTTATTTCACCTCTCTAGGTGGGTTTGAAAACCGAACGTGAACTTGAAATTAACCCACTTCTAATTGGGTTATGAAATCCGGCTAATCATACCAATGAAATAGATAATATTCTAGAGCTGTAAGTGGGTTAACCCCCATATGGCTCCCAATAATTAGAACTATTTACCCAAGACTCTCCTTTGGCCCATAGGTTCTGACTCTTCCTAACGGAAGGCTAAAGTTCTACCGCTTCCAGAGTGACATCTCACCGGTAGCTCGGGCTTCCTCGGGAAGGACGCCGTCTTCGCCCTAAGCCTGATTAAGTTGTGCATGGCATATCCTACTTATCAATGAAATAAAAAGAATTAATATTAATACTTTCTCTTGCTGACCCAGAGAGGTTATAAATTAACAAGAGCATGATTGTATTACGTTAGTTATAGTTTCGGTATTTCTAACTACACAAATAAATATTTAAGTTAAAACTTTCATCGGTGAGAAAGTTCTAACTTGGAGTTTCGGTTGGAAATTAAGGAAAACCAAAAGACTACATAAGCGACCTGTGGAAGCCCAAGTGCTCCAAATTAAAAACTACGCCTAAAATGGCCCTATAGAGTATTTGGTGAAACTTTCGTAACATTTGGCTTCTAGTTTTAAAATGAAAATTACTGGATAGGAATAAGTCTAAATAATTGTAGCCAATTATAAATCAACTCCTCCCGTATTTACTATATTTTTTCTACCCAATTAGGATAGGGAACTCCAATTTATAAATTTTAATTTATAAAGAACTTCTGAAAAGTGGTGTTTGCTTCAGGCATGCCCTTGCAGCACATTCGGTGCGGCACTTATTACTCTATATAGGAGTGTTGCCTCGCAGTAGCAATCATATTCTGTTCCGTGGTTGTGTTGATTAAACTGAGGATGACTGGATTCATTTAAACCAAACCTTTCTCTTCCTGGATGTTTTCTGAAGCCTCCTTGGATTGCGCTACACAATGCATTTACTTACTACACTCACAGTGAAATAACGTCACGTGGATTGCGCTACACAATCATGTGGCATCACTTGGTTGCTCCCACATGGTTGGTGCTCGCATTAAATATGTTCCCACATGAAGAGTGTGCGATTTGAACAAATGTCTGCCATTTTTTTCCCCCAATGCACTCAAGCACGTTCCCAGTGCTTGAGAACATCGTGCAAGTCACCTAAGGGCGCGTTTGGGCACTCTCTTTATAGAGGGATTTTTTCAAAATCTCTCTGGAGAGAGAAGAAACTCCTTTTAGGGAGTTTTTAGAGATTGTCAACTCTCCCTCCTTTTCTTCCTATATCTCTCTATATCTCGAAATCCGCCTCAAAAAAAGTTTGATGGGACATTATTTCATTTGGAAAGTGGAGAGGGGGATTTCTGTAACCCATTTAAAGAGCAGCCCAACTAGGCCCGGTAAGGCCCAATGAGGCCAAGCTCACCCAAGTGACAGTCCACATGGCCCACTTAGGAAAGAAAGCCCAATAAATAGCGCTCGAGGGAACAACCCTCCTAGGCGGCCTCAAGGCTCGGAGGGCCCGAGCATCGGTCAGGTCACAAGAAAGGCCCGCGCCCGAGCCATCTCTCCCCCCGGGAGAAGGAGGCGTAGGCTAGCCTATCCGACCCACCTTTTACCGAGCTAAGCCTATCGCCCGGATAGGGCTGGCCCCTCTGAGCTCGGAACGACCGACGAATGCTTATCTTTGCAGCCGTTAAGAGTCCGCAGCTGGCAGGAATTTAGGAAGGCAAGGGACATCTTCTTGCCCACGATGATAACGCTCCCACGATAAGGCCATAAAAGCCCACGATGAGGACGTAACCCCCACCTGAAACCCCTCGGCTGGCAGGACTCCAAGAGACGGCGTACTATTTAAACCAGGGATACCCTCCGGCTAAAGGTAAGCCAAAAAAGGTAATCATTCGCTCAAAACTCCTGAGCAATAACCGCTTCACCCTTCTGGTGGAGAGGGATCTCGCGCACAAGCTCTCTCCTCCCTACTATTACTCCCACCATAGCTCCACTGACTTAAGCATCGGAGAGTTTACCCCAGGGATTCCCCCTGGGCCCTCTGATCCGTTTCCCTGTCTTGCAGTTCACGATCTGGTGATCCTCAGCCCGCTCAGGACCAGCGCGAGATCACACCTCTTCATCTGGCGCCGTCTATGGGAAACGCACGAAAAGCCAGTATGGTGCGAAGGAGCTCAGGGAGGAGGTTCGCCGGCAACAGGGGTAAGGCCGTGGTAGCGGCGGGGGATGGCCCTTGTAGGGCCTCACAGAACCCTCCCTCCAACACCAGCGTCCCCGCCGACGGACCGCCACCCCCTCCTGCGGCGGTAGGGCTACCCCCCGACGGTGGCGCCGAAGCCTTCCAAGCCCTCAACGCGAAACTGGATGCCCTTGTGGAACTCATGAGGGCCCAGACGGCTAGGGATGGAAGGTCCCGCGCTCCGTCAGGGAGCCCTCCCCGCGGAAACACGTCCCAGCACACCACCGGAGGTCGCTTCACCCTCCGCGGCCAGCAGCTAATCCGCAACAGGATTGGAGGACCCTCGCAGGCTCCACCTCCGGAGCAAGAGGCTTCCTCCACGCCAAGAAGGGGAAAACTGGGGGCGCGGCGTCCGAACCTGGAAGCTGACGTCCCCGGAGATTGCCAAGACGCTCCCCCCAGCCCCACGGCACGACAGCAACCGGAACTATCCCTCCGGCTGCGGGATTTCGAGAGACGCTTCGCAGAACAGGAGCGCGCCCTCCGCGCCCTGCAGAAGACCTCTTTCCCGAAGGACGAAGAGAAATCCCTGTTCTCCGAGTACATCTTCAAGGCAGAGGTATCTCCCAGAACCTCCATTCCGACCTTCAAGCCCTACGACGGCCAGGGCGACCCGGCCGATCATTACGACAGCTTCGACGCTCTGATGACTCTGCACTGAGTGTCCGACGCCATCAAGTGCCGAGCCTTCGTGACCACCCTGGTCCAAGGCGCTCGAGCATGGTTCTGGGCCCTCGCCCCGGGTCCATCCGAGACTTCAAGCAATTTGGGCGAGTCTTCAAAGAGAGTTTCGCCGGAAGTGCCCCCCCAAGGTCGGTAGCGGGGCTCCTGACCCTCAAACAGGCGCAAGGGGAAAGACTCCGGGCTTATATTCACCGATTCAAATCGGAAGCCCTGAGAATCCCCCGTCTGGACGTGGCCTCAGCCACAACCGCACTGACTGGGGGCACCCGGGATGAGAATCTCCGCCGCGAACTTATCCTCCACCCTCCCTCGACCCTTGCCGAGCTAGTGACTCTGGCACTGCGCCACGCCGAGTGCGAAGAAGTGCTCAGTGCTTGCCGAGACGCAACCGGCTCGGGTCGGGAGGGGGACAAGAAGCGGGCTCCCGAGCCAAACTCAGGCCCGGGGAAAAAGAGAGACCGTGATGGGGAGCGCATGCGGAAGTACGAGCGTTACACCCCACTAGCTACCCCGGTCTATGAGATTTATGAAGACATCAAAGACTCGGGACTCCTCCGCCAGCCCGAGCCGATGAGGTCGAAGAACCGTAATCGCGACAAGCATTGCTTGTTCCACAGCGACCACGGACATCACACCGGTGACTGCCACCAGCTCCAGGACGAGATCGAGCGCCTCATCCGTCAGGAGCACCTGGCTCGGTTCACAGCCGATCGCAAAGAAGACCGAGGCGCCGCAGAGGAGATCGACAACGTCCCCCGAGGGGTCCACATCAACGCCATCTTCGGAGGGACAGCATCAGGAGGCGACAGCAGTCGAGGAAGGAAGCGTCATGCCAAGCGGGCGAGCCGAGCCATAGAGCCCCCCAAGGCCCCGCCGAGTGAGCCCCATGTCATAGTCTTCTCCGACCGAGATCTGGAAGGGCTGAGCACCCCGCATGACGACGCCCTCGTAATCTCGGCCACAATAAACCATTGTAACGTAGATAGGATCCTAGTTGACAATGGGAGTGCCCCTGATGTGTTGTCCTATGACTGTTTCCTTAAGATGGGGGAGGATCCATCCAAACTCCGCCCGGTCCGAACCCCCCTCTGCGGGTTTAATGGCCTGGCCACCTATCCCGAGGGAGCCCTAAGCCTGCCGGTTACCCTCGGCACCCCACTCAGAACCGTTACGGTCATGGTGGACTTCATAGTGATCAAGGGTATGATAGCGTACAACGCCATCTTCGGCTGGAGAATCCTCAGCCGAATAAAGGCCGTACCGTCTACCTATCATCAAAAAATGAAGTTCCCCACCAAAAACGAGTTGGGAAAAATCCGAGGTAACCAGACCACGGCCAGAAGGTGCTACAATATCTCGGTGGAAGCCACAAGGTCAGACGGGAAAGATAAGGGTCCCTGGAGAGTCGAGGATAAAACCGCAACCACCGAGCCTGGTGGCGAATTACTAACGATTTTCCTAAACGATGACCCGACCCTAGGAGTAAGGATCGGAGCCGACCACCCTCTCGAATACGTCACATTACCAACGATGCTAACCTGCACGGTACATCTGAACACATTTAATGGCGTCAAATCTTCATGTGGAGTCAAGTGGGGGTACAAGATTGCGCGGTGCAACTCACATGGGCTGCTGCTGCACAGGAAAAACTCTGTACAGAAAGATCGATATATAAGTATTTGGAAACACGAGTGTGGGACCGTTTGCAAGAATCTCTTCGGGTGCAGCAGGTAAAACTCTTTTAGAGAAAGATCTAGATATGTATTTGGAAATACATAAGAGAGAGTGGGAACGTTTGCAAGAATCCAAAGAAACAAACATTAGAGGTAACTTCTTTGGTACCAATGTTTGGGGATAAAAGAAAAACGAAACCTTTATTCAACCCAAAAACAAAATATGTCGGCATCATCAGAAGTGAGCTTAAAGAATGATAACAGGGAGTATTGATTGGCCATCACAAAAGCATTCCTCCCCCCCCCCCCCCGCCCCCCCGAGCATACGTAAGACATGGCAAAGATCAACAAGAGTCTACACATAGATAGAATCATAAAACACAAATCAACAGGAGTAGATGCATCAATACATGAAAGTATCACATACTCGAACACAGTGATACTGCAGCTTCATTTTAGTATATCCATACAAGTTTCAACACATTCAAACTTTCACCAGTCAAACCTAAAAGTAGAGGGAACAAAAGACTAAATTATCAAGCACCATACTGTCATCACAGTTACCGATGTACGTCTGCACATAATCATCAAGACCATCATAAAACAATCGGTCTGGTTTGCCAAGTTAATACAACACATTCTAATTCCAAACAGCTTCTTGTCCACAGGAGGCACCGGCCCTAGTTGCCACCTAGTATGCACCAACGACCGACCAAAGCAACAAACTGAGGGAATTATTCCTAGAAGAAAGTACCTTCCGGGGGCTGGACCAGCTTCCGATTATGAGGAGCCGCCATTTCCTTCCTCAATTGTGTCAGGATGTCCTCCATTGTGTACTCCCTCTGCCAATTTGCCAGAATGCCGAACTTTGCTGGTTCAACCTGTAAAATTTCAAGTTTCAGCAAACCGGGAAAAGCTCCCATCTGAAATATACAGGATGATACTTTTTGAGGATGAAGATATGAAAGAATTACCACTCCAGTCTCATGATTGACACAAGTCATGTTTATCCTCGAGTGGAAGCGAACACTGGGAGGTTTATCAGGATAATCTTTGTCACAAAAGAGTTTCAGCTGATAAATGCGCCCTTCATGAACAGACTGCAGACCAGCACAAGAATGTCAAGGAGGCAGTTTACAAGGGAACAAAGAGAAATTTGATGCATCCAGGAGATTCAAAAAGACAAAAGGAAAAAAAAATCTTATTCAACATTGTGAGGCCCAATTATAGTGCCCGTCCAGGAGCGCATGTAGATATCATCGCCATCATCCATTCCATAGCTAACAGATCCATCTCCAATGCCTTTCTCTCCACGTTCAAGTTCCTCTAGTAGTCTGAAATTCCGAGGAACTACAATAAAACAGGGAGGGAAACAGTATTAGTAGCCAGCTGAACAAACTTTGGAACCATAGCATAATCCCATCACAGCATATAGCAATCCAGGGAGGCAAATCTGTCAAACAATACCAGAAATGATTAAGAAGTAATGTCCTGAGTCCACTCACTGAAAACAGAAAATAAAGTGTTTCTTGCTAATAGCATGCACGCAAGGCCAAGCCAACATGGCCCCTAGAGATCGAAATTAATTCAATTTTTATTTTCATGAAAGAGATGCTACAAAAGGACAAGAATAAAAAGTGAGCAAAAAGATAAAATATTAGGCAAAAGTGTATAAATTGCTGTATGGTTCTAATTTCTTCAGTTGTTTACTTATTACTGCACTGGGTGATTTATGATGCTTTGGATTTGAGAAGTGTTGGGTCCGCCACGTAAAATAGGGCCAGACAATACCCATTGAATGAAAGATCAAACACAATTGCCATATAGTTGTAGCCAATGCAGTGTGTTGATCATCTACAAACAAAAGGAACACAATGGACAAAAGTTTATGGTGGTTTTAAGATTCCTAACTCCTGATTCAATTTCCAGAACATTTAATAAAACACATCCGACAAACCCAACGAAAAAAACTAGGAAACACAGATGAATACTGTGCTCCCATATTCGTGCATACAGTCTATTCAGGTTGTAGTCAGCATGCAAAATTGAGAGTCAGGTCCCACCAGCTTTCACAGTGTTAACTTAGTGCGAGTATTAAACTGTTCTCTATAATGTGTACCACATAAAATCTTTTAACATTCATCACAATCATGAAAGTCACCTGCAAGTCCTTTTATATCATATTCATGTGAGCAATGGATTTACTGGCTCAATGGACCTACCACTCTGCGCTTTTCATCGGTGCCAAGAGAATGCCTCCATCACCTATTATCCATTATGATTATGCTGAAGATTTTGTACCTATAACTCAACTTAGATTTCTTGCCATGACTACTCACTGAACATACCAGACTTGTCTAATGTACATTGAAACTCTCAAAATTAGAAAAGACAAAGCCACCAAATTGTTAAGAACAACAATGCCTATACCATCAGGTTGTTGGCAGTCTCTCAGTCACCATGACAAACTATGCCAATTTCAAGTCCCACAAAAATTTCTTTTAATGTGGGTAGTACCACTGGTATATAAAAGAGAAAAGTATACATGTAAGGGGGGAGTGCTCCCACATGACTCCCAAACACAAAAGACGGCAGACCACCGTCTGCCTCGGAATGAAAAAAAAAAAAGCAAATAAACACCTATCCGCTATGCTCAATCCCCGACCACCCAACCAGACAACTCCCAAACAACAAAGAAATGCAAGTGCAAGCGCCCCAACGAAACCACACTCACTCTCCTCGACCCTTTCTCCACCTACTTCTCAGCATGCTCCACCCCTCCTTTCTTGCCGGCAGCCTCAACCTTCGCCTTCCTAGCTATGTCCGCCAGCCACCTACATTTGATCAAACATAAGGTGGACTTCAAGCCTTTATCTAATACACCAATCAACCTAGTAGTCTCACTCGCCTGAGTCTCCATATAATTCTCCACCTTAGCTAAAATATCTTTGACCTCTCCTTGCTGAGACTTTCGTTCTCTGCCTTTGCTAAAACCTCTCCTTGATAGGCTTCCTCGGCTTGCTCCCAAGACGTGTGCAAGTCTTCCGACAACCTGGGCGGTGGAGGCAGGGCCAGGACCTCCTACTGGCCAAAACCTTCCAACGATGTGACGCCTGCCTACGCCTCTGTTGCGAGACCCTTCCGCAAGACCAACGATAGGGGGATCCAGCGCTGGAAGGCAAAGCAACGGAGCTAGCCGGAGCTGATCTTCAATCAGAAAGGAGAGGGAAGGCAGTTCCGGGAGTATATCCTCCCCCTCCCCACTGCCACTATCTCTCTTCCCACCTCCATTTCCCTCACAACCGCCGCTACCACCCCCTCCGTCAGAGATCTCTGCTTCCCACCTCTGCAGCTCGAAGAGGCAACTCAACTGTTCCGTGGGATCCACAGGGATCTCGAAGGAAGGGACCGTTGTCGGGGCCAGACGAGAAAGAGGGGCGGAGGCATCTTGGCATCGCTTCAGCCGCTTCCCCGAACGGGCCTTCCACTGGCGAGCCCAACACCAGCCGCAACAATTCCTCGCATACGGCCATAGGAGGAAATTTCAAGTCCCACAGTTGATCTTAACATCCTCAAGAAAAGAAAGGAAAACTGTAAGGACTGCTCCAAATTGAGAATCCTCCCCTCGACCTCCTTGATAATCTTTTAGGTATGCCAGCAAAAGGAATCCAAACAATCCTCACTCCTAAAACCAGTTTTCCTTTTAGCCTTCTACAAGGTGGAAACAATGTTTGCACCTCGTTAGAGACATCCATGTCACTACATTAGGAAAAAGCCACAACAATGGAGTTTCGCTGTACAAGGGAAGCTTCTAGGGAAAAAAAATCCTTGGGGGCAACGAACTTCCCAACGTGGCATGTGCCAAGAATTTTCACCTTCCAGGAAAAAAAAGAGACAAAAAATGTTTGCCCCAACAAGCCAAACCAAGGCAGGATGAAGCCCATGGATGTTTTGTTGAGGAAGTAAAAGGTCTTTTTGAAATTTTACAAGAGAGCAAAATTTTCAATCTTGCACATCAATTGGTCGAGGAAGTAAGACCTTGTTGATATTCTATGTAATTTCTCACGTTTCTGAATGTCTTTGATTGTGACTTGACTGTAGCTGTGATTTTGAATTTTGATTGGAATCCATTGATTGAAATGCTTGGAAAAAAACTATCAAGGTGGAGAGATATGCCTTCTGTCATGGCTTTAGGATAGCACCAAGAATTGTGACTGGGTGGGTAGCCTGGTTGGTTTGCATACTCTGGTTTGCACCCAGAGGTCATGTCTTCAAATCTACACATGGTTGCACGAATCGACATCTTGGAAGTGGTTGCTTGGCTCTGGAAAAATGTCCCTGCTGCCACTGTCTCATTTGCATCAGGAATGACCGACAGGCCCTCAGAGGAGCTACACATATTAGCAATCATCCTGACATGATGTCAACCAACCCCAATGTTCATCCAACTGGCCATCAGTCACTGACACCATTCCATTGATAAAAATCACAATTGAGTTTATACACATAATAAAAGCCAGCACAAGAAGTGGGTAAGCTGCAACCAAGGGAGCGGCCATAGGAGAGAGACCCAAGCCCCCATACAATAGTTAGGTGAAAGGAGATCATCCTCGCTTTCAAAGACATGTCCCTGGGGTCCAGTGCAAGAGGGTCCACCACGCAAGAGCGATCGATGTCATCCAAGGAGGCAAGGCCATCAATTATTTAGAACATGCAAAATATAAGAAAAATTTGCCAAAGGGTCAGGCTGTAGGGGTTAGGCCGACGTGGGCTTGAGTGTTGGGGTTCTCCATCCTCCGCCATGGACTAGCTCCCATAGATAAATTTTATGGACTGGACAAACACCACGAGGCTATCGGTAGAATAAATATATATACTAGATTCTATACTAATAAATATGATGTGGGTTTGGTCATTGCCCACAAGGTTGTTCATCTGCACCTGTTAACACCTGCAGCCTGCTACACCCATAGACATGGGGGCCCAGATCAAAGGTTGTTTGCCTTGCCCAGGGAAGAAACGTAGCCCGGGTGTATTACTACAACAAGTCCCATCATAACTCATAGCCATGGGCCTTGAGGTTGCACACTGCAGCCTACACTTAAGGAGCAAGCTCATCCAGACACTAGGCAGGTTTTGGGGCAATGTTTTTCCTGGACAACAAAAAAAAATGACATGGTTTAAGAACTATCATTTCCAAAATTATTTCCAACTAAAAGTTGGAATCAGAAATGTTACCGCAGCAGCAGTTTGATTCTGTTTCTGATTCTCAAATTTCTTACTAGGAATGAAATGCTGTTGGAAGCTCCAGTTTTGCCTTGACTCTGTTTCTGATTCTGACATTTCTTAACAGGAACAAAGCCAGAAACAAGTGTTTTCAACTTAATCTCTGACTCGTTTACAGCACCACTCTGGCATGTACATAATGCACCATATCTTGTAAAAGATGCTGCAGGTAGCACTCACTCTACACAACTCATAGTGTACAACGATCTACATAAAACTCGCATGTGTGACACCCTAAGCAGCTTGCATGTAAGAAAAGGAAAAGAAAATTTTATGTAAAAGAACACCATTATCGGGGTGAGTCGGGGCATCAAAATGGGTCCAGAGCTGTTAGCAGACCCATTAGGACCCTGCAGTTATGGTCTGGGTAAACCAGTTTGCCCAATCACAGTCACATTATCATATGCTGAATAAAATTGCGATCAAATTTCTGGGCCTGAGATCAAGTACATTTGTCCTCCATATTAGAGTTTAAGATAAATAAACTCCCTTTTCAGGCCTGCTAGAAGCTTAATCTCAAGTGAATAAAAAGCATCCCAAGACCTGCCTCGTTCACCCGATAATTTTATTGGGTCTGGAACAGGTATGGATCCACACATTTCGGGTCTGGGCACCGAGACCCATACAACTTACAGGCCCATCATCGTCATCATCAAAACCTTGTCTCAATTATTTTGGGTCGGCTACATGAATGATGTATTCTCCTCCGCCATTTTAATTTATCTAATCATTCTTGTAGTTAAGCCTAGGAAGGTCGAATATTTTGTTGCTATGCCCAACCATCTTATTTTGGGACTTCCCCAAGTTCTTTAGCCTCCGTCAATTGAATTTGACTGTACCTCCTAAGATCTTGGATGCCAATGCGCATGACCAAACCATCTACGTCTATTTTCCCCAAGCTAGTGTCAATAGGAGCTACACTTAACAATTCCCCAAATATGCTCACTCCAAATCATATCATTTCTCATATTATTGCACATCCATCTCAACATTCTCATCTCCACTACACCTAAGTTTTGTATGTGCTCTTTCCTTACAGCCCAAAACTTACTCTCATACAATACAACAAGTCTGATGACAATTCTACAGAACTTTCCTTTAGGCTTTATGATGTGGGACGTGGGCGATGGCGGGCAAACGGGGGGGTTGGCCGGTGAGGGACTCAAGTCCCCATCCCTCTTGGACGGCCGTGGTGGTGGTCCTCGCGACCTCTCCCTTGCAGAGCACAGGAAAATTTCTGTAAATCAGATGTTAATTCTTCATTAATTGAAAAAAGAAGTTTACATCAAGCTTATATAGACTCCCCCATAGCCCTAATCATAATCCAACCCTAACAGACACCCTAGGACCAAAATACCTTGCACCTAAGAAATTATGTTAAAAAAATCGTATCCAAAAATCCCAAAAAATAAAAATTATATTAGTTGCCATCGGACTCAAGAAAATACTGCAAAAATCGCGCCAAAAATTACTGAAAAATAGAAAAGACTCTAGATAAAAGTCAAAATACATAATAAAATGAAAAATGACTCTATTGGGTCGCTGATTGTCTTCCGCTGCGTCGTCGACGTGAAATCCATTGGTAAGCCCAGGTGAATCTAGACCGTCCATCAAAATTATTCCGCATCACTTTAAGGGGAGGTGTTGATTCCAGACGACTGTAGATGCACTTTTTCCCTTCAACCAACTTGCCTTAATATTGTGGATGATATCCTCTTGCATCTCTCCATTCTCTTGAATAATAGAACCTACATATCAGAAGTTGCAAGTTTTAAGATTAACTTGGCCATCAGTCATAACCAATCGTCTTGGTCCCCCCTCCTATTACTAAAATTGCATTCCATATATTTTGACTTGGATCAACTAATCCTAAAACCAAATGTCAAATTGGAAAGGGTAACAAAAACCAAAGGAAGTAAACAAGGAAATCATCATAAACTTGTCAAATTTTGTGAGAAAGAGCAGCAAATCAACGTAAACTTATCACAGAGAACTATAACCACCAACCTAATTGTTCAAAGAAGATTTCTCATTTTACAATACAATGATCTCACTCATACGCATACACAAGTGCATATAAATCGGCGCAATCCCCATAGATCCTTGTATCACAACGTACTTAGCAGCTGGAAATAGGAGTAAATAAGTTTATGCATTGAACTTAACTTTTTGCCACATGTCTATTTCCAATAAACCCAATCTCGCAACCAATCCAAAAAAACGAAAAAAAAAACACTCAACAACTTACATCTCTTGCCCATAGATGCTCACCCCTAAACATTCTCATTTTCCTCCATATCTGTTCAATACTATACACATATCTAAGTTGGCACATGTTCTTGTTCCAGGTTCATAAGTTTATTGCCATTTCACATTGAAGTAGAAGGCATTGGCTGCTTTCCATTGTCATCGTTTATGGGTCACATCCCATGGATAAGAATTTCCAATTTAATTCAGTTGTTTCAGGCTCAATATTGGTCATCTCATCCTCGGGCTGCAGAAAACTATATAACTTCCAAATGTCCCTGGAGCCCCTCCCACACTGCCTCCTCCACACTATTCTGAAAGAAACCATTACAAAGCTTTTGATGGTGTCTCCCTAGGTTTTCCTTCTTGCTGCCACCATACATAGCATACAACAGAGAAACCCAAGATACCCTCATACAGATACATGTATGTGATGAAATTGCCCTAGGCTCAAGGGCATGCCATAATGATGCCACATAGGAAAACCTTCCCGTTCTGCTCTAGCCATCTGGCACCCTTTGAATATGAGCCATATACCCAACACTCTTACATTTTCCACCCACCTAAACCCAACACCCAACAAGAAAGAAAGGTGCTACATATACCAAACGTTATTTTCTCTGCTAAAGGAGTCCATCCTCCTAATCAAAAGTTAGCACAAGCCTACAATTGTTTTTCTAGTCTTCAGTTCCACATTTTTCATGTGGCACACAGTACAAAGAAATATTAGGCCCCACACTTGAACAACCAGGTTAACATATAGAAAATGGAATCTGTTAATGAAATCCTTAACAAAATGTACATATAGTTCTATCGCTAATCCTTTTAACGCCTACACTATTGAAATTGAGAGTGGAGGAACACGGTGGACAACAATCGAAGGGGAAGGAGATGGTTAAGGGTGAGGAAGGGAAAGGGCAGGGAGTATTGAGACTCTCAAAATATTGAAATGTTATATCTTCAATACAGGTTCAGACTCATACCAAATCTGTTACGGCAACAGATTATACCAATGTATGAATACCAAAATTGCTAGAGCTAACCCAACCCCCACTATTAGTAGCCGCATCAAAACTCCCACTGATATAACCACCTATTCAGCAACCAAACAAAAGAATTTTTAAGGATACATGTACCTCAAACCTTCCCCCACGTTTACAACGGAAGGATATTACAATCGTCCGTTTCAACAAAAGCACACAAATTTACCAGTTTCGTACAAAGATGAAGACCGTGGCGGACGAGCAGGAGGGGGAGGAGAAAGAATAACAAGAAACACAATAATAGGGGAGGAGAAAGCACTGCAACAGCAATGTCCTATCATAACTCCATCGGCTGCGCCAATCCAAAGCACTGACCAACAATCACAACAAGAAACATCGACAGCGACAAACCCACTATTGATGGTCATAGAGAGAGAGAGAGATACAGAGATGGAGAGAGACAGACAGAGAAGAAGGTGGCGAGGGAGAACAGCACAAGATAATACCTACGACGCCGGATCCGGAGCCACCAATCGTCATGGATCGACCTCCCTCTTCCTTCCTATCTTCAGGCTCGATCGCCCCCCGCCTTCAACCCCCCCCCCCCTCCTTTTCCACCGAAGGCGAAGAGAACAAGCCGCCCGAGGCCGCTGCCAAGCCAACACCACCGCCCCCACCACCCAGTCGTATCGTAGTGGGGGAACGATAAGAGGGGAGAGAGGAAGAGAGAGAGAGAGTGGGGCGATAGTGTGACGGTGACGCCGATTGCTCCTGTGCGATCGTCGAGTTGTCACGTCCGAAATCGATAGCAGCGAAACGTGTCGTTTACTCGGAACGTGATAGTTACAGTCGTGAATAATCAAGAACAGTCACAGAAGACCAAATAATTCGGAGCAATGAAATTTTATTTCATATATATGACTCTTACAAATTTCAAATTCCAAAACTTGAAGACTCAACTACATAACAATGAAAGAAAAGTAGACGACGCACTAACAGACTTAGACAAAATAACTAAATAAGAGACACCACACTAGACTCAAGAAAAATAAAAGACACGGGTTCGCTAATTTCCATAACTCACTTGCACACTTGTCCCTCCCGTGTGAGTCTCGGTCTCGCTAGCCACCTGTTTACTTGAAAAATGTTGGAATAAATCTGGATGAGCGAAAGCTCAGTAGAAATTATATCTCAAGAACAAGCAATTGGTTTAAGTAATTACATTTTCACATGTAAATGCAGGCAAGACTATGCCGGTAGAAATAATCGAGCAAGTGAAACAAAACTAGTAAGAGTTTAACAACGCTATGCAAAACTTCCAAGCGAGTCTTAAACAAGAGATATTCATGAGAGAATTTATAGATTATTGGCTATTTCACACAAGTACTTGCCCATTCCGGGCCACGCTAGTAAAGTCACGCAAGTCGAGTCACGCACGCAAGTCACGAGAGAAAGAGAGAGTGAGTGTGGAATGCCAAAGATCAAGAGAGATAAGTATTGCAGTGCAATGCCAGACACCGCGATCATTAAAACTCCCATGGGCACTAGTACTTTCGGGTGCTCCTCCCAGGAGCAGATCGGGCCCTATATGCACAGCATTTAAAGATAGATCTAGACATCCACGATAATTTATAGCCAATAAGGAGTTTCAAGATCAAGCTTTAAATAGAACGATAACGTAGAATTTACGGAATTCAAGGACAAAGCCCTTGAGTAGGGACAGTCTTGTGATAAAATCTATATTTAAAGCATAAAAATCCTTGACACGTCGATAAACTAGGTAGAAATGGCACCTAGATAGGTTGCCATGAATAACTTGAATAGATAACTAACAAGATAGTCACCAATTCAATGGACATGAAGCAAGCTGAAGAATTGGCACCTAACCAGATGATACCCAATTCAATATATCACTTAGTGGAATGATCACTCATTCCACCGACTAAGAGAATTCTCTCATGGGCCGAAAATAGCACCATGAAAGGGCCGGTTACCATGTTTCTTTAGAGTGACATGGCAATTGGATAGTGTCATAGGTTTTAGTGGAACAACCCGCTCGGCTGCCTTGAGAGAATCCAAGGCTAGCGAAGTCTTACGGAGGTCTCTATGATAAAATCACCAGTCCAAGGGAACGGAATGTCCCGCGGATGGTTCATCTATCACCGAAAAATAGTGGGTAAACGATAAAACATCGAGAAACATGGGACTATACTCACGGAATGGAATATAGTGCCGATTAACTAACTCACAATCCACGAAATCAGGAAATCAGTATATTGACGCCTTGGCTTAAGTCTTCATTTTCTGAATTGGCGCCCTTGTCAGAGTCGCCAGTCCTGTAAATGACGACTGTTCACACAGTCGCTACATACAAATTCTATAATTATTAAAAATCTATGAACATTTTCAATTTTCAGATATTATGAAAATGATGTCTTACATTAAGGCTTCAATTCTGTAAACAGCGCCCCAGTCAGTGGCGTCATATATAAAATAAAAGGTAGGGTTCATGTCGTCATTTCAATGTTCGGTTAATTATGTCAGGAATATTTCAATATCTACTGGTTATCACTAATTGACTCCTGTGTAAAGGGGCGTTAATTCAATTGACGACCTAGACACGGTCGTTATTTATTTGTCATATGATTTGCATCGGGCAGGTACAATCATAGACACATGGCTTTTGGAGTGTGTTCAAATCAGAATTTAGAGACATGCACAGATAAAGAAAAATAACGGGAATCTACCAGTATGATCATGCATTAATTTACATGGAAGGGTTCTCAGTTATTAAATTTTAAACATGGGTATTTATTAATTAACTATTGAATTGACGACCGTTTGCTCAGTCGGTATATCAAATAGCGCCCTATACCGAGTCGCTATTTTACTGAAATTTAGCAAAACAAAGTAGAAACCAGAGAATCGTCATGCTACGGACTATATGTATGGTATTTCATAATTTTTTTATGTTGGGTTTCGTTACTTGAGAACACCTACAATCATGAATTAACTTTGTTTGGGCTACGTAACTTGAGAAGACCTACAATCATGAATTAACTTTGTTTGGGCTACGTAACTTGAGAAGACCTACCTTGGTCTTGAGATTTGGAGGCCAGAACGTGAAGAATAGTGAAGAATGATTCTCTATTTTCCAACATAGTAACCAGGCAGAAGAAGGAAGATAATAGCAGCAACCTCCTTCGCGCAGCAAGGAAGAAGTGGAAGAAGAAGACGCTGATGAAGAATTGCTATGTTCTTCACGTACTGAACAGCAACTGGGAGAAGCGGCAGCCCCTCCACGTCCACCACCAACAATTAAGAGGAATAACAAGAGCAGCAGCTTGTTCTGATTCTAGCGGCTGAAGAAGGCAAGCAGCAGCTCCTATGATAAGGAAGAAGATGGAAGAAGCAACAGTAGAGAGAAGCTTTAGTCTCTCCACGATGCGTCCACGGTCTGAAGATGCAGTAGCAGCAGAACGATTTTTAAAAGAATAGTGCGAACAAGGGGGTTCGACGGTGGGGTTTGATATTTATAGAGTAGAGAATCCTAATGGGTTTTAGGAGTTCGATTTAGATTAAAACTTCCTTTTTAGAGTCCTTATTAAACTTAGACATCCCACGTATTGATCATTTCCCAATCAAGCTTACCCAGCTAACATCCCTGTTCGAACCAAACACCAACGGGTCTGTTTGGAAATGACGCCTAAGGTTGGGACGCTATTTCAATAAATGACGTATGTTTACGGGGTCTTCAATTTATTATATAGCGCCCGTTAAGGGGCGTTATTTACTATTATCCTTTCTTACCTTATTAACGTATGAAAATGGCACCCATTCAAAGGGGCGTCATTGTTGGAAGTAGCGCCTAAGATAGGGACGTCAATTCATAAATTAGCGCCCACTTGAACGGTCTTCAATTAAATAACGCCCTGATGGAAGGCGCTATTCATTTTTGGCTTAGTTTTCATATGTTTTAGGTTTTATATGTATACGGGTGGTATATAATGGGTTGTATTGTTAAGGCTCCTTTTTATAAGATATATGTGTGGGTTATTTTGGGCCAAGGCTCATGTATTACATATCCTTACCATTCCATATGGCCTATTTTATATATATATATATATATATATATATATATATATATATTTATATACTTCTAGAAACCCATTATGTACCCATGTATGTTTTCCTATATATATCACTAAACCCCTTTGTCAGTTACTAATATCATATGCATGACTTATATTTATTAATAGTTTATATGTATATATGTATATAAGGTCCATTAGCCCTAAGCTAAGTTCATATGCTAGGTCCTCACAGCTACCGGGTTTACCATTAGTGTTTTAGATTTTAATAATTTGATGTGGCCGGTCACAATATATATATTAAGGTCTTAGTAGTACTTCATATAGGGGTTTTCTTTCTTATAATTTCCTTTTATTTCCTTCTTCATCATTATCTTGGGTATCAGAGACAGGTTTGATCATAAAATATTTACTTCCATTCAAAAAGGTAATATTTACTAGTCTTTTATTATTTCTAGGAATAATATACTCAAATACTTATTTATTTCAACCTTATTAACCATTTATAGGACTATGTAAATATCATCATGTATAGGTTATTTTTCTTTTTGAAACGTAAATATATACATATGTATATTATTTTATTCTTGTTTAGCCTTCAGAATTGTCGGGCGTTACACCCTCCCCCACTTCAAAGAATTTGGTCCCCAAATTCACATCATCCTTTTCTCAAGATGGGGAACTAGCTATAATGCGAAGAAAAGTCTAGATACATGGAGTGGAAAAAGAACTAATTATAGGAAGAATTTATTTAGGCTTAAGGGTGAGGGGTACCTTCCGCAACTTCTTTCTTAGCAAGTTTGGCTAAAGCTTGAATTCCTCCTGGGAGCTTCTTGGTTAGAACAGGGCATTCAGCTATTTTATGGTCTAAGCTCTCGCAACGAAAACACGCTCCCATCTTCCGATAGCACTCCTTTGAGTGATGGTTTCTTTTACCACAATGCCAGCACTTTTCTTGAGTTTGGCTTACAGGTGTCACCCTAAACTTCTCATTCTTGCACTTCTTACATAGTTTGCACTTCTTACATTCTTGGGAACTACCACCCTCGTTTGACCTTTTCTTGGTAGTGGCGAACTTTCCAGAATTATCTATTTGATCTTTCCTTTCAACTCTCTCTTTTTCCTCCACCGCCTTCTCTAGCTCCTGGACTCTTCTAACAATATCCGCATAAGCTTGGACATCTACTAGTACCATCTCGGGAACAAAGCTTGGCTTAGATGTTTCCATTTTATCTAAGTTCCTGCAAGGAGAAGTGGGGAGATAGTTTATTGACTTAAAAACTCTGATAAGTAATTGGAATGTGACTAGAATATTTTATCCTTTCTTTATAATTTATCCCCAAGCTCTACCCAATCTCACGGGATTCTTATAGGATGACCAACAAGGATACTCAACCTATCTTTAGGACATACTGACCTAAGGATTTGGAAGTTGAAGCTCTAGTATGACTGATGGTGAGGACACCACCGGGTCCACTATCGGGCCCACTACTCGGAGTCGACGCCGCACCGCCCCGACTGCACCGAGCTTATGGCTCGGAGATCCTTCCTGAAGACTCGGCTTATGGCTACGGTAGTATATTACGTATTGAGTATATGTATTTGTGTGTATGTATACATGTATCCCTACATGTATTTTTTTTCTTTCGTCTTATTAGGCTAGTCTAAGTCAAATAACATGTGTGTACTTTTTGTATTTTATTTGATTAAAACCCACAAGTCAAAGTGAGGTGGGTGGGTTTTGTTTTGTTAGGCTAGGATATAAACATAATTAGTGAAAGTTAGATGGTATTATTGCTATGGCCTTTTTTTCTATATAAGGAGGCCAATACTTGTGTGTTACGTATGAATCATATATGAATGAAAGTGAATGTGCTTTGCCTTGTGTTTTCTCCCTTCTCTCTTTTCTCTTTTGTGAGGATTGAGCGTCGCCCGGTGTGAGACCGTCCGGCGTGAGGCCGAGCTGCGTGAGATAGTGTAACACCCGAATCCGTTCGAAACTTAAAAATAACTAAGCACTTTACTTCTGAAACCCATACAGATTACAGATTCTCTAAATCAAACCCCAATGCCTTGAACTGTATAGAAAATACGGGTGTAACGGATGTTAGTATACAAATTCAATAGACATCTCCTTTATTAATACGTAACTTCTCATAGGAATGTCAGAATAAGTCAATATTAGACTCGTTGGAAAGATAACTGAAAAATCTACAAGTTTCATGTTGAACACTTTTTCAAATTTTGATGTTTGGAAGGACAAAAATGAGATAGAGTGAGCTAGTTCTTAAAAAATCATATTATTAAGAGTTTTTTTAAAAAAAATCCTAAAATATCTACCCCCACCCCCCCACGTGGCTCCCTCCCTCACTCCCCACCTTCCCCACTTCCCACCTCCCCCACTCCCCTCTTCCCCCTCTTACCACCTCCCCCTCTTACCACCTCCCCCTCCCTCTTATCTCCTCTCCCCTCCCCCCTATATAAAGCCCCCCTCTCCCCCTCTCTTTCCCATGTATAAACCCCCCTCCCTCTTCTTCTCAAACCTATCCCTCTCTCTCATTCTCACACACACACACACACTCTCTCTCTCTCTCTCTCTCTCTCTCTCTCTCTCTCTCTCTCTCTCTCTCTCTCTCTCTCTCTATATATATATATATATATATATATATATATATCTCTCTCTCTCTCTCTCATCTCTCTTTCTCTCTTTCTATTTTTATTTTCTCTTTTTTTGTTACTCTCTATTATCTCTCTACTCTCTCTCCACTTTCTCTCTCTACTCTTTTTTTATTTTCTCTCTACTTTATCTCTCTATTTTCTCTCTCTATTTTCTCTCTCTATTTTCTCTCTCTACTTTCTCTTTAAATATCTCTCTATACTTCTTTCTCTACTCTCTCTTCACTTTCTCTCTCTATCTTCTCTCTCTAATTTCTCTCTCTAATTTCTCTCTCTAAATTCTCTCTGTACTTTCTCTCTCTACTTTTTCGCTTTTATATCTCTCTATACTTCTTTCTCTACTCTCTCTTCACTTTCTCTCTCTATCTTCTCTATCTACTTTCTCTCTCTACTTTCTCTCTCTATCTTCTCTATCTACTTTCTCTCTCTATTTTCTCTCTCTAAATTCTCTCTCTACTTTCTCTCTACTTTCTCTCTCTACTTTCTCTCTTTAAATCTCTCTTCTACCTTCCTTCTCTACCCTCTCTTTACTTTCTCTCTCTATTTTCTCTCTCTACTTTCTCTCTCTAAATTCCCTCTCTACTTTCTCTCTCTACTTTTTCTCTTTACTTCCCACTCTCATTCTCTTATTAATAAACGGAGAATAGAAGATAATACAGCATCAGAATAATATAAATATATAATAAACACTTGGACGGAGGATTTGAAGCTATTTTGGACAATTTCACCATTCTTTACGTATCTGGGACGGGAAAATTATCTTTTCCCACGCAAGGACTTCTACGGGAGGTCGGGTGAGATACTAAGTTTAATTCGGAAGACCACCCTAAAGGTAGGCATGATAAACCGAGTGCATGTTATTTGCTATTTACATTTCTTTGATTTGATTTCGTTTGAAATGTAATTTAAGTCATTGAATTATTTAACCCAATGATCTATGTTTAGAATCAGTTATTTATTTAGTTACCATTCTGTAGAAATATTATTTTCTCTCTAATCTCTACCTAATTTCTCTCTAATTTCTTTCTACTTTCTCCCTCTACTTTCTCTCTCTACTCTCCCTCTACTCTAATCTCTTCGAATGTGATATATATTTAGTTAATAACATTAAAATATGATCAGGTTATTTTATAAAGTTAAGTTTTAAGTATCGAGACAACTATGTAATAAGTATTATAATATGAATAAAATTTGATTAAGCATATGGACTGTGTCACTTTAAGGAGGTGTGGGGCGACAAACCGTAGTTAGCTTCCGCTACGGGATTAGGCCCATTTCCGAGGACAAACGGACTTCTGAAAAATCCGGAACCCAGAATAAGAAAATTATCTGGGGAATGGTGGAGTATTAACTCCCGATCCTGCGTGGTTGATCAAGGCCGACAGGCTCCAGCGTTTAGACCTTTTATCTTTATGTCGACGTATGGATGCCTAGGTATGTGTTTGCTACTGCTTTTAGTGACGGGATGCCTGTCCAATATATGCTGCCAAATAATATGAAGTTCAGATTTGATATATGCCTTTGATATGATCTGAAAATAAGTTCATCTGTATAAGCTCTGATTTAGCTAAGATATGTATTATGCCATATATATAAGTCAGATAAGATATGTTATACGTATTTGTTTATAAATCTGAAAATTTCTTTGCTCGTTATATTTCCTTCGCATTCATAGTATATGTACAATTCAGTGAAATTGTGACTAGCTTTATATATATCATGGATTTGCACAGTTTAGTATATGATAAGCATGTGATTGGTTTTAATGCCTACTGAGTTTTTGGACTCATATCTGTTGCCTAACCATTTCAGGAAATTGACCAGTGTGCGTCTTGGCTCCTTCGGGCAGTAGGTCGGAAGTTGATCCTGGGTTTGTGAGCGACGTCACGCGGTTCGGAGAAGAGCTGGATGCGGGGAAGAGGAAGAGGCGAAGAGCGCGCGGGCTCCTTCTTTTTTGTTTGTTTTGTTTGCTGCAACACAGAAATGAGAGGAAAGAGAGAAGGGGCCACCACGGGAGATTGCTCCGGCGGGGCGAGCGGGACAAGTATGATATAGCAAAATATGGGGATTAAACGGCCATAGCGGGAAGTGACTCGCCGCGACCTCGGGGGGACGGGAAAGATGCAAAAATTAAATAACAAGAATTGAAACGGCCATTGGGGAAGTTACTCGCCGCGGCCTCGAGAATATGAACAGAATATAACAGAATATAGAGAAAATATGAGAACAGAAATTTAAACGGCCATTGGGGAAGTGACTCGCCGCGGCCTCGATGATATGAGCAGAATATAACAGAATATAAAGAAAATATAAGAACGGAAATTTAAACGGCCATTGGGGATGTGACTCGCCGCGGCCTCGATGATATAAGCAGAATATAACAAAGCATAAAGAGATCGTAGGAATAGAAAATTAAACGGCCATTGGGGAAGTGACTCGCCGCGGCCTCGATGATATAAGCAGAATATATAACAAAATATAAAGAGAATATAGGAAACAGAAATTTAAACGGCCATTGGGGAAGTGACTCGCCGCGGCCTCGATGATAAGATGTGATCGCCAGGGGCCAAAAGACCCCAAAATAAGAAGGTGATCGCGCCTACCTCAAGAGCGGGAGATGGCGGGTTGCTTCTTCCTCTCCTTCCGGCCGGCCGACGGAGAGGGCTTTCCTCGGGTACCCTTGCAAGACAACGACAAATAAATGACAAGTGGATTAGAAAGATGGAGGTGTAGTATTCGAATCCTTGCGATAAAAATAACGAAATGATGGCAAGACACACACCTGGTTGGTGTTATCTTTTAAACCCCTCTCGGACTCGAGTAGGAGGAAAATGAGATGATGGATGTAAGAAGTGTAAGAGAAGAGGCCCCCTTGTGAAGGGGGATAGATGATGCAATATGATGAATGTAAAGGACTATGGAGAAAAAGGGGAAGAAAAGGCTTATTGGATGAGCCGAGGGTGAAATCCGGCGGAGCTCCGGCAGCGTGGGGACGACGTGGAAGCGCGGTGGATGAAGACGACCTTCCTCTCGCGAGCGTGAGCACCCGAGAAGCCGGCAGAACCTCCACCTACAAAAGAACCCACGGGTTAGAAAAATGACTCCGTAGCCTCTGGGCTGCGGCAGCCTATCGGATCACTGCTTAGCTCCCCTAGAACTGAGGGGGTGGGCCTCTATTTATAGAGCTCCGGAAGGTGGAGGCGTCCAGGACCCTGGACACCTCCATCAGGGCCGAAATAATATTTTATTCTATTTTTATTGATTTTTTTAGAATACTTTTATGGGGGCGTCCAGGGTCCCGGACGCCTCTAACAGGTCCACCGAAAACCGACGACGGCCGCACGCGGTTTGGCACAACGCGTGGTTTTGTGAGCGGCGCCTCGTGATTCAGAAATGGGCGCGTCCAGTCAGCTGGACGTCTCTAAATTTGGCTTTTTTCACACACGACAAACCGTCGTTCGGTGGCCGGCGCCCGTGAGTGAGTTAATGGAGGCGTCCAGGGCCTGGACGCCTCAAAAGTTTATTATTTTTTATTATTTTTGTCTTTTATGCCAAGGCTGGCATTTTATATATTTTTTTTTTACATGTTTTTATGGAGGCGTCCAGGGGCCTGGACGCCTCCATTAATATATACACATTTTTTTTAATTTTTTTATTTTTATATGCCAACTGGCAATATATATATTTTTTATATTTTCTTTTTATGGAGGCGTCCAAATGCCTGGACGCCTCCATTAATTTATTATTTTTTTATTATTTATTTAATTTTGGGCCCTGAAGAAAAAATAAAATAAATCAAAATCATGGGGGCGTCCAGGGGCCTGGACGCCCCCATTAAGACCCACCCGGGTCCTTGGATCAGGCGTCGGCGGCCGCCTGGCAGACCCCCTTCTTGATTCCGGAACCTCTTGATGCGTTCGACTGGTGTTGATGCCGTCCGAATGCCGTGACGGGACGGTTCCGGATGCCGAAAAGGGCGGAAGAAGACTCAGGAAAAGGAAGCACTCGAGCGATTCGAAATGCGTAGGCCATCGCGGGGCGTCGTATAGTAATATGAGACTTTCTATGAGACGTCAAGAATGGCGTGTCTACAGCTGCCCCGCCTTGGCGTCTGCTTTGCAAGGGAGCGACACGTAGTGGAATGGTATCGAAGTGGACTGAAATGAAGTGGGAGCGGACTGATAAGTTGATGCCAAGGTGTGATGAGACACGCTTGTGACGTTACTGTTTGGAATCTTTCCTGAAGTTTCAATGAGGCGACCTTGAAGGAGGTCTTTCAAATATTGACGATCGCTTGGACGGAGATCAAATAAGGGAGGGTGAGATGTGCACTCAGGCACGAAACAAAAGAAGACCAACTTCTCGGTGTGGAAGTACCTGGGTCATAAACCGGAGGTTTCACCTTTGGGGAGCGGTTACCAGCCAATGTGGAAGTGCTGCGGCCAAGGTGGGTCAAAAATGTAAAGGAATATCTGAGGGTCTGTCCAAACAAGGGTCTCCTTTGGAAGAGCAGCGTAGGGCTGTCTCAAAGAAACTCAGTATTTCATTCAGAGTGGAATATCTCATATTTGTAGGAATTGAAACACAACGGCTTTCACAATCGAATCGCTTGAATGATCTTCCGCAATAAATCAAAGTCCTATATGAATGCATGCTGGGTTTAAAGAAAAATTTAAAACAAACAAAAATAGAAAATAGCCAAGGATAATATTGTCAACTTGTGAAGAACGGGTCAGGATACCGACCCGGTGAGCTGATACTGGGCTGGGGCCCGTTTATCCGCGCACCAACTCACTGAATGGAACCGTCGTCCCCATTCTATCACAGATTGACGGCCTATCCGTACAACCCAAACTCTTCCGGGATCATCACCGTTTTTGTTGAAGGGGAACTCAAATCCCAGATTCGTTCGGGCCGCAAGGTCCTTGACATGCTCTAGTAGCGTAGGTATCGTATACTATGATGCATGACATGGTGGGACCAACCAATGAAAGGTGGGACAGGAGATAGGACAAAGACGTCCGTTAGTAAAACCTGCACAGGCCAGCAAAGGTTAGCAACATCAAAAGGTAGCAGAATCGCACCACAGTTCGAAGGAGATCCAGACAAAATCTTGACAATGACCACTGATGTGACATGTTTTGTCCTGTAGCACCCTTCCCTTCCTATAAGAACTCCCCTTAGGCTAGTTCATTCAAATGCACCAAGGTGGGTTTTGGAAGCTCAGGAGAGGAAGGAGAGGAGAATCTAGAGATCTTCAGGATGGAAGGAGAGTCTTCCCGCGTTATGAAGAGGAGCAAGCCTAGCAGCGAGATTAGGCGACTTTCCGACCTCGAGGGTCATCTGAGTGGGACGATCATGTCGCATATGGTAAGCCGACTCTTTTCAAATTTCTGTACGTGAACCTTCTTCTTACTTCCTTCATTTCTTCGTCTTTCCAGCCATATCCACTCTTTCCAGGCCCGAGGAAGTTTTCCAAGCTGCCATGGCTTTCAAAGCTGACTTCCAATATCTCCATTGGCATGAGGGCCGTACTCTCGAAGTGGCATCTGCAAGGGCTCCTTATTCACGCCAAGCATTACGAGAAGATTCGTATGGACTGGGCGGCTATGGGCGCGCTAGTGGAGGTCTGGCATCCCCAGACCCACACTTTTGTCTTCCCGACCTTCGAGGTGACCATCCTCCTCGAGGAGGTGGAACTTCTGCTTGGTTTGAAGAAATTCAAGAGCGACGGGAAGGTGAAGGCTATGCGGATGCTGACACGGGGTACTTCTGAAAGCGTCCTTGGAAGCTTCATGCCGCCCGATGCAGCTAGAAAGGTCCGTACTCAGAAGGGGATCGATCTCCAAAAGCTTGCGGAGTGGGTCATGAACGCCCTGAGAGGGTCACCAGACGATGACTATTTGGAGGGAATCATGAAGGGGTTCACCATTTGTCTGGCGGGTGCTCTCTTGTTCCCTTATACCGACAACATGGTGGAGGAAGACCAACTGGGTGCTATCTGCGGGATCTGGCGTGGAAAGAGGGTGGGACCCGCCGTCCTCGCCTATCTTTACAGCGGTCTTACTGCCTCGAGCCTGGGTAAGCCTCCATTTGGTTGTGCACTTGTCTTAAATTGCTGGCTGGATTTGCATTTCAAATTCGACCACCGCGAGGGAATGCCAACCGCTTCGAAGCTCTTCCAACAAAGCCCGCTTCACCATATAGCCGACGTGTTAGGCTTTGGTGGTACTGTAGTGAACCGCGTTCCGTGGCTGAAGAAACGTGAAGACTGGCGGTCTCACTTCCGCACCGTGACACAAGGCTTCTTCACTTGCGCACCGACATGTTTGCTTTCGCTTGATCTCCTCATGAGGCCTTCTCCCGAAGTTGATCTTCAACTGATCGGCGCGACCGAGTTTGTTCTTTACAACGCGCATCGGTGCTGCCTCCAGATTGGCATCCCACGCCATTCGTTCCCGCCACCGACTGACATTGTTCCTTTGAAGAAAAGGGAGTTGGGCACTGAAGCGGACGCGAAGGAAGCGAAGGCCATTAAAGCTCCCTGGAAGACAAGTGTTGCGGGAAAGGCCTTAGCGCACGTGGTGGAGGAATACGAGCCGTGGAGGGCTTATGTAACCGAACTGGGGAAGTTAAGGCCTAAAGCGCCCAAGCCCCTGATGTAGTTCACTCTGTTTTTTCTGATGGAATAAAATCTGGCATGGATGTTTCGGACCCCCGTCCCCTTAATTATTATCTTTTTTATGGTTTTCCTTTTTCTTTGTATATATATATTTTTTTTTATTTTATTTTGTTTGGATTAAGTGCGTATTCTAACCCCCCCTTTTATTTATATATATATATTTTTTTTTCGAAATTCTTATTGTGGGGGCGTCCAGGAGCCTGGACGCCCCTATCTTTGATTTTTTTTTATTATTATTATTATTATTATTTTATTTTTTTGTTTATTTTTTTTTTTTTTTGGGGCGTCCAGAGATGTGGACGCCCCTAAATTTTTATTTTATATTTTTTTTAATTTTTTCTTGTAGGGGCGTCCAGACGCTTGGACGCCCCTAAAATTTTGAATTTTGAGAGAAAAAAAAAATAAAAATAAAAATAAAAAAGGTGGGGGCGTCCAGGCGCCTGGACGCCCCAAAGAAGATGGTTTCTATATATAAGGGCTGCCCCCCCCCCTTTTGCTCATTTACTGTTCATCTGACGACCCAGTCACCCAGACGACCTATTCTTAGTCCCCATGGAGCGAGGAGGATCGAGCCAGTTTCCAGGGAAGCGAAAACGACTTGCTCGTCGTGCGAGGAGGTTGAGGGATGATGCCGAGGAGGCTGCAGCAGAGGAAATTGCTGCGGAGGAGGGGATGGAGGTGCCTCTCCTGGCCGCGGAGGCTGCTGCGGATGCTGGTGACGCGGGAGATGACGATCACGACCCGGTAAGTACCTCGGAATCCTTACTCTGTGGTTCAATAGGCTAAAAATGGGTGTGCGAAAGGCTGTGAGAGAGAGGCGGGTAGTGAGAGAAGGAAGCGTCCAGGGACCAGGACGCCTCCATGTTTTCTTTTGCTTTTTTTTAATTTTTTTTTTAATTTTCGTAAATAATAAAATAAATTTAAAAAATAGGGAGGCGTCCAAGGCCTAGGACGCCTCCATAATTATATATATATTATATATATATTTTTTTATTTTTGTTTTTTAGATTTTTTTTTTTTTTGAAAAAGGAATAAAGAATATAGGAAGGAGGCGTCCAGGGGTCTGGACGCCTCCAAAAATATATATATGTATTATTTTTTTTTTTTTTTTTAAATAAAATAGTATATACAGTGTTATTGTTGATTACTGTTCATGATGCTGATGTGTTCTTTGTTGGTTTTGTGGTTTGCAGGGCGTGATGAAGGGCCGGATCAGCTGGTCCTTGGTGGTGGCAGCATACCGTGGGCTGCCGGATTTTC